>CM023866.1:32619081-33114161 GCA_013389735.1 Phaseolus lunatus | reverse complement strand
TATTAACAATAATAATATTAATAACAATAATAATTTAATAACAATCTTAAAAATAATAATAATTATAATAAAAATCATAATATTGTAAAAGAATTTGTCTGGTGTAGTGGTTAAGGTTTCTTTTGTTATGTGGGACCCAGCTGACGTCCGAGGACTGGTCAGTATAGCTTCTTAAATTGATTGATGTCTTTTGAATTTGAATTCTGTTGAGATTGTTGTGCATTTTCATATGCGTTCTCAATCTTGTTCTTCATTCTTTTTGGAGCGATTTTGGAAATCTATGATTGGAACCGGTTGTATACTGAATTGTTAAAGCATTGAAGCAAGTTGTTGGTGCTAGTGCGAAACGGAGAAATTTCAGTGACGGAGAATTAGATTCGTCATTCATTCTTTGATTTGGCACAATCTCTGAATTGGAAAGGTTTTTTTGATTTTGTTTAGGAGATTCTGGAAACAACATATATCTGTGTGGTAGCTGATTTATCATTATCTTGAATCTGTGATTTGAAGCTGTTTGGTGTGAAACAATTTTTATTTGAAGGTGGCAGTGTTAGCAATTGATTAGTTGTGGAGTATGAAACAGTTTGTATTTTGGTTAAACTGCAGAGAAGGTGTTGATAAATTGTTTTGGTGCCATGTAGTTGCTGTCTTGATGCAGAATTTTCTTGTTTAGCTTGTGAAATTGGAAAAGTGAAGCTGTTGGTGAATTTTAAAATTGTAATTGAAAAGTTGAATTGTGGGGTCCGTGAATTTGAAGAATTTGGTGAGAATTTGAAGTTAAATTGATTGGTAATTGGTGGTCCTTGGCAATTGCAATCTGTAAACTTGGTGCACAATTTTCTGAGTTAGTAATTGGTGCAGCTTTAAGTTGAACTGTGGAATTGGTTCAGATCAAGAAATCACAGTTTTAATCAATATTGGTGCATAGTGATGAACTGAATTAGTGCCCACAATTACTTTTGTGAGGTAGTGAGAATTGCATTTTAAGGGACCTACAAAAGTTGCAATTGGAATCAACATCTTCAAGAATTGAATTGAAAAAAAAAAACATGAAAAGAAAAAGAGTGACTTGCATCCAGTAGGTCCATTCCTATTTTTTTTATAATTTTGCTGCAATCAAGCTATTTGGGCCAAATCGTGTCTTGCTTGTGATGGGCTGCAAAATTCTAATTGAAAATTTGGTGCAGTAATTTTGGAGGTGCAAAAAGTATAATAGCAACATACTTTTGGGCCTTATGCACATTGAAAAAAAAATGATATTCTTTAATTTTTCTTTTTTTTAATCCAATTCTAGTGCCTATTTTTAGGTGTTTTCTTTTGAGTGCCTATTTTCTTGAAAACCTTTAATTTCTTGTTTGTCTTGATTTTATGGATAATCTTTGTGTTTGTCATCTCTAATCTCATTTGAGTTTCACTCTTCAAATTGAGCTTTTATTGCTTTTATTATTGACCTCTTGAAGTGGAATATACCTTGAACTTGTTCTTTGTGAGAATTAAGCTAACTTCTAGGTAGCATCCTAAGAGAAGATAAAGGACTTTGCAAGGGATACTCACCTTTGGAGGACAAACAAGTAGAGGCTTGGAGAGAAACACTTGTGAGAGAAGATAAGAGAGCTTTGAAGATTTTTTTAAAAATTGTGTGATTTCAATTTTTGTAATTTGGCCATTATCTTTACTTTAGGTGTCTTGGAAGAGCCTTTGGTGTTCTTCCATCTCCTACAAGTTTTCTTTAATTTTCTTATTAGATAGACGTTTAATACGGTGAGTGTGTCTTGAAGGTTCACAAGTGCCAACAAGCCTCACTATTAGGAGTCGTCTAGTTTAAATTTTTGCAATTTAAATTCTTAGTTTTTAAAAGTTTCTTTTAAATCCTTTCTTTAGAAAACTATTTGTTTGTGTTGAAGAAGTTTTCATTGGAAGGAGATTTGTGAAGTGCATTGGAATAAGTTCTGGCTAGGAAAGACTTGGTACTTAAAAGTGTCCATTATGACCCACCTCTCTTTCCTAGGGATTTACCTTGTGTGCTAAACTCACTTTCCTTCTTGTGAAAAAATCTTTTAAATACAAAGCTTAATATGTCTATGTATACTTCTCATCATAGTATAAGTGATTCAAGTTCTTAATAAAAACAATTGAAAAATATTTCTCAAGAACTTAAGTCACTTCAATTGTGGAGGCAGCAAGATATCCATCTTGCCATTCTTGAGAAGGAACTTAGAATTTTAAGGCAAAAAGAGGAGAGAAAAGTTAAAGAAAAACAAAGTATAGAACATCCAAAAGACTTGGAAAAAGAAAGGAAGAAAGGGTATAGATATGAAAAATTGGGGCAAAAAGGAAATAGTCATAGAGATGAGGAGCATAGTCAAAGAAGAAAGATTTATAATCCTCATTATCAAAAAAAAGAAGGGATGTGTTTTGAGCCTAGAAGTTTATATTATTCTGTCGAGCCTGAAGTATACGTTCCTTACTTTGATGGAAATAAAAATGTTGAAGCATACTTAGAATGGGAGACAAAGGTTGATCAAATATTTGAAAAGCACCAATTGGATGAATTTAGCAGATTTTCCATGGCTACCCTAAGTTTTCAAGAATATGCTAGATCTTGGTGGACACAAAGCGAAACTGATGTTAGAATTGGCAGAAAATCAGAAGTACTGAATTGGGATGAATTGAAGATGTGTATGAGAAGAAAATTTGTTCCATCTTCATATGTGAAAAAGAAGAAGCTTAAAAAAGAAATGAAAGAGCTTGTAGAAAAAGGAAGAAACTTTAAACAAGGAGAAAAAGAATATGCTAGAAGAGAAAAAGAGTTTAAAGAACAATTTCAAGCTCTTGTAAGAAATAAAGAAGAGAAGGAGAAAAGGGAAAGAGAGGAAAACGAAAGGAAGGATAGAGAAGAGAAAGAAAAGAGAGAAAAAGTGATGATAGAAAAGGAAAGTACAAAAAACTCTTTTTTTGGATCTGAATTAGATATCGATAACATTTTATCTTCTCTAGAAAACCCTTGTGAGGATGTGCTTGAAGAAAAATCTATGTATGGAGCTGAACCAGATATAGATATAAATGTTTCCTCAACAGAAAATATAGAAGAATGTTTGATTGAAAAGGTAAAAGAGGAAATCAACAAAGAAGAAGAGTCTTTTATGACACCCGCTGAAAACATAGTTGAGAAAGAATCCTCAAAGGGGGATTGCAATATTTTGAACTCTTCTTTTCAATTATATAATGCTCATTCTTCTTTACAAAAATCTCAAAAACCAAACTTTGTGATGTTGTTGCCTAGCTTGGGCAATAAACAACACAAAGTGAACAAAAATATTTTTGAAAGGGGTCTTATGTTTTTCTTTAAAAAGAATTTTAAAGATAAAAGGCCTTATTTTTGTTTAGTTTTTTTGTTTTAATTTTCTTTTAAAAAGGAAAATTATCTCATGTTTGTTTGATGTTTATTGTAGATTGACATTTGACCCAGGAGGAAAACATCAAATAAATAGAGGCTGCTGTCATTGAGCATCATTCAGATCTGAGGACAGATCCTTTTCAAGAGGGAGGGGATGATGGAAACCGTCCAGCCTCGAAACTTTTGGCCAAGAAGATAGACGAAGATTGAACTTTAATGAAGAGTTTGTAGAGTCTTTTTCTTCTTCTTAGCCTTGTAAAAATTGTATAGAGTAGTTAGGAAGTTTTGGGCCTTGTATTTTGGACAAAAGTAAGGAAGGATGTAAATAGAAAATAAAGTAAAGTGTAAAATAGTAAAAGAGGGGTGCAAATAAAAATGTAGGCAAGGAAGGCATGAGGCTCCACATGTCTACTCCTTAATGGAAAGGATTTGCACCAATAAGGTAGCGACACTTGTCACACTCTCATTTGAGAGTTTTTGAGAGACTTTCTCCTATAAATAGGAGTCTCTTATACATGTATTTTTTAACTTGGAATTAGTAATGAAATGCTGCCTAATTTTGGCTATTCTACTTGTTCTTAAGTTCTCCCTAGGTTAGTCTCCTTCAAGACTTAGCCTAGACTCTTTCCTAGTGAGTTGGCCTCACCTCTCACTCTCACAAATTCCTAACTCCACTTCAATCCATGGAAACTCCTCTTGAGTTTCTGTAATACTTCCGCTGCTCAGATCTCCTTCATCATCCATCCAAAGAGGAAATTACAAAGATAACTATTAGAAGAAGAGCGTTTTTCCATCATTTGGTATTCAGAGCCATGGTTGTAAGATCTTCTTCTATTTTTTTCATAATTCCGCGTTGTTTTCATATTTTGTTTTTCATGTCTTGAATGTTTCTACCGATTGATTTTGTGTTTTTTGTCTTTTTGTTCGGTTCAAATTAATTGTTCTTACTTGAACCTTCATGTATGTACTTTTAGGTGTTTTTGTGTTCATGTTCATGTGTGCTTTTGAAGCTAATTCTGCTAATTCAAGAACTGATTCAATTAACCTCAATTTCACCTTCTATGCCTCCAGTTTCAATTCACGAAAATCACTCCAACAAATTCATTTAAAAAAAAAAAACAATTCTCAATGGCAGATACTGTTCCGTCTCAGCGCAGAACCAAACTCACTGCTAATGCCTCCATTCACCGATTATGTTTTCGGTCATCTTCTCCGTTCAACTATTGCTCCGAAAATTGCAACACCTTCATTCGCAATTCTTGCAACACCTCACTATTTCTCCGTTATGCTTCTCCAAAATTGCTCCAGAAAAACGAAGAACAATGAATGCAAAAGGCAGAACCAAAATTTTTGAATCGGAAGTGAAAGCAGAAGAAGAACTTACATGAACCAATTCCGACTAAGCACGAAAGGAATCGAAGCTTTTGATTCTGTTTTTGGACTTCCAATTCCAGTTTCGAATTATCCTCCACGACCACCGCAAAAAAAAACACTCCAAAATTCGCCTTCGCCGAAAATCGAACACTTGCATTGGCGATTCTTCACTCCTTCGATTATTAGCGTTCTCCAATCAACTTCTGACGAAGCCCCGAGAAATGAATAGATTCATATGGAGTGAAAGAGGATATGATGAATGAACAATCCACGAACAGCATCATCAGAGGCAAACGAAAACTGAAATTCTGCTTCAACAAACACACTAAACTTCTTCGATTCGCATATTCATAAAAGATATGCTCCAAATCTCAACCGAAATCAGCGCGCCAAATTCAAACATAAAGTGAAAAATTTTTTACAGCGCAACAGAATTTCATGAAATTTCCAAAAATAGATCTGGACTACTGTTCATACCTCCTCTTAATTTCTTTTCGAACCACAAACAGTTTTGGAAAATTTTTGAGAATTTTCGAAAATGAATTTTGGAGAAGATGATAATGGAAACCTAACTTTAAAGAAAATTGCTAATGATCTAGTAACAATTTATGAACTCAAAAACGAAAATCAAAAGCATTCAAGAGCTCTAATCTATGAAGAATTTTGAAAAACATTCAAAAAGTTGAACTAATGGAGTTTATGACAAATTTGGACTAAACATGACTTTGGACAAAACATATATGATTTTAAAATCAAAATGACTCAATTATATGAAAATTTCACCAAACAAATTTGAAGAAAACTCAAAAAAATTCAAAAGCACACATGAACATGAACACAAGAACACCTAAAAGTACATACATGAAGGTTCAAGTAAGAACAATTAATTTGAACCGAACAAAAAGACAAAAACAAAAAATCAATTGGTAGAAACATTCAAGACATGAAAAACAAAATATGAAAACAACGCGGAATTATGAAATAAAAAGAAGAAGATCTTACAACCATAGCTTTGAATACCAAATGATGGAAAAACGCTCTTCTTCTAATAGTGATCTTTGTAATTTCCTCTTTGGATGGATGATGAAGGAGATATGAGGAGCGGAAGCATTACAGAAAATCAAGAGGAGTTTCCATGGATTGAAGTGGAGTTAGGAATTTGTGAGAGTGAGAGGTGAGGCCAACTCACTAGGAAAGAGTCTATGCTAAGTCTTGAAGGAGACTAACCTAGGGAAAACTTAAGAACAAGTAGAATGGCCAAAATTAGGCAGCATTTCATTACTAATTCCATGTTAAAAAATACATGTATAAGAGACTCCTATTTATAGGAGAAAGTCTCTCAAAAACTCTCAAATGAGAGTGTGACAAGTGTCACTACCTTATTGGTGCAAATCCTCTCCATTAAGGAGTAGACATGTGGAGCCTCATGCCTTCCTTGCCTACATTTCTATTTGCACCCCTCTTTTACTATTTTACACTTTACTTTATTTTCTATTTACATCCTTCCTTACTTTTGCCCAAACTACAAGGCCCAAAACTTCCTAACTACTCTATACTATTTTTACAAGGCTAAGAAGAAGAAAAAGACTCTACAAACTCTTCATTAAAGCTCAATCTTTGTCTATCTTCTTGGTCGAAAGCTTCGAGGCTGGACTGTTTCTATCACACAAAGTCAAGGCAGTGAGTGCAAGCAGTATAACAAAAGAAACTACACCAAATAGAAGCAGCTAAGAGAAGGTGAAGAGTTGCAGAGAAGATGGCCTAAAGCCCTACCTATGCACCCCCGCAAGCTCTTAGGCAGGTACTCATGTTGGATAAGCTTGGCGGTGTTGAACACTGCCTCGAGGCTAGACAGGAATTCACACACCTCCCTGTCTTGCGGGTGCAAGTCTGTTAGGGCCCTGGGTTTGGCCAGATTGGGCTTCTCCACCCAGTAGAGCGGGAACCCGTCCAGGAGGGTAGGGTCAGAGGGGAGGCAGCAGACTTCAGGAACTTGCCCTTGAATCCCTTGTAGGATTGCTGTAAAAGGGTTAGGAGGGCTCTCCCAGAAACCCCATTTATGCTGACCCAGAGGTTCTTCCCAAGGCTCTTGGCTTCAGAAAAGTATAAGAAGGAATCTACTAAGGGCAGCCGCCCAAAGTAGTTGTAGAGTATGGCGTAGGCGCGCACGAAGGCCCAGCCATTCGGGTGAAGCTGGGCTGGGGCCACGTTCATCTTCGTCAGCAGCGCCCTCTCGAAGCCACTGAGGGGTAAACGAAGGCAGACCCTCTTGAAGATAGTGGAGTAAATAAAACAGAAGGGGGCCTCCTGCCTCGAGGTCTCGTCGCAACACATAGGTTCGCTCGCGGTGCAAGGGACTACCCCAATGTGTTTATCGTGGTCTTTCCCGAAGACGCGATTAGCGTGACTGCTTTTGCTTCGCACCTTAGCCTTCCTGTAAGTGACGATGGACTCGAAGGTAGTAAAATCCGAGGATTCCTTGAGAAGCCCTTCAGGGGCCCAGGGGTATAGGATTTGATAGTAGTCTGAGTGGAGCCCTAAAACTACTTAACGGGCAAGAGATTGGGGGGAGTCCGATTCAGACCCCGAGTGGGAGGAGGAAGGCTGGTCCATTTCGAAGACTAAAACACAAGGGAAGACAACAAAAAGAAGGAGAAACTCAGAAAGAGGGAAAGGATAGTGCGTTCTAGGGAACGCGGCAGAACAGTAAGGTAGGTCAAAAGCAAAACAAAGACGAGAACATAAAAGGCAATCCCAGACAATTACAGGTAAACAAGGAACGTCGTAGCAACAAAACAAAGGTAAAGGAGGCCAAAAGAACGTACCTTTAACTAATGAAGGGATGAAAGGTTGAAGTTTGAGAGGAGTGATAGGCGCTCGAAGAACAGTTCGCAGAGGAGAGACTTTGAAATGAAGGAATGAGAGGGAATGAAACAGTAGGGAGCGTAGAAGGCAAGGAAGTAACGTATAAAGAGAACATGAAGCGTCAAGCCATCCTAGCCGCTAAAGATTGCCACGTGTACGCTCTAGGAAAAATGCGCGAAAGTGTCACTTCTCGGTACGGCACGCGTCAAATCACTCAGGACTGTAACAAGGATGCGTGGGCCCGCGTTGCAGAGGTCGACCGGGCGAGTCATAAGGCTCTTCGCTGGAACAAGTCCCAGCTCGAGCCTGTGGGGCTTGTGTAGTGGCCAGACCTCGGACGTCGGCCACTGAGTGAGAGGTCGACACAGTAGAGGTCGGTATGATGGGACCCATAGAGGGGCCCACAGAATCACACGTGTAAGAATATAAATCAGGTTCGTGGATATGTCACGTGGGCAGGGTTTCTATGTGACGTAAGATTTTGGCATAGAGGATTTGTCCTTAAAAGAAAGAAACACATAAAAGGCACGTGAGTATTAATTTAAGACAGAAGATTTGGCCACGCGGCGCTAGGGTTATAGTGTATGTCCTAGCGCCCACGCTTAAATTAATCACTCCAAGAAAGGAAGGTTGCCACGAGAGTTGCACTCCAAGAATGGAAGGCTGCCGCGAGACACGCAGGGGAATTGTATGATGGAGTCGTAGAAAGGTAACCCTAAGTTCGCCAAGAGGCAACGCAGGGACACAAGGATAGTCGCGGCAGGAACCCTAGAAGGGCTATAAAACAGGTAGCAAAGTGTTCCCAAAGGTACGCAACATTTGAGACTAGAACTCTTTGCAATACATTGGTGTTTCTTGCCCTAATCTTGACTTGAGCATCGGAGTGCAAATAGCCGCTAGGGCACCCATCTTTCTTTCTTTGCAGGTTCAGTTGTCCAAACCAAGGGGAAGAGAGAAGGTGCAAGTGATCGTAGAAGTCAACTGACGGAAGAGTCAACCGGCAGGAACACATGGCATAGTCTAGAAATTCTAAAGTAGCTAGTTTTACCCTTTGGTCTTGTTGGACCTCATGTACATGAAAGATTTGTTCAACCTTTGCTTCCTACCCCAAATATACATTTGGATCACCTTCACCACTAAAGCTAGGTAATTTCACAAAAGGCATATATAAGGCTTTGCCACATGTTGGTGCCTTTCTTCATAATTATGATGCCTCCTCCATTCGGTTTCCTCTTCATGTCCATGATAGTTGGAAGAAGTTCTTGATGAATGCCGTGAAGAATGGCGTCTTCTATGGTGTGTATGGCTGGACCTTTCATTAGTCACTTCAAGCCTTTGCAATCTTTCTTCCAATTGTCTTATAGCTTCATCTTTTTGTGCAAGGGACCTTTTTGCTTCTTTTAGTTCTCCAAGAATGAAAGATTTTTGTGGAGAGTGTGGTTTGGAAGATTCTCCACTTGAATATTGAGCCATTTTCAAAACAGTACAGCAAACACAAATATCAAACAATTAAAGAAAACAATGAAAATATGGTGCGGTTTTGGACAAAAATAAAGGCACTCAAAATCACTCCAAGAAATTATACTTCCCTCAACCAAGCTTCTCTTGTAGAATGGAGTAGCCTCAAGTGAAAGATGCCAAAGCACTCAACCACTCATCCAAAAATTACCACCACAAAACTTAAAGAACAATAAAAGACAAGCAAGAAAAGGTACAAAACAAGAAAGAATAGTGCAAACGGAATACAAGATATATGACAAAACTTAAGGAATGAAAGACAAGCAATAAAAGGCACACAATAAGACTCAAAGAATACTCACTAAACTTTATAATCAAGAAAGAAAGTACAACTTATAAACTTGTCAAAGTACAAGGATCAAAAGTTCCACAAAGTAGACAACAATTTGCCAATCACTATGAATCCAACTTTTGTATAAAAAGCAATGTGCAAAAGAATGAATAGATGCAAGTACCAAACTGTTTTTTGATGTTTTAAAACAGAGGAGATTCTATTTTGGTACTGTTTTAATTTAATTTTTTTTTTTATACAATATGGAACTTAAGTAGTGAAAGAACCATAATATGCATCATATGGAAGTTGAAACATCAATCAATTTGCACAAAAATGTTATGAAGGATTCAACATAATTGAACACTTGAAATCAAATGTTTGGAACCTCTAATCACAAGTACTAAAACAAATTCAAGAGAAACACAAATGATCCGGTCGGTCATCGGTAGTCGATGACGTCAGCAGCAGATGACCATGTGGACCATTCACAGGGTGACATGTGGAATAAGATAGCAGGTGAATCAAGGAGGAGATCACTCAGAACGGTGATCGGTGGTCAGTTACCAAGTGACCACCACCCGCAGATCAGTGCCTAGATGAGCGCCTGGAAGCAGAGCGCGAGAAGTAATGAAGCACCAATCAGTCATCGGTGCATGGTCATCGGGGTTTCTTGCTACACGCAATTAAACTGGGACCCAGGCTCCCAGCGAGAGCGTTACACATGCACCTCGCATGATTCTAAACCAGAAGAAGAAGAGCTGCTCGCCAGTAGGGTCATGCATGAGGATGGTATGAGAGAGCTAGTAAGTTGGTCATTGATCAGTGACTCTCTTAACCCATTAAGTGCATGGCACTGTGCGGTGAGATCATGCATGCAGGATGCAGCGCCTGGTGAGTGTGTTTAGACCAGCCACCCCTGGTGCTCTCCTGGAAGCATGCGACTCACTCAGAGGGAAGAAACGCCCTAAGTTACTCCGCAAAGGAATAACTTAGGCACATAGAGAAAAGCGCAAAGGCCTTTCAGGTGTGACACGCGTACGGTTAGATGCAAGTTGCATGCCTCCACGCGTCACCATCTGAGAGAGAGGCGCAACCCAGGTATAAAAGCACTCCACGTCATGTAAGGTACAGGGATTTTACAGTTTTTGACAGATTTACAGATTACACACATTTATGTGTCATTGTGAGCACGTTTTACACATGTTGCACAGTGATAACAGAATTCGGTTATAGAGAGAGAAAGTGGATATGAGAGGACACACGAGTCTCACAAAGAGATTCAGAGAGAGTTTTTGGTGGTTCTGTTACTTGACTTGAGCGTCGGAGTGCACACGGCCACTAGAGGCGCCGTCTGTGTTGTTTTGCAGGCATCGTTTGGAGTTCCAGAGAAGGTTCTTGGAGTGTTCTTGTAGAACACGCGGTTGCAGAAGGCTAGACGAAGGAGTGACGAGGCATATCCTCCACATTCGAGTCAGCGGTAGGATCAACAAACTTTCAAAATCAAAAGCAAGCAAGTATAGACAAGATTTGGACACCTAGAACACTATGAACATAAAACTCAAAACAAGAGGTTGGATTAATGAAAGGAGAAAACTATAGACATATTCAAACAAACAAAGCATGAATATAGGGCTGGAAAAAGAATTCTGCACGAAATATAGGTGTTGGAAAACAGAATGTACAAAGTTAAAGTGCTAGAAAAACAAATTGTTCAAAGAGAAAGTGTCTATTCAACTCACAATCAACAAATCAACACCATGGCTCTAGATACCACATGATGTGAGTCTCTTATGAACCTTTCTTGGTTAGGGTTGATTTGATGTAGGTTTCATTATATTCTTGACACTTTCAAGAATTAGTATCAAAATTCTAAAGAACAATTAATAGAGTTTCTACTCAAGAAAACAAAGGTTCATACTAAAAACACATGAATAGGTAACTTGTAGTGTAAGATAACAATGGAATATGAATGGGTAATTCAAGAACAGCAACCAAAGTGCAGTAACAACACAAAAACAGTACAAAGAAACAAGAATTAAAACAAGAACACAACAGGAATTGAAACTAGTAATAGAAACACAACAAGAACACAACCTACTATTGGAAATTCAAGAAAACAACATGAACCATAATACCCATGGAAACCGAACCACAAACAGGTTGCTATAACAAGTTTGAACCGATTAAAATGGAAGAACAACACATCAAATGATAGAGGACATCACAAGGAAGAGAATGAACCGATTAGAATTGAAAACCAACAAGTAGAACAAAAATGGGTATTTTTAGAAGATGAATAGAAATGACTTATGTGGTTGTAGCCTTTTGGAGATGTGATTCATGCCACTTGGAGGGTGGTTCTTCCAAGATGAGTGGGTGGTGCCGCCACTTGAGATTCTCCAAAGCTCACAAGATAAGACATGGAGGAGAAGAAGAGACAAGTCTCACAAACTCACTCTCTCTCAATTTCAAGATAGTTTCTTTACTTCTAACTTTCAAGTTCTATTATTAAGAACCAAGCACTCCTATTTATAATAAGTAGGGCTGGACATGTTACAAAGGTGAAGGAGTGGGAAGAGTCACTCTTCTAGCTCTTTCTAGTGCCTAAGAGAGAAAGGAGTAGAAAAGTCACTTTTTCCACTTTTTCCTAAAGAAAGTGCCTAAAATGCCTTATATTTAGAGGTTTCTTTTGATTTTCCTCTTTGGCATACTCCTAAGGCTATTTCTATATTATTTACAAATTTATACAAGAGTATTTACAAAGATTTATTTATACTACTATCTTTTGAATTTTCAAGAGAACCCAAAATGTTCTACTTTTTAAGAAGACTAGTAAGAAGAATTTTAAATGCTTGGGTGGATGGCCTCTTCCTCCATTAGTGAAATCCTCTTGTACTTGATCTCCATCACTTTAGGAGAGTGCCAAAAGAGGAAAACCAAAAGACACCTCTCATGTAAGGCATCATAGGCACAAGTTTTTAGGAAAGAGCTAGAAGAAGTGACTCTTCCTACTCTTTTCTATCTTAGGCGCTAGTTTAGAGAAGGAACTAGAAGAGTGACTCTTCCAACTCCTTTCTCTTGTATAGAACTTGCCTCTCTATTATAAATAGAGGTGATTGGTGCCTTGTATCACAAGTTGAATTTTGAAGTAAAGAAACTATACCAAATTGGTGCGAGAGAGTTGTGTGAGACTAGTTCTCTTCTCTTCTTCCTTGTCTTATCTTGTGAGTCTTTGGGAAGCTCTCAAGTGGCGACACTACCTCACTTATCTTGGAACAACCACCCTCCAAGTGGCGTGAAGCTTTCCATCCCATGGCTACAACCACATAAGTCCATTTTCTTTCATCTTCCATAATTACCCATTTGTTGTTTTCTTGTTAGTTTTCAATTCCAATCGGTTCATTTGATTCCTAGTGTTGTTTCCTTTCATTTGCTGCACTTATTCTTCATTTTAATTGGTGCATTTTTTGTTGTTTGTTGCTGCTTTTGATTCAATACCCATAAAATAGCACTTCTATGTTGAATTCTTGAGTTTTGTTCTCGTCGATTGACTCTCCCGTCAGTTGACTTCTACGGTCGCTCGCACCTTCTCCCTTCCCTTTGGCTGGAATAACTGAACCTGCAAAGAAAGAAAGATGGGCGCCCTAGCGGTCATTTGCACTTCAATGCTCAAGTCAAGACTAGGGCAAGAAACACTAGTGTATAGCAAAGAGTTCTAGTTTCAAAAGCTGCGTACCTTTGGGAATGCCTTACTACCCGTTATATAGCCCTTCTAGGGTTCCTGCCGCGACTATCCTCAAGTCCCCGTGTTGCCTCCTCGCGAATTTAGGGTTACCTTTCTGGGACTCTATCACACAATCTTCTTGCACGTCCTGCGGCAGCCTTCCATTCTTGGAGTGCAACTCTCGTGGCAACCTTCCTTTCCTAGAGTGCTTAACTTAAGCATGGGTGCTTAGACATACACTATAACCCTAGCGCCGCATGGCCAAATCTTTTGTCTTAAGTTAATTACTCACGTGCCTTTTTATGTGTTTTTCCTTTTTAAGGACAGATCCTCTATGCCAAAGCCTTACGTCACACATAAACTCTGCATGCGTGACGTATCCACGAATCTGATTTATATTCTTACACGTGTGATTTTGTGGACCACTCTATGGGCCCCATCATACCGACCTCTCCTGTGCTGACCTCTCACTCAATGGCCAACGTCCGAGGTCTGGCCACTACACAAGCCCCCCAGGCTCGAGCTGGGACTTGTCTCAGTGAAGAGCCTTACTGCTCGCCTGGTCGACCTCTGCAGCACTGCGTCCTTATTACAGTCCTGAGTGATTTGACGCGTACCATACCAAGAAGTGACATTTTCGCGCATTTTTCCTGGAGCGTACACGTGGCAATCTTAGCGGCTAGAATGGCTTGTCGCTTCATGTTCTCTTTTATATGTTACTCCCTTGTTCCCTACGCTCCCTACTATTTCATTCCCTCTCATTCCTTCATTTCAAAGCCTCTTATGTTCTTCGAGCGCCTTCCACTCCTCTCCAACTTCAATCTTTCGTCCCTTCTTTAAACCAAGGTACGTTCTTTCGGCCTCTTTTATCTTCGTCTTGCTACTGCGATGTTCTTTGTCTACCTGTAACTGCCTGGGATTGTTTTTGATTCTCGTTTTCATTTTGCTTTGCCCTATCTTACTATTTCGCCGCGTTTACCTGGATCGCGCTATCCTTTCCTTCTTTCTGAGCTTGTCTTTTTTGTCTGCCCTTGTGTTTTAGTCTTCGAAATGGACCAGTCTTCCTCCTCCCATTCGGGGTTTGAGTCGGACTCCTCCCAATCTTCTGCTCGTCCAGTAGTTCTACGGCTCCACTCAGACTACTACCAACTTCTGTACCCCTGGGCCCCTGAAGGGCTTCTCAAGGAATCTTCTGATTTCACCACCTCCGAGTCCACTGTCACCTATAGGAAGGCTGAGGTGCAAAGCAGAAGCAGCCACGCCAATCGCGTCTTTGGGAAAGACGATGATAGATACGTCGGGGTGGTTCCTTGCACAGCAGGCGAGCCAGTATGCTGTGACAAGACCTCGGGGTAGGAGGCCCCCTTCTGTTTCATTTACTCTACAATTTCAAAAGGGTATGCCTTCGCTTACCCCTCAGCGGCTTCGAGAGGGCGCTGCTGACGGAGATGAACGTGGCTCCAGCCCAGCTTCACCCAAATGGCTAGGCCTTCATGCGCACCTACGCCATCCTCTGCAACTACTTTGGGCGCCTGCCCTCAGTAGACTCCTTTCTTTATTTTTTCGAAGCTAAGAGCCTTGGGAAAAATCTCTGGGTCAGCCTAAACGGGGTTGCTAGGAGAGCCCTCCTAACCCTCTTCCAGCAATCTTATAAGGGGTTTAAGGGCAAATTCCTGAAGATCCGCTGCCTTCCCACTGACCCTACCCTCCTGTATGGGTTTCCGCTCTATTGGGTGGAGAAGCCCAACCTGGCCAAGCCCAGGGCCTTGACAAACTTGCACTCGCAAGATAGGGAGGTGTGTGAATTTCTTTCTGGCCTCGAGGCAGTGTTCAACACCGCCAAACTCATCCAACATGAGTACCTGCCCAAGAGCTTGCGGGGGTGTATAGGTAGGGCTTTAGGCTATCTTCCTTGCAACTCTTCTCTTTACCTTAACTACTTCTGTTTGTGTGGCTTCTTCTGTTATATTTTTTACACTTATTGTTCTTATGATTTTCTGACTTCACGCTTGTTGCAGAGATAACAATCGGGGCTGAGCGAAGGAGACAGCTGGCTGTGCATGCCCTGAAGAAGAGCGGCGCTAGCTCATCCCGACCTGTTCAGGAGGAACCCCCTCCTTCTACCGATGATATGGCCCTCGACGTCGTGCCTCTAGCAGCTGCAGCTGCCGCAGAAACAACCGCTGCTCCCCAGGGCGCGATTGCGACTGCTGAGGTTGACCCTTCAGACAACGAGGGAACCTACTCCGGGCTGGTGTTCAAGCGGAGGCGCACCCAGGACACGGTCGTGCTTCCCTCGTTCGACTCAGAGGGAGACGGTCCTCAGGCCCCCTTAGACGCTTCCTCCCCCCCTCATGTCGCCATGGAGCAGGGAGAGAGCGTCCCTGGGGAAGGGCAGCTGAGCCCCCCTACCTCCCTGGCACCATTTATGCAACGCACCTTAAAATCCTCTTAGGAGATTGAGGAGGTGGAGACTTTAGAGGTAGGGCCACTGATGGACCAGGTGGCCTGGGGCTTTGGCAAGGCTCTTGGGAGTGCCAGCCTCCTCTTCACAAAGATGATGAAGGCCCACCAGGAAGCTGAGCATCGGGCCCTGGCTGTTGTGGGGGCAGAGCGTCGCATCACGAGCCTCACCCTGGAGGTGGCCAAATTGCGAAAGTCAGATAAAGAGGTCAGGGATCTTCTATTTTCTAAGTCTCAGGAGGCCCTGCGAGCTCATGCCAAGTGTAATGAATTTCGCATGGCCATGGAGGACCTAAAGGGTGAGGCGAGCCGCCACAAGGAAACAATCGCGGACCTTAAGGAAGAACTGGCACGGCGTGATGACGACCTGGCCCAGCGAGATGTCGAGCTAGCCAGGGTGAAGGAGGAGGCGGCCAATAATGAGGCAGAGCTGAGGGCGGAGATGGCTCGAAGGGAGGAGCTCTACCAGAAATCCAGAGTGGAGCTTAGCGACGAGGCAGCTGAAGCCTATAGCACGGGGTTTGGTGATGCCATGGCCCAGGTTGCCTGTGTGCATCTGGGGGTGGACCTCTCCCAAACCGGTCTGGACAAGGTCATCCGTGATGGGTAGCTGGTGCATGTTCATGTCGACCCTTGAGCTCTCCGTTCTTCTTTCTATCTTTAACTTAAATAGCCTCCTGTAAATACTTGTACACTTTATCTTAATGAATTTATCCTTTGACATTTTAGTCTTCTCTTAGTAACTTGATGTCTTTGGTGTATGGCTGAATTCTTTAACCCTTGATGCACTTGCACCCTTCTTGTTTTCTGTTACCGCATTTTTTGTTTATTTATCCATACATGTTTCCTTTGCCGATTGCGCCGTTATGCCTATACCCTTTTTGCGCTGATTTCTATTTCTCGGGTAACTTCTTCATGACCTTCACGTCGTAACTCTCATGTCGGTGTTTATGACTTTGTGCATTAGCTGTGGGCCAAGTGGGTTTTCCCTGTTGGCCTTGTCTAATAAGGCGAGGAGGGCCTCTTACTCGACCATTGAGTCACGGGAGACCTCCTTGTCGACCTCATCTGATGAGGCGAGGAAGATTACTTTCCCTGTCGACCTCGGCGGATAAGCCGAGGTGGACCTCTCTGTTGACTTTGGCTAGCGGGCCAAGGAAGGCCTATTTTTTGTCTTACTTCTTGCTGTGCACTGAAAACTCCTCTTGTCTTTGATCCTGCAAAAACCAAGGAAGAGGACTTTTAATGTGAACCATACTATTCTTCCCCTTTCTCTAACAAGGTGGAAGAGGTTCATTTTGCTTGCCTCACCCTTGTTGTACGAGGACTTTTACTGTGAACCATACCATTCTTCCCCTTTTCTTTAACCAGGTGGAAGAGGTTCATTTTATTGTGAACCATACTATTCTTCCCCTTTCTTTAACGAGGTGGAAAAAGTTCATTATAATGTGAACCATACTATTCTTCCCCTTTCTTTAACGAGGTAGAAGAGGTTCATTTTACTGTTTAACACAAACGTATCCTTCTTTTTTTTTCTTTTATTGGGTGACCTCGTTCAAAAACCCCATAGGGAAAAATAGTGCCCCTTGTCTGAATATACAATTGTGTTCAAATACAACTTTACTAACTGAAATAAAACTTGAGGTTGGCACCGTTCCATGTGCGGGGAATCGCACCGCCTTCTAAGGTCTCCAACCTATATGCCCCGTTCCCCAGGGCCTCTGCTACTCGAAATGGGCTTGTCCACTTGGGGGATAGTTTGTTTTCTAATTGGTAGGAGTGGGTCTTCCGCATTACCAGGTCGGCGACTTGGAACTACCGAGGTCTCAACTTTGACCTGTATTGGCGTTCTACTCTCCTCTTTAGTGCTTCAGACTTAATGCGGGCCTCCTCTCTGACCTCGTCTAGTAGGTCCAGATTCACCCTTCTTTCTTCATTTGATTCTTCTGCCACAAAATTCTGGAATCGAGGTGAGTTTTCCTGTATCTCTACTGGAATCATGGCATCTGACCCGTATACTAGGCTGAAGGGCGTTTCTTTAGTGGTAGATTGTGGAGTGGTGTGATATGCCCACACAATCCTGGGGACCTCTTCTGCCCAAGTCCCTTTAGCTTTCTTGAGCCTCCTCTTCAGGCCTCTGAGCAGGACCCTGTTGGCCGACTCGACCTACCCATTTGTCTAGGGGTGCTTGATTGACGTGAACACCTGTTTGATGCCGAGCTCTGAGCACAACTTTCCCAACTGCTGACTTGCAAACTGGGTACCATTATCAGATACTAGACGCCTCGGGATTCCAAAACGACACACAATGTTCTTCCAAACGAAATGTTGGACCTTATGTGCCGTAATTTGCGCCACTAACTCAGCTTCGATCCATTTGGTGAAGTATTCTATAGCCACCACAAGATATTTCATCTATCTGATCGGAAGTGGGAAAAGACCCAGGATGTCGATTCCCCACGTGTGGAAAGGCCACAGACTATGGAGGGATCTCAGCTCTTCTGGTGGCGCGCGATGCCAGTTCGCGTGGTCTTGACACTTTTTACACTGCGGTGCGTAACTTATGCAGTCTTCTCTCATTGTGGACCAATAATACCCTGCTCGAATGGCCTTAGCTGCCAGGGCTCGTCCCCCAATGTGGCTTCCACATATTCCTTCATGAAGTTATGCTATTATGCGAGTGCACTGTGCCCCACTTACGCATATCAAAAGAGGATGGGAATAGCCATGTCTGAATAGGTTTCCGTCAATCAAGGTGTAGCGGGGTGCGTTCTTCTTCACAACTCTTGCTTCCACGGGGTCTAATGGAAGTGTCTCGTCTGCTAGGTAATGTTGATAGGGCGTTATCCAAGTCTCTCCTTCTTCCACCAAGAAAACTTGCGACGACATTTTAGCTAGCAAGCCATAGGAATTTATGCGAGGTGCTTTCAGTGTTTCTTGAGTCAGTGACCTATGACTCCTCCTTCCTTCATGAACAACGTTTATCATTTGTACATCCACGAGATCTCCTGCAGCCGTTCGAGGTGCTCTTAAAGTTTCCTGTATTATTGTCCTTTGTCTGCCCCCCTTGCCCGAGCTGGCGAGTTTTGCTAACAAGTCAGCTCTGGCATTTTGCTCTCGTGGAACATGTAGCAGCTCGAACTCTAGGAATGTGCCTTTCAATAACTGTACGTAGCTGAGATAGGCGGCCAACTATGAGTCCTTGGCTTGGTACTCACTAGTGACCTGTCCTGCGACCAAGAGTGAGTCGCTTTTTGCCAGCAAACGTCCCGCGCCCATTTCCTTTGCCAATAACATCCCTGCTATCAAGGCTTCATACTCCTCCTGGTTATTACTGGCCTTGAAAGCGAAACGCAGAGCCTGTTCTATCAAGATACCATCTGGTCCTTCTAATATGACCCCGGCGCCGCTGCCTTGCAGGTTGGATGAGCCGTCCACTGAAAGGACCCATTTAAATCCTGTCTCTCTCTCGGGTGGAGCTGCCGAGGTGAGCTCGGCTACAAAATCAGCGTAAACCTGACTGATCCGGTCGGTCATCAGTAGGCGATGACGTCAGCAGCAGATGACCACGTGGACCAGTCACAGGGTGACACGTGGCATGAGATGGCAGGCGAATCAGGGAGGAGACCGCTTAGAACGGTGATCGGTGGTCAGTTACCAAGTGGTCACCAACCCCAGATTGGCGCCTAGATAAGCGCCTGGAAGCAGAACGCGGAAAGTAAGGAGGCGCGGCACGGACGTCGGTGGGAAGGTCATGAGGCACCGCACGGACGTCAGTGGAAAGTCATGAGGCACCGCACGGACGTCGGTGGGAAAGTCATGAGGCACCACACGGACGTTGGTGGGAAGGTCATGAGGCACCGCACGGACGTCAGTGGGAAGGTCATGAGGCACCGCACGAACGTCGGTGGAAAGTCATGAGGCACCGCACGGTCGTCGATGGATAGTAATAAGGCACCGGTCGGGCGTTAGTGCATGAAGAGCGCGATCGGGCGTTAGTGCGTGCAAAGGGCGATCGGTCGTAAGTGTGTGCAGAGTGCGATCGGTCGTAAGTGCATGCAGAGGGCGATCGGTCATTGGGGTTCTTGCCAATGCGTGTTAAGCTGGGACCAAGGTTCCCAGCGAGAACGTTACGCATGCACCTCGCATGATGCCCACTCAGAGTACGTGCGGCGAGGCCATGCAGGCAGGATGCGCCTGGCGAGTGAGTTTAGACCAGCCACACCTGGCGCTCTCCTGGGAGCATGCGGCCCGCACAGAGAGAAGCGCAGAAACCCTCCAGGTATGACACGTGTACGTAGATGCCAGCTGCATGCCTCCACGTGTCACCATCTGGGAGAGAGGCGCGGCCCAGGTATAAAGCACTCCACGTCATGTAAGGTAAGGAGAGTTCTTTTCAGATTACAAGCTTACACAGTTTACACACAAGTGACACAGCAGTCACCACTCACTCCTTTGGGTCTTTGTGGGAGCGTTTATACACGTTGCACAGTGATACAGAATGGAGGGAGGGAGAGAGAGAAAGTGGATTTAAGCACACACGAGTCTCACAGAGAGATTCAGTGAGAGTTTTTGGTGTTCCTGTTGCCTGACTTGAGCGTCGGAGTACACACGACCGCTAGAGGCGCTGATGGCATTTTCATGTGTTCTTCTTGAATCAAAGTAGAAATAGATGGAGCGGAAGCAATGGATGAGTGAAACAAGACCCTCCTAGGAGTTGTGTTGGTCTTGAAGGTGCATGGTGAGTATGGGTTGAGTGGTTCGGCCAGCTCAAGGGAGAATGTGAAAGGATTGAAGTTTATAGCCTAGATTTCTAGGAGGAGTAAAGCTTGTGCACAAAAAATGGCAGCATAACATTACTCAAAATAAACTTGAAAATACATGAGGTAGGCCTCCTTATTTATAGATTTAGGAGCCTTGGTGAGCAAGCTTAAAGGGTAGGGATGGAAATACAAAAAGTGGGGCTGCCTAGGGTATTGACTTTAGTCAAACAACACCATCATCCTAATATTCTAGAAGATAGGTCAAAAATGCAACATTTGATAGTACACCCCTCCTTCTTTTGCTAAAGGCACCTATTTGCTAGCACACCCCTCCTTCTATTGCTAAGGGCACCTTTTTTGATAGCACGCCCCTAAGTGAGCAAGTTTTACTTTCTACACTACACTAATCTACTAAGCTACCCCTAATGGGCCTCTAAGTAGCATGTACAAGGTCTTCTCCCTCCCATCCGTGGCTTGACTCATTTGGGCGTGAATGTGCTTGGCCATGGACCTTGTGAGAGGTCCTAGACGGTCTAGCTCCATGGATAGCCTCCCTCCTTCACGTCCTAGACGCTCACTTCTTGGAGCTAGACGCTCCTCTTGGTCTAGACGGTCTTCTTGGTTTGGGCCTTGGCTTCCTTGGCTAGATGTGCTTGGCCCTCCTCCATCAGGCGCCGTCTGTGTGTTTTGCAGGCATCGTTTGGAGGTCCCGTGAAGATTCTTGGAGCGTTCTTGCAAAACACACAGTTGCAGAAGGCTAGACGAAGGAGTGACGAGGCACAACCTCCACGTGCGAGTCCGCGGCAGGATCATTTGGCGCCGACCTTAGGGCCCGTGTGAATCTTGTTCCCATCCACGTCGCAGTTCTTGAACTTTCTTGAAGTTTCTTGAAGCTTTCGTTGAAGTTCTTGAGAAGATGAGTAGAAGAACCAGACGAACCTTACCTACGCCACCTGCTGAAGAAGGTGCTGTTACCATGGCGCAGGTCATGGAGATGATGCGCGCTACAAGATAGTGTCGCAGCATCAAGAGTGGAGCAAGAGAAGATGCATGCAGAGCTGACTGCATCGCGTAGCAGAAAGGAGGAGTTGAACCGCGTAAACAAAGAATTGCGTAGGGAGTTGCTGGCGCAGAGGGAGCGCGCAGTCCAAGATGGGACGTTGATGCCGCCATCGCCTCCTAGAGCATTCCCTATGCCTTTCTCCCCCGAGATCATGAACACAGTGGTGCCTCCCAACCTGGTGGGAGTGAAGGCGTCGTTCACGGGGGTGGAAGATCCAGAAGCGAATCTGACCGCCTTCCACACTCAGATGATGCTGTCTGGAGGTTCAGATGCTGTGTACTGCAAGGTGTTTATGAGCACGCTGAGCGGAGTACCTATGGAGTGGTTCGTGAGCCTGCCAGAGGGCCACATCACCTCTTTCCATCAGTTTGCAAAGTTGTTCACAGAGCAGTACATCGTCAACAGAGCGCCACCAGCGGTGTCCTATGATCTGTTCGACGTGCGCCAGTACCAGGGGGAGTCGCTGAAGGACTACCTCAGCCGTTTTGGCACACACGTGGTGAGATTGCCCAACAAGGACGAGGACATGCTGGTGCATGCATTCAAAAAAGGCGTGTTGCCTGGCCATTTCAGTGAGTCGCTCATCAGGAGCCACCCTGCCACCTTCACTGAGATTCGGCGACGCGCGGCGGCGCACATAGTAGCAGAGACAGAGATCTCTGAGAAGAGAAGCATCTGCTATGTCACTACGACACTACCATCAGGCGTGCTCGAGGAGCGATCAGTGGTTTGTGGTACATAGGCAGATCAGGTGATGGAAGATGCTACGCTGGGGGGCTCCCAAGTAGCTCAAGTGGAAGCTGAAGCAAAGGGCATGATCGCCCATCATGAGTCAGGCGTAGCTAGGGCGGTCATCACCGAAGAAAGGAGACCCCGTCCAGAGTAGTTGAGGCGTTGGAGAGTGGAGCTTATCGGCTGGAGACTCTGGATGGAGCAGCTGTCCCCAGGATGTGGAACGCTACACACTTAAGTTTCTATTCCAGTTAAGTTGTAAAGTAGATGCGTTCTCGCGCTATACACACCCTTAGTATATCTACTGCAAACAGTTGAGCAAATCAGGGGGCACTTTTTTAACAAGGCCACCCAATAAAAAGAGTTTTCAGTACATAAAGTGTGCAAGTGTTCCCAGTTTAAAGTTCTCCTTGCCCCAGGCGCAAGTGCAGGTGATCGGTGGTCAGTTACCGAGTGGCCACCAACCACAGATCGGTTCCTAGATAAGCGCATGGGAGTAGAGCACGATCAGCTGTCAGTGCATGCGGACCGCGATCAGCCGTCGGTGCATGTAGGGAGTGAGCACTCGGTCGGTGCATGGTCATCGGGGTCTTGCCAATACATGTTAAGCTGGGACCCAGGCTCCCAGCGAGAGCGTTACGCTTGCACCTCGCATGATTCCAGATGCAGAGAGATCGGTCGGTGCATGGTAATCGAGGTCTTGCCAACATGTGTTAAGCTGGGACCCAGGCTCCCAGCGAGAATGTTACGCATGCACCTCACATGATTCCAAACCAGAAGAAGAGGAGTTGCCCACTCAAAGGGCGTGCGGTGGTACCATGCAGGCAGGATGCGCCTGGTGAGTGCGCTTAGACAGCCACACCTGGTGCTCTCCTGGGAGCATGCACCCACTCAGAAGGCGTGCGGTGAGACCATGCAGGCAGGATGCGCCTGGTGAGTGCGCTTAGACAGCCACACCTGGTGCTCTCCTAGGAGCATGCACCCACTCAGAAGGCGTGCAGTGAGACCATGCAGACAGGATGCGCCTGGTGAGTGCGCTTAGACAGCCACACCTGGTGCTCTCTTGGGACCATGCACCCACTCAAAGGGCGTGCGGTGAGACTATGCAAGCAGGATGCGCCTGGTGAGTGCGCTTAGACAGCCCCACCTGGTGCTCTCCTAGGAGCATGCACCCACCAAGAGAAGAAAGTCCTCACCTCGACTTTGTACAGCGAGGCTGAGGCGAGATAAGAAAGTCCTCTCCCTCGACTTTGTACAGCGAGGCTGAGGCGAGATAAGAAAGTCCTCTCCCTCAACTTTGTACAGTGAGGCAGAGGCGAGAGGAAAGACCTCACCTCGACTTTGTACAGTGAGGCTGAGTGTAACATCCCGCCAAATGCTTTTTATATTTATATAATGAAATAAAGGTAAAACAATAATATTGAAGTGAACATATGTATATATATATAATGAAATTTCTCCTCATAGGGAGTTTAATACATATCCGGTCAGTTTTCCAAAACTTAAACAAAATACAGTAAAATAGAAAGACAGGCGATCTCCTAACAGCAAAAGGCGATCTCCTATCAGAAAAAGGCGATCTCCTATCAGAAAACAGAAAAAGGGTGATCGCCTAACAGAAATAGAAACAGGCGATCTCCTTCCGGCGACCACTCACTGAAGAGCTCTACTTCCTGCAACATCATCTGCTCCCGTGTAAATTATACACGATCATCACAGGTTTAAGAAAAAGCCAAACACAACACCAAAAACACAGGGTAAGCTAGATATTTGAAAGAGAGTTTAGATATGAAACTTTAAAATCAAGATAAAACAAATTTAAGACACCCACGTAAAAACTATCAACTTTCTCATTCCCTTCACATGACCATCAAGTAATCACACATTTCACAATTCCTCAAGAGTCGTTCTATTCACATAATTCATCAAGTGTCTATCAATTTCAATGTTTCTCATTTCTCATGTCAGACTTCCACTGACTCATCACACAAGACACTTGACACTACTTCCGGAAGACTCGTGCATTGACTAGACTCAGAGATCTGCACCTGTCATACTACACTGCTGTAAAGTTTCCACAGCTATGCGCATCAACATAATCTCGATCTCAATCACTCTCACAGTATGACAGGGTGAATCCACACAACAGGTCAAGTAGTTATCTTTCAGACACTTACCCATACGTATGAACCTCCATCGACTCTCAACGCCTGAATAACTTCATCTATATGATTTCATTATCTCAGGAGAGTCAGGATATCTCATTATAGAAATCACCGATCAATGCACATCCTACACGATCTTACACGGTATTTTCTTTCCTAAAAATACTATGCCTTGATCCCACATTCACAACATTCAACACATCATATAACACTTAAATGAATGATTCCAATCACAACAACAATCATTCCCTGGTTCAGATTTTCGAATATCACATTTAAATCTCAAACAGTTTCAAACAACACAAAAACAGGGGAGTTCGAAAAACAATGCCAAAACCGGCGATCTCGTCCAAAAACAGGGGATTATACAATAACAGTTGAAAACCGGCGACCACGTCGCCCCATCATCTCAATCATCTAATATAAGGTTTTCGTTGGAAATAAGGCTAGCTTCCCTTACCTGGACTTGCGCAAAACACCAAGGGCTCCAAAACCCACCGAAGCTTAAAGATGCCTTAGCTCTGTTTTAGCGTCTGGTTTGTAGAACTTGCAGAGAACCTCCCAGGTGCTCTAAGGGCAGTCGTCGCTCGTCGTACTGGTGCTTGAGGATGCCTGAATCGTAGCGCGAAGGAGAGAAAAGAGAAGGATGAAGGTAAACTCACTCTTTCACTCTTGAACCACTGCAACGCTCTTTGCCTCTCAGAAGTGGGTTTTTGAATCTAAACCAACTTGTCCACGAAAGCCGCTGCCACCACCCACTCTGCAGGGAAATTTGTGTGTACGCTTTCCTGAACAGTACGACTACGCGTGCCTCTGCGCAGGCCAACACTCTGATGTCACTATTCTGAACCACCCTTTTTGTCTACGTGTCGCGCGTGCAGGACGTCTCATGCTTGGAGCCTGGGTCCCACCTTATCTGTGTGAAACTCGACATCGCGCGATAACCTTCCACCGATGACCGCTCGCGCGATGACTATCCACCGATGTCTCACCCTGGCGGACGACCGATGTCTCGCCTTGGCGATGACCGCATGCCTCGCGCCCTGGCGATGCCCGCAAGCCTCGGGCCCTGGCGATGCCGCATGCCTCGCGCCCTGGCGATGACGGCATGGTTCGCGCCCGACGATGCCCGCATGCCTCGCGTCTGGCGATGCCCGCATGCCTCGCGCCCTGGCGGTGCCCGACGACACATCGCCACGCCTTGCTGAAGGTTCTTCATCCCACTATGTTACGTCCAAGGTATCATCTCCACATGACTTGGTGACGTCGGTAGCTTCACATTTCCAAGAGTAGATCAGCACCACTCCTCGTGCGCCCATGCATGCAACACTAAGGACGATCTCTTATGCCAAGCATAGAGCTTCGCATGCACAGCGTATCTAATGCTTAACCCACACCTTGATACGCGTGGTTTTTGGAACCCACTCTGGTTGATCCAGTATCCTGACCACATACTGAGTGCACTTTCGGCGATCATCTGCACCATAGGCGATTGGCGATCATGTGTAATCTAGGCGACAGGCGATTATGTACTAACCAGGCGGTCTCATAGTCTTCTAAGCTACACTTTCCTTCCTTTTTATTTTAAATAAAAACATACTTAGAATTCATTTAAAATATATTCCTTTTTATTCCAATTTAATTTTACAGGTCCTTACATTCTCCCCAACAAGAAAAATTTTCGTCCTCGAAAATTGAATTACAAGGAAAAGAGGTATGGATAGGCTTCTCTCATGGGTTCTTCTAACTCCCAAGTTGAATCACCCGATCTCTCATCCCACACCACTTTCACCATGCTGATGGTCTTGCCTCTGAGCTGCTTACTTTGCCGATCGTCAATCCTGACTGGTTTTTCTTCAGAGGACAAGTCATCCCTGATCTGCACATCGTCCATTTCCAGCACATGACTAGGGTCTGCCATGTACTTCCTCAGCTGTGATACGTGAAAGACATTGTGCAGATTTGCTAAATGGGGAGGTAGGGCGATCTCATAAGCCACTGGACCAATCCTCCTTAAAGTCTGATATGGTTCCACGAACTTAGGGGACAACTTCTTTGATCTGATCGCCCGTCCTACACCCTTGGTTGGTGTCACCTTCATGAACACATGGTCTCTAGCAGCAAACTCCAAAGGTTTTCTCCTCTGATCTGCATAGGATTTCTGCCTACTTTGAGATGCTCTCATCCTGCCTTGTATCTGTTTCACCTTCTCGGTCGTCTGCTGAATCAACTCTGGCCCAACCAAGACTGCTTCGCCCTCCTGGTACCAACATAAAGGAGTTCTGCATTTCCTCCCATACAGGGCTTCATATGGTGCCATCCCAATACTGGCGTGGTAACTATTATTATAAGTAAACTCCACCAGCGGCAACACCTCATCCCAACTTCCCAAATGATCCAAGACACACGTCCTCAGCAGATCTTCCAAGGACTGGATCGTTCTCTCTGACTGTCCATCTGTTTGAGGATGATATGCCGAGCTCATTCTCAACTTAGTTCCCAAGCAATCTTGTAGAGTCTGCCAAAACCGTGAAGTGAACTTGGGATCTCTATCCGAAACAATGCTAGATGGCACTCCATGCAACCTCACTATTTCTTTGATGTACAACTGTGCCAACTTGGCCATCGGCATCCTCATATTCACTGGGAGAAAGTGGGCACTCTTCGTCAGCCGATCAATGATGACCCAGATTGCATCGTGACCCTTTACCGATCTGGGTAAATGGGTAACAAAATCCATGGCAATGCTGTCCCATTTCCACTTAGGGATATCCAGTTGCTGTAACAAACCACCAGGTCTTTGATGCTCTACCTTTGCCTTCTGACACGTCAAGCAGGTAGTAACATACTGGGCGATGTCTCTCTTCATGCCCGACCACCAAAATGACTCCTTCAAGTCATGGTACATCTTGTTCATGCCTGGATGTAGGCTAAGGCGACTCTGGTGACCTTCTTCTAGGATCATCTTCTTCAACTCTTCCACTTGCTTCTTTAATTCTACCAACTCGGCTGGTGCCATCCTGTAAGGTGCCATTGACACTGGTCCAGCTCCAGGTACCAAATCAATAGAGAATTCCACTTCTCTCTTAGGAGGTAATCCAGGTACCTCTTCTGGAAATACGTCCGTGAAATTTTTCACTACATGTATCCTGCTTACGTCCTCTTCATTCTTCACTTCCAACCGAGCTAGGATCACGAAGCACCTCGCCACTTCTTCCAACTCCGACCGCCCTTGCTGAGCAGATATCACATCTGACTCTTGGAGGTCTGGAAACGTTATCTTCTGACTACCGCAGTCTATGAGAACGTGATTGGCAGCTAGCCAATCCATTCCCAGGATAACATCCAGGTCCTGAAGAGGTAGGCAGATCAAGTTCACTTTGAATCTGCGTCCCTCTACTATCACTGGACATTCGGGGCAAACTGTAGAGGTCAACACCTGTCCTGACGCAGGTGTAGAGACCAACAGTTCAAACGGTAACTCCTTCACTAGAAGGCCCAACTCGGCTACACACAGGCTTGACACAAAGGAGTGTGTCGCTCCAGAATCAAACAAGGCTTTTACACCTCTACCAGCTATAAAACAAACACCTTGCACGAGGTTACCTGACTGAGACGCTTCTGCTCCTGACATGGCAAACACTCTCCCTGTTGCCAGAGGTCTGCTACCTTCGTTTCTCAACTGCTGAGAACCACTGGGTTGAGTCGCCCCATTCCTGTTAGGGCACTCTCTAGCAATGTGCCCCGTCTTTTGGCAGGCAAAACACCTTCTCTCCGAAGCCTTCTTGGGGCACACATTGGGCGTGTGTGGTCCACCACAATGGAAACACTTGGGTTTCCAAGGTTGTTGCTGCTGAAACTGGGATGACGTTGTTCCCGCCCGATGTGGTGGAGGTCTCGCATAGGGCTTGCTTTGTGGGTGCTGCACCTTAGCCTTCCCACTGGAAGAACCCCCTGGGTGTGACCTGATCACCCGAGAATCACCCTTTTCCAGGGTCTCCACCATCTTCGCCTTCTCTACTAAGGCGTGAAATTCCCTGATGCACATCGGGGCTATGGTCCTCTTCAGCCCATGCTTCAGTCCCTCTTCGAACTTCCTACACCTCCAAGCCTCAGAGGTCGCCTGGGTGTAGAATCGGGCGAGATACTCAAACCGAGCAGCATAAGCATTTACTGACATCTCCCCCTGCTCCAATCTGAGGAATTCTGCTTCCCTCGCAAATCTTGCACTATCTGGGAAGTATTTTTCCAGAAATTTCACCCTAAAGCTCTCCCAGTCTAACACTTCAGCTCTGGCTTCCATCATCTGCTGAGCCCCCATCCACCAGAACTCGGCTTCTCCAGATAGCAGATAGGTGGCGAACACGAATTTCTTCTCTTCAGGGCAGGAGGTCGCCCTAAAGATTTTCTCCAACTCCCTGACCCACTGATCTGCTTGATCAGGGGTAGCATTCCCACTGAACTTGGGTGGGTTGTGCCTCATGAACTCGGTCAGTCCCATCTGTTCCTGAGGCTGACCGACGTGGGAATTTGTTTCAGCCGACCGAGCAGTTTCCCAGTGGTGCATTGCAGCTTGATGATTCTGAGCCATCGCTGCATTCTGTTGTTGGATAGCAGTTGCCATCATCTCAATAGCCTTGGCAATCTGGCTCATTTCCGAAGAAGGTTGGGGAGGGGTAGGAGGTCTACGTGCCATCTTCTTCGTTTCAGATTTTGAAACTATGGGTTTTTATATTCCCTACAACTACAAGAATGAGATCGATAAGAAATCAATTCATTCAGGAGGTAACATCTAGACCTTACAAAGGTCAGCATCTCAAAGTCATTAAGAATTTGAGCTCATCAACAGAATCATAATACTTATAACCTCAAGCAAAACACCAGAACAGCTACTGGTATAAATCCATCAATCCAAACAACCACTTTCAATCAATTACAAAAACACTCAATAAAATGAAATAAATCACACCAGAATTCAATGTATGCTAAACATCAAACCTTTGGAATTAAGATTGAGAATCATCCCGATCCAGTTATGAGTGTGCACCCTCACTACTTTATCAAGATCCTCTCATTCTTAATACTAAGATTTTCAGTTAGGGCATATATTCACTAAAGCACACACAAAATTTCAATACAAAAACGTTTGAAAACCTTTCACTATAGTTGTTATTTAAAACTCAAATAGATTTTATGAGCAGAAGAAACACAATGGATCCACAGCCCTCAGGTCATCCTAAGGACGAACTGCTCTGATACCATTAATGTAACATCCCGCCAAATGCTTTTCATATTTATATAATGAAATAAAGGTAAAACAATAATATTGAAGTGAACATATGTATATATATATATATAATGAAATTTCTCCTCACAGGGAGTTTAATACATATCCGGTCAGTTTTCCAAAACTTAAACAAAATACAGTAAAATAGAAAGACAGGCGATCTCCTAACAGCAAAAGGCGATCTCCTATCAGAAAAAGGCGATCTCCTATCAGAAAACAGAAAAAGGGTGATCGCCTAACAGAAATAGAAACAGGCGATCTCCTTCCGGCGACCACTCACTGAAGAGCTCTACTTCCTGCAACATCATCTGCTCCCGTGTAAATTATACACGATCATCACAGGTTTAAGAAAAAGCCAAACACAACACCAAAAACACAGGGTAAGCTAGATATTTGAAAGAGAGTTTAGATATGAAACTTTAAAATCAAGATAAAACAAATTTAAGACACCCACGTAAAAACTATCAACTTTCTCATTCCCTTCACATGACCATCAAGTAATCACACATTTCACAATTCCTCAAGAGTCGTTCTATTCACATAATTCATCAAGTGTCTATCAATTTCAATGTTTCTCATTTCTCACGTCAGACTTCCACTGACTCATCACACAAGACACTTGACACTACTTCCGGAAGACTCGTGCATTGACTAGACTTAGAGATCTGCACCTGTCATACTACACTGCTGTAAAGTTTCCACAGCTATGTGCATCAACATAATCTCGATCTCAATCACTCTCACAGTATGACAGGGTGAATCCACACAACAGGTCAAGTAGTTATCTTTCAAACACTTACCCATACGTATGAACCTCCATCAACTCTCAACGCCTGAATAACTTCATCTATATGATTTCATTATCTCAGGAGAGTCAGGATATCTCATTATAGAAATCACCGATCAATGCACATCCTACACGATCTTACACGATATTTTCTTTCCTGAAAATACTATGCCTTGATCCCACATTCACAACATTCAACACATCATATAACACTTAAATGAATGATTCCAATCACAACAACAATCATTCCCTGGTTCAGATTTTCGAATATCACATTTAAATCTCAAACAGTTTCAAACAACACAAAAACAAGGGAGTTTGAAAAACAATGCCAAAACCGGCGATCTCGTCCAAAAACAGGGGATTATACAATAACAGTTGAAAACCGGCGACCACGTCGCCCCATCATCTCAATCATAATATAAGGTTTTCGTTGGAAATAAGGCTAGCTTCCCTTACCTGAACTTGCACAAAACACCAAGGGCTCCAAAACCCACCGAAGCTTAAAGATGCCTTAGCTCTATTTTAGCGTCTGGTTTGTAGAACTTGCAGAGAACCTCCCAGGTGCTCTAAGGGCAGTCGTCGCTCGTCGTACTGGTGCTTGAGGAGGTCTGAATCGCAGCGCGAAGGAGAGAAAAGAGAAGGATGAAGGTAAACTCACTCTTTCACTCTTGAACCACTGCAACGCTCTTTGGCTCTCAGAAGTGGGTTTTTGAATCTAAACCAACTTCTCCACGAAAGTCGCTGCCACCACCCACTCTGCAGGGAAGTTTGTGTGTACGCTTTCCTGAACAGTACGACTACGCGTGCCTCTGCGCAGGCCAACACTCTGATGTCACTATTCTGAACCACCCTTTTTGTCTACGTGTCGCGCGTGCAGGACGTCTCCTGCTTGGAGCCTGGGTCCCACCTTATCTGTGTGAAACTCGACATCACGCGATAACCTTCCACCGATAACCGCTCGCGCGATGACTATCCACCGATGTCTCACCCTGGCGGACGACCAATGTCTCGCCCTGGCGATGACCGCATGCCTCGCGCCCTGGCGATGCCCGCAAGCCTCGGGCCCTGGCGATGCCGCATGCCTCGCGCCCTGGCGATGACCGCATGGCTCGCGCCCGACGATGCCCGCATGCCTCGCGTCTGGCGATGCCCGCATGCCTCGCGCCCTGGCGGTGCCCGACGACACATCGCCACGCCTTGCTGAAGGTTCTTCATCCCACTATGTTACGTCCAAGGTATCATCTCCACATGACTTGGTGACGTCGGTAGCTTCACATTTCCAAGAGTAGATCAGCACCACTCCTCGTGCGCCCATGCATGCAACACTAAGGACGATCTCTTATGCTCAAGCATAGAGCTTCGCATGCACAGCGTATCTAATGCTTAACCCACACCTTGATACGCGTGGTTTTTGGAACCCACTCTGGTTGATCCAGTATCCTGACCACATACTGAGTGCACTTTCGGCGATCATGTGCACCATAGGCGATTGGCGATCATGTGTAATCTAGGCGACAGGCGATTATGTACTAACCAGGCGGTCTCATAGTCTTCTAAGCTACACTTTCCTTCCTTTTTATTTTAAATAAAAACATACTTAGAATTCATTTAAAATATATTCCTTTTTATTCCAATTTAATTTTACAGGTCCTTACACTGAGGCGAGATAAGAAAGTCCTCTCCCTCAACTTTGTACAGCGAGGCAGAGGCGAGAGGAAAGACCTCACCTCGACTTTGTACAGCGAGGCTGAGGCGAGATAAGAAAGTCCTCACCCTTGGCTTTGTACAGCGAGGCTGAGGCAAGAGAAAACACCTCACCTCGACTTTGTACAGCGAGGCTGGGGCGAGATAAGAAAGTCCACACCCTCGGCTTTGTACAGCGAGGCTGAGGCGAGAGGAAAGACCTCACCTCGACTTTGTACAGCGAGGCTGAGGCGAGATAAGAAAGTCCTCTCCCTCGACTTTGTACAGCGAGGCAGAGGCGAGAAAGTCCTCACCCTCGATTTTGTACAGCGAGGCTGGGGCAAGAAAAAGTCCTCACCTCGACTTTGTACAGCGAGGCTGAGGCAAGAGAAAGTCCTCTCCCTCGGCTTTGTACAGTGGGGCAGAGGCGAGAAAGACCTCACCTCGACTTTGTACAGCGAGGCTGAGGCAAGATAAGAAAGTCCTCTCCCTCGACTTTGTACAGCGAGGCAGAGGCGAGAGGAAAGACCTCACCTCGACTTTGTACAGCGAGGCTGAGGCGAGATAAGAAAGTCCTCTCCCTCGACTTTGTACAGCGAGGCAGAGGCGAGAAAGTCCTCACCCTCGATTTTGTACAGCGAGGCTGGGGCAAGAAAAAGTCCTCACCTCGACTTTGTACAGCGAGGCTGAGGCAAGAGAAAGTCCTCTCCCTCGGCTTTGTACAGTGGGGCAGAGGCGAGAAAGACCTCACCCTCGACTTTGTACAGCGAGGCTGAGGCGAGAGCAGAAAGTCCTCACCTCGGCTTTGTACAGCGAGGTTGAGGCGAGAGAAAAGGTCCTCACCTCGACTTTGTACAGCAAGGCTGAGGTTAGAGAAGCAAGACCTCACCCACGACTTCTTACAGCGAGGTTGAGGCAAGAGGGATCATCGAGAAGCACTTTTCTTCCCCAAAACACAGGCATCATAGTTGGTGTTCAGGCCCTCTATGCACTCAGCGCTGGAGTGGCAGAGAAGTGTAGCAAAGCCAGAAGCGCGATGACTGATCGGTGGTGCACTAACATGCTAGTCGGTGGTCGGTGGTAGAAGCAAGTTCTACTGCGTGAAGTCGAAGCGTTTAGGCCCCGCTAAGTCAGTCATCCAACACGAAGTTATGTTGAAGGCAATGCTAAGGTAACAGTTAGCCGCGATCAAGTTAGAAGCCAAGTTTGAGGGGTTGCAGTGAGATCGCGCTAAAACCTAAGCTAGTTAACAGTTAGTCACATGCAGACAGTTAAAGAGGAGAAACGCAGGGAACCCTAGCGCGGTTGAGAAGAAGAAAATAGAAAAGGTGAATCTCTAGATGATCCAGAGGAATGCGCGCGTCTCTGTTGAATGAAGGAAACGGTAGCAACATTCAGTGGGGGCCATTAATGCGTCGATGTGTCGAGAGATAAAGTATGGAAGCCATAACGCCGAGGAGCAGATATGTGAGCAGCACGTGGTGTGGTCCCACCTGCCACGTGGATCGAGGGCGCGACCACTTAGTCTCTTCGCCGAGAACAAGTTCACAGCTCGAGACTGGGGGGCTTGTGATCCGGTCGGTCATCAGTAGGTGCTGACGTCAGCAGCAGATGACCACGTGGACCAGTCACAGGGTGACACGTGGCATGAGATGGCAGGCGAATCAGGGAGGAGACCGCTTAGAACGGTGATCGGTGGTCAGTTACCAAGTGGTCACCACCCCCAGATTGGCGCCTAGATAAGCGCCTGGAAGCAGAACGCGGAAAGTAAGGAGGCGCCGCACGGACGTCGGTGGGAAGGTCATGAGGCACCGCAACGACGCCGGTGGGAAGATCATGAGGCATCGCACGGACGTCGGTGGAAAGTCATGAGGCACCGCACGGACGTCGGTGGGAAGGTCATGAGGCACCGCACGGATGTCGGTGGAAAGTCATGAGGCACCGCACGGTCGTCGGTGGATAGTAATAAGGCACCGGTCGGGCGTTAGTGCATGAAGAGCACAATCGGGCGTTAGTGTGTGCAGAGGGCGATCGGTCATAAGTGTGTGCAGAGGGCGATCGGTCGTAAGTGCATGCAGAGGGCGATCGGTCATTGGGGTTCTTGCCAACGCGTGTTAAGCTGGGACCAAGGTTCCCAGCGAGAACGTTATGCATGCACCTCGCATGATGCCCACTCAGAGTACGTGCGGTGAGGCCATGCAGGCAGGATGCGCTTGGCGAGTGAGTTTAGACCAGCCACACCTGGCGCTCTCCTGGGAGCATGCGGCCCGCACAGAGAGAAGCGCAAAAGCCCTCCAGGTGTGACATGTGTACGGTAGATGCCAGCTGCATGCCTCCATGTGTCACCATCTAGGAGAGAGGCACGACCCAGGTATAAAGCACTCCACGTCATGTAAGGTAAGGAGAGTTCTTTTCAGATTACAAGCTTACACAGTTTACACACAAGTGACACAGCAGTCACCACTCACTCCTCTAGGTCATTGTGGGAGCGTTTATACACGTTGCACAGTGATACAGAATGGAGGGAGGGAGAGAGAGAAAGTGGATTTTAGCACACACGAGTCTCACAGAGAGATTCGGTGAGAGTTTTTGGTGTTCCTGTTGCCTGACTTGAGCGTCGGAGTGCACACGGCCGCTAGAGGCGCCGTCTGTGTGTTTTGCAGGCATCGTTTGGAGGTCCCGTGAAGATTCTTGGAGCGTTCTTGCAGAACACACAGTTGCAGAAGGCTAGACGAAGGAGTGACGAGGCACAACCTCCACGTGCGAGTCCGCGGCAGGATCACTGACCCTTGATGGGACCCCTAGGTTCATACTCAATCTCGAATTTGGACAGCTCTACTGCCCAATGAACCATGCGTCCTGCTACGTCAGGTTTCTGTAGGACTTTGTGGATGGGGAGGTCTGTCATCATTATGATAGTAAAACTGTGAAAGTAATGGCGCAACCTTCTTGACGAGAACACCACAGCTAGGGCCGCCTTTTCGATCGCCTGGTATCGTACCTCAGGTCCTTGTAGGACCTTGCTGACAAAATAGATAGGCCTTTGTACCTGCTCCTGATCCTGGACGAGGACCGAGCTGATTGCTCGATCTGTGATGGCAAAGTAGAGGCGAAGTGGGATGCCTGACACCGGCTTACATAGTACCGGTGGGTTAGCTAGGTACTCCTTTAATTTGAGAAAGGCCTCCTCACATTCGCTGGTCCATGAAAACCTGTTCTTCCGCTTGAGGCATTAGAAGTAAGGATACCCCTTTTCTCCTCTTGCAGAGACGAAGCGTGAGAGGGCGGCCATCTGACCTGTCAGCTATTGGACTTCCTTGACCGTGGCTGGGCTCCTCATTGCCATGATGGCTTCGCAATTCTCTGGGTTGGCCTCTATTCCTCGCTCTATTAGTAAGAACCCTAGAAACGTCCCTGCCTCCACCCCAAACATGCATTTCTCAGGATTCAACTTTAAATTGTACCTGGTGATGGTGCTGAAGAGCTCCTCCAAATCGGTCACATGCTGACCCCTTTCCTGCGACGTGACCACCATGTCATCGACATTGGGGCGAGAATACGGTCCATCAATCTCTGATACGTCACTCCTGCGTTCTTCAGTCCAAAGGGCATTACCTTGTAGCAGTTGCTGGACAGTTCTGTCATGAACGCTGTTTTTTCCTCATCGCCGGGGTGCATCCGTATCTGGTTGTACCCCGAGAAGGCCTCCAAAAAGCTGAGCAGTTTACAGCTGGACACGTTGTCAACTTGAGAGTCGATGCTAGGCAGAGGGTACGAGTCCTTAAGGTAGGCCCTATTGAGGTCCGTGAAATCAACACACATCCTCCATTTGCCGCTGGCCTTCCTTACTAGTACCACATTGGCTAGCCACTCAGGGTACTAAATTTCCCTGATGTGGCATGCCTTTAGCAGGTTCTGGGTCTCTTCTCTGATAACCTGCCGCCTTTCTTCATTAAACTTCCGACGCCTCTGGCGCAACGGGCGAACCTGGGGGTCCAAAGTGAGGTGGTCGCACAGGAAGTCGGGATCAATCCCTGGCATGTCGGCTGCAGTCCATGCAAAGGAGTTCAGGTGCCGTGACAGAACAGTTGCTATCTGGTCCTGATCCTCCTGGCTCAATGCCTTGCCGAGGTTAAAAGTCTTGCCTTCGATCACCCGCTCCAACACCTCTCCCGCAGGTTCTGGTCTTCTGTCAGGAGCGACCTCTTCCAAGTCTGAGTGCTTCCCAATGGGTGAGTGGAACGTTACTGAGCATACCCCCCTTTTTGTTTTGAGGCTGTTTTCGTAACACTTCCGGGCTGTTTTCTGGTCAGACTTGATGGTGATGATCGTTCCCTAAAGGGAGGGCAGCTTCATCTTCATGTGCATTGATGAGGGTACCGTCCTAACCTTTTTAAGGCTGGCCTACCCAACAGGATGTTGTAAGTCGAAGGAGCTTTAACCACGAGGTACCTGATGTCCACAATGCGAGATCTTTGACCATCCGTGAACGTCATTCTTAGCTCGATGTGCCCTCTGACCTCTACCTGGTCTCCTACGAACCCATATAGGAAGGTGGACCAGAACATCACATCTGCGGAGCTTCCCTGATCCACTAGCACGCACTGGACCCTCCTACCGACAGTGACTACAGAAATTACGATTGGGTCATTGTCGTGGGGTATCACATCTAGGTGATCTGCCCTTGTGAAGGTCAGGTCAGGTTCTGAGAACTGATCGGCCTCAACCTCCTCCACTAACAAGACCTCCCTAGCGTATCTCCTCCTCTGGGAGGCAGTGCATCCTCCTCCCAAGAATCCCCCAGCGATGGTGTTGATTTCCCCATGGATGGGCACTTCATGCCCTTGATCCCCTATTAGAGATGCTATCACCATATCTCCCTGCGATTCTTGCAAGTAAGGTGTCAAGAAACCATTTCTTACCAGATAGTCCAACTGATACCCCAAGGCGAGGCAATTGCTCAAGGTGTGACCGTGAGCCTGGTGGAAGTCACACTAATGGTTTTTGTGAGGGCCCAGTTGCTTATCAGACTTTGGGGGAGCCTTTAACCTGCTCGCCACCTCTGGAAGCGCTATGAGTTCCTTGATCCCGACTCTGAAGTTGTGCCTGGTAGGTTTGGGCCTCTTAGATTCGTAAGGCGCGGTCCTCGCCTTCTTCTCCACGGCGATGGCGTGGACCCTTGGGGGTTGAGCACGTCCCGTTGCGCGAGGTTTGGATAGATCGATCCTCGCACATTTCTCTGCCACCCGTTCTTCTGCTATGATATGGGCGACCACCCTGCATTGGATCTCATCGAATGTCCTTGCTGGACAGCATATTAGAGAGTCACTAAAGGGTCCAGGGAGGATTCCTCTCTCAAAGGCATGTACAATCATGGCCTCGTCTTTGGTCTGCAATTTCACTACCAATGCTCAAAACTGATTGAGGAAGTCTTTCAGCGGCTCCTCCTGGAATTGCTTCACGTCAAAAAGGTCGAAAGCAACAGGGGTCCGTTCCCGATTGACGATGAACTGCTTCTTGAACAACTCCAAAAACTATTCAAAGGACGTGATGTACCCGTCTGGGAGCCCCACGAACCAGTTTAATGCCATTCCTACAAAAGTACCCATGAACAACTTACAAGGCATGGCGTTCGTGCCCCCAGAGATCATCATCTGGGTGTGGAAAGCTGTTATGTGGGCTTCTGGGTCCTCGACCCCTGTGAAGGTAATTTTTGGGATCACGAAAGATGTAGGTATCACTGTCTCCATGATTTCTCGTGAAAAAGGCATTGATCGGGCCTTGACTGGGGGTGTAGCTCCCTGTTCAGCCGCGGTCCGCTCTCCTATCCCTCTCCTTGTAACGCCCCTCAAAATATTATTCATTTGTATATAATAAAATAAAAGTAAAACAATAATATCCAAATTTACATAGATATATATATATAATAAAATTCATCTATTCCATACATTGTATCTCAAAATAACATCCCTTTTCTAGGGAATTTTAATACATCTCCATCAGGAGTTTTCAAAATAAAACAAAATACAGCATTCAAGACAGACGATCCCTTCCTCCAAAATGCTCACTGAGGAGCTCTACTACCTGCAACATCATCTACTCCCGTGTAAATTATACACGATCATCACAGGTTTAAGAAAAATAACCACAAAACAAAACACAGGGTAAGCTAACTATTTTAAAAACTTTAAATATGAAACTTGATATCATCATAAACCATCATTTTTCACACATTTCACAATTTCATCAAGTGTCTACCAATAATTTCAATATTCATCTTTCTCACGTCAGAATTTCCACTGACTCACAACACGTAGACACTTGACTCTACTTCTGGAAGACTCGTGCATTGACTAGACTCAGAGATCTGCACCTGTCATACTACACCACTGTGAAATCCACACAGGGTCGCTGTGAAATCCACACAGCTATGCGCATAAAAATAACCTTAATCTCAATATCATCACTCTCCTAGTATGACAGGGTTAATCCATACAACAGGTCAAGTTAGTTATCTTTCAAACAACTTACCCATACATATGAACCTCCTTCGACTCTCAATGCCTGAATAACTTCATCTATATGATTCCATTATATCAGGAGAGTCAGGATATCTCCTTCTAGACAAATCACTGGTCAATGCACACTCTACACGATCTTACACGGTATTTTCTTTCCTGAAAATACTATGCCTTGATCCCACTTTTCACATTACTCCATATTTCATACAACACACAATTTGAACCAGTCAATCATACATATTTTTACACCGTTTCTAAACAATCCAAATCATACTAAAGTTCAAGATTTAGAAGATCATATGCATTTCACAGCATCTACCATATTTAAAGTATCACATTTTCAAGCTCAAACAAATTCCGATCCACACATAAAACAGAGCATCGTGCAAGAAAGTTTGAAACCGGCGACCACGTCACCCCAACATCAGAATCTTCTAGCTTAAGGTTTATTGAAAATAAATCTAGCTTCCCTTACCTGGACTTGCGTAAAAACTCACTAAGAGCTCCAAACCCACCGAAACTTAAAGATGTCCTAACCTGCACCATGGAGCCTTAATCACAAAACTGACTATACTACTCATTTTCTACGTTAACAGAGACGATTTCTGAAGCTAAGAGAGTCGCATGCAACGCCTATGCTGATGTGAGTTGATTTTAGGTTCATTATATTTGTGACACTTTCTTAGAATTAGGATCAAGATTCTTAGCAATTTAGAGTGAGTCACCTAAGGAAAATCCCCACTGGACATTAACTTAACAAGTGTTAAGTAGATGTGAAGGTTCATTTCCAAAGGTCCAAGGTTAAAACACAATTAATGGTGATGAATGAATGAAGAACAAGGTGCTGAACTCAAAAAAAGAATAGGTGCAGAATTTAAACACAAAAAACAGAATGGAAACACAAATTGAAACAAAAGAACCGATTGAAATTCAAGAACAAGACATAGAATCAAAACTACCGATTGAAATGACTATGGAAGATGAAAGAAGATGAAACTTATGTAGTTGTAGCCATGGCTTGGGAATGGACACGCCACTTGGAGGTGATGATCCAAGATAAGTGCAGATTTGCCGCCACTTGAGAGCTCCCAAAACTCACAAGATGAGACTAGAAAGGAGAAAGCAATTCTCACACTCACACAAATTTGTGTATAGTAACTTTACTCTAAATTCAATCTTATTTTACATGAGCATAGCACCTCTATTTATAGTGTGAGAGGGCTGAATTTAAAGTGGGAAAATTCAAATGAGAAGCATTTGAATTTGGAGCCAAAACACATGTCACAAGGGAGGTGTGACTTGATTTCTACTTTGGCACCTCCTAAAACTACACCTACACCTACTTTTTATGTCACATGGAAGGTGTGACTTGTTTTTGTACATTAGCACCCCTTATTTTAATATCTACACCTTCCTTTAATGTTCTACTAAAAACTACACAAAAGAAATTACAAAAGAGATACATCCATTCATGCTTATTTCCTAAAGCTTTAGCCTTGCTCCTATTGATGCTCATGGATTGGGCTTGGGCCCCACTTGACTTGGGCTTCTTGGCTTGGGCTTCTTGGGCTTGGGCTTCTTGGGCTTGGGCTTCTTGGGCTTGGGCCCTCTTTATTTATACTACTACTTGGATTCTTCAAGAGAACCCAATTATTTACAAAAATGTTCTACTCTTTAAGAAGACTAGTAAGAAGAACTTCAAGTGCTTTGGAATATGGCCCTTTCTTATTTTTGTGAAGTCTTCTTTTGATTGTTGAGATGACCCTTTATATATAGCATCTTTGGTCATCCTTAAGTGGTCTTGACTTGCATCATACCCCCCAAGTTGGAGAGAATTCGACCACGAATTCAGAATTCCTGCATATAACAAAGTCAACTTGCTCATAGATAAAAGAGGATAAGAAGTGATATTAGAAGTTGACTTATAATCTTGAAGCGCGGGAAGTTCATAGGAAGGTTTATTATCTGTATACCAACTTTGGAAAGAATGTTTAGGAATGATAAAACTTTGTGAAGAAAAGCCTCTTAGAAGGGGTAAACCTTTAGGAGGAATTGGAAAATCATTCCTAATATTCTTTAACAAAGAAAGCAAATAGGTAGAAACCTTAGGTAATGAAAAAGATAAGGAAGAATAACACCTTGGAGGTGCAAATTGTAGCATAGCCCGAGTCAACATGATTGATTTAGTTGCATATGATGAGACTTGGAGACTCGGTTTCTCTTTTCTTTTATTCTCTTTTTCATTTTCTCTTTTGGTTTTCATTTTTAATTGGTCTTTATGGACCTCACTTGGAGAAAGAGATTTTAAAGTGATCCGATGCCCATGGAAGGTAAAAGAAATGTTGTTGGTAAGGCCATCATGTAAAGTTTTCCTATCAAATTGCCATGGCCTACCTAAAAGAATATGAGTTGCTTCCATAGGGACAACATCACATAAGACCGCATCTTTATATTTGCCAATTGAAAAACCAATGAGGACTTGTTTATTTACAATAATTTCCCCTTTGTTACTTAACCATTGGAGTTTATAGGGTTTAGCATGAGAGATAGTAGATAATCCAAGCCTATCTACTACTCTTGTGCTTACCACATTTGTACAACTTCCTCCATCAATAATTAAGGAACACAAATTGTTATTGATAAGGCACCTTGTGTGAAAGATATTTTCTCTTTGAGTTTCATCAAAAGGTTTTTGAATTTGACCAAGGAATCTCCTTATCACTAACAAGTCACCTTCACATGGAATCTCACATTCATGGTCACTAGGGAAAGGGGAAGGGGAATTAGACTTTGAAGAATTATCACTATGTTCGCTTACAATTTCCCCATTATCAAGCATCATCATATTTCTCTTTGAAGGACAATTAGCCGCTATATGACCATAGCCTAAACATTTAAAGCACTTTTTACTTGAAGATTTAGTGGGTGATTTAGGAGTAGAAGGTGAGGCTTGAGAATCTCTAGATTTGGAAGTAGATTCTTTAGAAGGAGATTTGGAAAAGGATTTGTTTTTGTTTTTCCAAGAAGAGTGGTAATAGCCATCATTATGAGTATTTTTAAAAGAATTTTTCCTTGCAAGTTGAGATTCTACCTTGATGGCAAGGTGAACCAAATTTTCTAAAGAAGAATACTCATTAAGTTCCACAACATCTTGGATATCCCTTCTAAGACCACTAACAAATCTAGCCATTTTAGCTTCATCATTCTCATGCATATTGGCTTTAATTAAAAGTGTTTCAAGTTCTTTATAATAAGCATCCACATTTAGCGTGCCTTGGTGAAGCCTTTGGAGCTTCAACAATAGGTCTTTCCTAAAGTGTGGAGGCACAAATCTAGAACGCATGCAAGCTTTTAAATCATCCCAAGAGACCACGGGCGGTCTCTTGTTTAGCCCAATGTCCATGAGAGTTTTGTGCCACCATTGCATGGCATAGTCCGTAAATTCTAGGGAGGCTAGCTTAATCTTTTGGTCTTCTTGGACCTCATGTACAAAAAATATTTGCTCTACCTTAGCCTCCCATCCTAAATACACATTAGGATCTCCTTCACCACTAAAACTAGGTAATTTTACATAAGGCATAAAAGGCTTAGCCACATTTTGGCGCCTATCTTCATGATGGTTGTACTGACCAGTCCTCGGACATCAGCTGGGTCCCACAGCATGAGTCATCAGCCTACACAGAGGGGTGACGAGTCATCAGCCTACAGAGAGGGGTGACGAGTCATCAGCCTACAGAGAGGGGTGACGAGTCATCAGCCTACAGAGAGGGGTGACGAGTCATCAGCCTACAGAGAGGGGTGACGAGTCATCAGCCTACACAGAGGGGTGACGAGTCATCAGCCTGCAGAGAGGGGTGATGAGTCGTCAGCACCAGGATGGGCGGAGGTGTCATCGTCACTCAGCAGGACGAGGAGTCCTCGGCAACAGAGTATGGCGAGGTGACATCGGCCTTGGGTGATTTGAACGGCGTAAACAGAACAGCTAAGATTGGTTCCCAGAGTGGGCCAATGACCAGTTAAATACCCAGAGTTAGGGAGAGGCCTGTATCACGAAGTGCCTATGCGGGTAGCAGGGAGAGCACAGTTGGGTGTAGAGTCCTGAGGGGACAAGTACTCACCAGAACTAGGGTTTTCCCAGTGAAGCTACATGCATGGCACGTGAACAGTGAAGGTACTCCCAGAGACTAGGTGCACAAGGAGGCACCCAGGTGGTCACCCTGTGAGAGTTTGCACTCCAGAGAAGGAAACCTTATGTGCTAGATTACCTTAAGATTGGGTGATAGCGGCGCAAGGGTATTCCAGTAAACCCTAAATATGGCTAGTAGCGCAGTGAACCCTAATTAGGGTTAGGGGCGCTGTAAACCCTAGACTATATAAGGGACAGTAAAATACTTCACAAAGGGACGCAGTTTCTAGACCTAAACACAGAGAGAAACTTATACACTTGGTGTGCTTGCCCTACACTGACTTGAGCGTCGGAGTGCAAACGGCCTCTAGGGCGCCCCCTTTCTCTTTTGCAGGTGCAGATTGCTTCGAAAGAACCAAGCACGTATCAACGTGGGGAAGGAGGCGTGTGAGTGTCGTGAGTCAACCGACAGGCGAGTCAACCGGCAAGAACAATGGTGATGCATCCTCCAAGCATTTTCTTCATGATATCCATAAGAATTTTGTGAAGACCTTGAAGTATGCCTATGATGATGGTGTTGTCTTCTCTCACGGTGGTGATGCATCTCTTCACGGTCCAACTCCAATCTTTGGAGCCTTGCCTCCATTTGTCTTAATGCCTCATCTTTTTGTGCAATTGTTAGTTTAGCATCCTTTAATTCACCAATTAGGTATGCTTTTTGAGGTGAGTGAGGCTTAGATGATTCTCCACTAGAAAGATTAGCCATGATAAAATGAAACACAAAAACACAAAGAAGAAACTATTATAGAAAACAAAGTTAGAAAAACAAGGTGAAAAACAAATATAGCTTGCGGCAATGATGTAAAATCTCTCAAACCACTCCAAGAAAATATATCCTTCCTTTACCAAGCCTCTCTTGTGGATTGGATGAGCCTCAAGTGAAAGATGCCAAAGCAAACCACACTTAGTCAAAGAACAATTCACCACAAAACTAGAGGAAACAAGAAAGACAAGCAAGAAAAGGTATAAGCAAGAAAAGCTAAACCAAAGTGGAAGTAAAGATATGACAAAACTTTGGAAAAGAATATTGAATAAAAATGACAAGCAAAGAAAATAAGGCACTCAATAAAAGGTAGTACACAAATAGAACCTAGAGAATGGTACTAGAATTGGATTAACAAAACCAAAACAGTACTACAGAATATTAAGGTGTCAAAAATGCGTGACTTAAACAAATTATGCTGAGCTGGATAATTCAAATTTGAATTTGAAATTTAAACCACAGAAATTTCAAGATCTTAGCTCAAATTTGGCGCTGGAATCACACCAAAATGATGCACCAATAAATTGTGATAATTTTTTCAAATCTGATGCCACTTCACCGTTTTTTTGCGCCAGAATTGCACACTGATTGTATTTGATTTATCATTTTTTTTCTATTTTGAATTTTTCCTCACTTTTTTTTTTAACATTTTTATAACACATCAATCGGTTCAGATCCATAATTTTAGAATTTTTCATAAACGGAATTAAATTCTGTAAACAAAAACAGCCAGCACAGTTTCAACAAAAACAGAGGAAGCCTAATTTGGAATTAAAAGAATATTAAGAAACTTCAAAGACACAATAGAATTGATGTATGTGAACTTGTATGGATCTATCACACAAGCATGAACTCAAATCTAAAATTAAAAATGCACCAAAGGCTCAACAAAACAGATTAGAAACTGCACTCAAAATTAAAAGCAATCAACCAAAAATTATCAAGAAAAGTACTACATAGAAGTGATGACAATTTAGGAGAAACATGACTTGACAAAACTTGTATGGATTCAAAAAGCAAAAATGACTCAAACACAATTAATTTTGCACCAATTAAAACAGCAAGGAAAGACTCAAATTAAAGCAAAAACAGAATAACTAACACAACAAGGAACCTAAAAAAAAAAAATTCTGCACAAAAATAAAGTGCTGGAAAATGGAAATTGCTTGAATAGAAAGTGTCAATTCAACTCAACAAGAACAAAACATGACCATAGCTCTGATACCACATGATGTGAGTTGATTTTAGGTTCATTATATTTGTGACACTTTCTTAGAATTAGGATCAAGATTCTTAGCAATTTAGAGTGAGTCACCTAAGGAAAATCCCCACTGGACATTAACTTAACAAGTGTTAAGTAGATGTGAAGGTTCATTTCCAAAGGTCCAAGGTTAAAACACAATTAATGGTGATGAATGAATGAAGAACAAGGTGTTGAACTCAAAAAAAGAATAGGTGCAGAATTTAAACACAAAAAACAGAATGGAAACACAAATTGAAACAAAAGAACCGATTGAAATTCAAGAACAAGACATAGAATCAAAACTACCGATTGAAATGACTATGGAAGATGAAAGAAGATGAAACTTATGTAGTTGTAGCCATGGATTGGGAATGGACACGCCACTTGGAGGTGATGATCCAAGATAAGTGCAGATTTGCCGCCACTTGAGAGCTCCCAAAACTCACAAGATGAGACTAGAAAGGAGAAAGCAATTCTCACACTCACACAAATTTGTGTATAGTAACTTTACTCTAAATTCAATCTTATTTTACATGAGCATAGCACCTCTATTTATAGTGTGAGAGGGCTGAATTTAAAGTGGGAAAATTCAAATGAGAAGCATTTGAATTTGGAGCCAAAACACATGTCACAAGGGAGGTGTGACTTGATTTCTACTTTGGCACCTCCTAAAACTACACCTACACCTACTTTTTATGTCACATGGAAGGTGTGACTTGTTTTTGTACATTAGCACCCCTTATTTTAATATCTACACCTTCCTTTAATGTTCTACTAAAAACTACACAAAAGAAATTACAAAAGAGATACATCCATTCATGCTTATTTCCTAAAGCTTTAGCCTTGCTCCTATTGATGCTCATGGATTGGGCTTGGGCCCCACTTGACTTGGGCTTCTTGGCTTGGGCTTCTTGGGCTTGGGCTTCTTGGGCTTGGGCTTCTTGGGCTTGGGCCCTCCTTATTTATACTACTACTTGGATTCTTCAAGAGAACCCAATTATTTACAAAAATGTTCTACTCTTTAAGAAGACTAGTAAGAAGAACTTCAAGTGCTTTGGAATATGGCCCTTTCTTATTTTTGTGAAGTCTTCTTTTGATTGTTGAGATGACCCTTTATATATAGCATCTTTGGTCATCCTTAAGTGGTCTTGACTTGCATCATATGCAGAGGCAACCCTCTCAAGTTCAGAATCGACTCGAAAAATAGAGCAAAACAACTTACCCTGTTTTAGCGTCCTGATTGGAAAACTTGCAGAGAAAACACCACAGTCCAGTGGCAGTCACCGCCGTTGAACTGGTGAGGAAGGCGTCCGTGACGTTGAGAGAAGGAGGAGAAAGGAGAAGGGGAACGAAATGAGCTTATTCCCTCAGCTATTATGGTCGAACGACTCTGTAGCCTTCACGGCCATCACCCACTCTCTGAGCAACCTTGCGCGTGGGTTTCCTTTAACAGGATGGCCACGTGGGTCTCTGCGCACACTAACTCTGGGTCACATTCCATACCAACTCTCTGGTGCCAACTGTTCTGAAGCACTCTTACTGACTACGTGTCACGCATGCAGAACGCTCATGCTGGGAGCCTGGGCCCCACCTTATCTGTGTGAAACACAACCTCGCGCGATGACCATCCACCAATGACTGATTGTCTCTTACCCTGGCAGACGACCGATGCCTCATCCTGGCAGACGACCGATGCCTCACCCTGGCAGACGACCGATGCCTCATCCTGGCAGACAACCGATGCCTCACCCTGGCAGACGACCGATGCCTCATCCTGGCAGACGACCGATGCCTCACCCTGGCAGACGACCGATGCCTCATCCTGGCAGACGACCGATGCCTCATCCTGGCAGACGACCGGTGCCTCATCCTGGCAGACGACCGGTGCCTCATCCTGGCAGACGACCGATGCCTTACCCTGGCGATCTCTCATCGCCCTTGCGTGTGATGAGGACACATCGCCTCACTCTGGTCACCGATGTCACATCGTCACACCCTGCTGAGGGTTCATCGACTATCTACTCCACGCCTGTGGCATCACCCCTACATGCCTCGGTGACGTCGGTAGTTCTCCTGACCGAGGAAAGGTCGGTACTCACTCCTCGCACGCCAATGCATGCAATACTAAGGAAAATCTCTTATGCCCCTGCATAGAGTTTCGCATGCATAGCGTACCTAAGGTTCAAATCACACCTTGGCACATGTGATTTCTTGGAACCCACTATGACCCGACCGACCGACCTCTACCATGCCGCCCTCAGACCTTGGACAACATCTGAGGTCTGACCATTATGAAATTTCTATTACAAGCTCTTTTCATTTTAAATAATAACATATTCAGAAATCATTTAAAACATACTACTTCTATTCCAAATAAATTTCTAGATCCTTACACTCCTCAACTCTTCATTAGCTCTTTGCAACTCCTCATTGGCCGCCAACGAAGCGTTCAAGTTTGCCCTAAACTGATCCTGCCTAAGGGCCTGATTGGCGTGGGATGCGGCGAACGCTTGTTGGAGGTTGCGGATGGTCTCCATGAGCTCCTGGATGGTAGCCGTACGATCACCCTCATCTCTTCCAGAACCACCTTGCCTCGTACTCCTCATGTTGATTGATTCTATTGGTTGCTACTATGGATGGGACCTAGTTTTAACGGGCCCCACGGTGGGCGCCAAATGTTCTCACCGGTTGACTCTCCCGTCAGTTGACTTCTATGATCGCTCGCACCTTCTCCCTTCCCTTTGCCTGGAACAGCTGAACCTGCAAAGAAAGAAAGATGGGCGCCCTAGCGGCCGTTTGCACTCCAACGCTCAAGTCAAGACTAGGGCAAGAAACACCAGTGTATAGCAAAGAGTTCTAGTCTCAAAAGCTGCGTACCTTTGGGAATGTCTTACTACCCGTTATATAGCCTTTCTAGGGTTCCTGCCGCGACTATCCTCACGTCCCTGTGTTGCCTCCTCGCGAATTTAGGGTTACCTTTCTAGGACTCTATCACACAATCTTCTTGCACGTCCCGCGGCAGCCTTCCATTCTTGGAGTGCAACTCTCGTGGCAACCTTACTTTCCTAGAGTGCTTAACTTAAGCGTGGGCGCTTAGACATACACTATAACCCTAGCGCCGCATGGCCAAATCTTCTGTCTTAAGTTAATTACTCACGTGCCTTTTTATGTCTTTTCCCTTTTAAGGACAGATCCTCTATGCCAAAGCCTTACGTCACACATAAACTCTGCGTGCGTGACGTATCCACGAATCTAATTTATATTCTTACACGTGTGATTCTGTGGACCCCTCTATGGGCCCCATCATACCGACCTCTCCTGTGCCGACATCTCACTCAATGGCCGATGTAACATCACGCCAAAATGTTTTCATATTTATAAAATGAAATAAAGGTAAAACAATAATATTGAAGTGAACATATGTATATATATATATATAATGAAATTTCTCCTCACAGGGAGTTTAATACATACCCAGTCAGTTTTCCAAAACTTAAACCAAATACAGCAAAATAGAAAAACAGGCGATCTCCTAATAGAAAAAGGCGATCTCCTATCAGAAAACAGAAAACAGGCGATCACCTAACAGAAACAGAAACAGGCGATCTCCTTCCGGCGACCACTCACTGAGGAGCTCTACTTCCTGCAACATCATCTGCTCCCGTGTAAATTATACACGATCATCACAGGTTTAAGAAAAAGCCAAACACAACACCAAAAACACAGGGTAAGCTAGATATTTGAAAGAGAATTTAGATATGAAACTTTAAAATCAAGATAAAACAAATTTAAGACACCCACGTAAAAACCATCAACTTTCTCATTCCCTTCACATGACCATCAAGTAATCACATATTTCACAATTTCCTCAAGAGTCGTTCAATTCACATACTCCATCAAGTGTCTATCAATTTCAATGTTTCTTATTTCTCACGTCAGACTTCCACTGACTCATCACACACAGACACTTGACACTACTTCCGGAAGACTCGTGCGTTGAACTTAGCATCCAGAGACCTGCACCTGTCATACTTCATTGCTGTAATGTTCCCACAGCCATGCGCATCAACATAATCTCGATCTCAATCTCATCACTCTCACAGTATGACAGGGTTAATCCATATAACAGGTCAAGTCAGTTATCTTTCAAACAACTTACCCATACATATGGACCTCCTTCGACTCTCACCAACTGAATGACTTCATCTATGTGACTCCATCATATCAGCAGAGTCAGGATCGTCTCTGATCTGGTCGGTCATCGGTAGTCGATGACGCCAGCAGCAGATGACCACGTGGGCCAGTCACAGAGTGACGCGTGGCATGAGATAGCAGATGAACCAGGGTGGAGATCGTTCAAGAACGGCGATCAGTCATCAGCTACCGAGTGACCACCACCAGAAGATCGGTTCCTACTTGAGCGCCTGGAAGTAGAGTGCGAGAAGTGATGAAGCATCGATCAGTCATCGGTGCATGCAGAGTGATCAGTCATCGGTGCATGCAGAGTGATCAGTCATCGGTGCATGCATTCTGATCAGTCATCGGTGCATGCAGAGTGATCAGTCATCGGTGCATGCAGAATGATCAGTCGTCGGGGGTTCCTTGCCAACACGTGTTAAACTGGGACCCAGGCTCCCAGCGAGAACGTTACTCAAGGACCTCGCCTGATTCCATAAGCAGAGCACGACAACGTGAAGAAGCGCCATCGGACATCGGCCAGGATGAGAGACACCTCGGTCATCAGTGTGTGTTGAGGTTACATCGGCCGCGCGATGTGAACAACGCAACCAAAGATCAGTAAAGCGCCCAGAGGCAGGGAGCGGCCTTAGTCGCGAGACGACCACGCATGAAGATGAGAAGACGCAGTTAGGTGCAGAATCCTGCTGGGACGAGAACCCATCAAGGTTAGAATCTCCCAGTGGGTTGCATGTCTGCCACGTGGATGGTGAAGATGTTCCCAGAGAATAGGTAGGGCAGATAGGCACAGAAGTCGAGGGGTGCAGAGGTACCCACGCGGCTTCCCCTGTCAGACTTGGCACTCAAGTGAAGAAGGCTGGCACGCAAGGTAGCCCTGGGGAGTGGAAACGACAATGCAGAGTAATTAAGTGACCCTAGAGGTAGCCAGTAGGGGCTACGCGGGTTTATATGAGGAAGAAGAACACCAAACCAGGTATGCAATCTTTACCTCAGAATACACAACGCAAAGCCAAGAACACTCAGTTTTTGAATCAAAGAGAACTGAGGGCATACACACACGGGTCTCACACAGAGAGATCCGAGAGAGAGTTTTGATGTTCCCGTTGCCTGACTTGAGCGTCAGAGCTACAACGGCCGCTAGAGGCGCCGTCTGTGTGTTTTGCAGGCATCGTTCGAAGTTCCGGTGAAGGTTCCTGGAGCCTCCTTGCAGAACGCGCAGCAGATAGGAAGCTAGACGAAGGAGTGACGAGGCGTTTTCCCCACGCTCGAGTCCGCGGCGAGATCATTTGGCGCCCACCGTGGGGCACGAAGTAAAACGAAGCCCCCATACACAAGAACGAGAGTAGAAATCGCACAGATGAGTAGAAGAACCAGACAAACGACACCTGCACCACCTGCTGGTGAAGGACCTGTTACCATGGCGCAGGTCATGGAGATGATGCGCGCGCTGCAAGAGAATGTCGCGGCATCGAGAGCTGAGCAAGAGAAGATGCATGCAGAGCTGACTGCATCGCATGGCAGAAATGAAGAGCTGAACCGCGTGAACGAGGAGTTGCGTAGGGAATTGCAGGCGCAGAATGAGTGTGTATTCGAAGATAGAACGTCGATGCCGCCGTCGCCCCCTAGAGCATTTCCTATGCCCTTCTCCCCCAAGATCATGAACACGGTGGTGCCCCCCAACCTGGTGGGAGTGAAGGCGTCGTTCACGGGAGTGGAAGACCCAGAAGCACATTTGACAGCCTTCCACACTCAGATGATGCTGTCTGGAGGTTCAGACGCTGTGTACTGCAAAATGTTTATGAGCACGCTGAGCGGAGTAGCTATGGAGTGGTTCGTGAGCCTGCCGGAGGGCCACATCACCTCTTTCCACCAGTTCTCAAAGCTGTTCACGGAGCAATATATAGTCAACAGAGCGCTGCCGGTGGTAACTTACGACCTGTTCGACGTGTGCCAGTACTAGGGGGAGTCGCTGAAGGACTTCCTCAACCGTTTCGCTGCGCAGGTGGTGAGATTGCCCAGCAAGGATGAGAACATGTTAGTGCACGCGTTCAAGAAAGGCGTGCTGCCTGGTCCTTTCAGTGAATCCCTCATCAGGAGCCACCCCGCCACCTTTGCTGAGATACGGCGACGCGCGGTGGCGCACATTGTAGCAGAGGCAGAGGTCTCTGAGAAGAGAGGCAGCACTGCGCCGACGAAGCCGCGCGGAGGTCAGGGGAAGCAACAGCAGTAGGTGCGGGTGTATGAGACCAGGGAGGAGAGGAAGGCGCAGGGAAGGCCTCGTCCCTATGCACCCAGGAAGGTCCAGCCCAGGGGGCGTGCAAGGGAGAACAACACACCCCCTAGGTATGATTTCGTGATAGAGTTGGCAGAGCTGATCGCTATCCCTGCCGTGGCTGCGAGACTCCGAGTACCAGAGAAAACTGACATGGTACTTGGAAGGAGGAAGGACGAGTGGTGTGAGTTCCATCAGGCTTATGGACACACACTCCACACATGCCTGGCATTGGGGCGTCAACTTGCTGAGTTGGTGAAGACAGGTTTCCTGACCGATTACCTGAGGGAGGCGCAAGGTGATCGCGCTTCGGGGTCCCAGGCAGGTGATCAGCAGCATGAAATCCCTGTGCACGGGGAAATCAGGTGATAGAAGATGCCACACTGGGGGGGCTCCCAGGTAGCTCAGGTGGAAGCTGGGGCAAAGTCTTTAAGCTCGGCGATAGAAAGTTGCAAAGAGAAAGGCGAAGAGTCCAGTTCTCTAGCTGTTGACTTAGTATATCCACCAGTCGATCCCAAGGCCTGGATGAACGAGGGTTACACTTCTGTGAACCTCGCCAGACCCCAGATAGTGTGGGATTTCTGCACGTTTGCAGGAGAAAGAGGGATTGGAGAAGCACTTGAAGTCATGAGTTTCCCGCACAAGTTCAAGGAAGTCCAGTCAGTTCGCTTTAACACGCCTCGCGATTGTGTAACGAAGGGGAAGCAACGAGCTTATGGAGAACTTGGGAGGCGCAAACAAGTTTGAAGTTAAGGACAGCTTTTCATCGTTGCTGGAAGAATGGTGTGCTCGCCAAGTCGGTCATCACCAGGGCCCATACAGAGTGGTTGAGGCGCTGGAGAATGGAGCTTATCGGCTGGAGACCCTGGATGGAGCACCTATCCCATAGACATGGAACGCTACACACTTAAGTTTCTACTTCAGTTAAGTTGTAAGGTAGATGCGTTCTTGCACTGTACACACACTCAATGTATATACTGTAAATAGTTGAGCAAATCAGGGGGCACTCTTTTCCCTAAGGAGGGTTTTTAACGAGGCCACCCAATAAAAAAGATTTCAGTATGTCAAGTGTGCACATGTTTCCCAGTTTCAAGTTCCGCTTGCCCCAGATGCAAGTCCAAGGGATCGGTTGGAGCCTGCTCGCCCCAGGCGCGAGTACGGACCACTAACCTATGTTCTCCTCACCCCAGGAGTGAGTGCAGGTGGCCAAAGTTTGGGAACTCGGGAGTTCTAGTAAAACCAAGAGAGGGAAAGGGAAGATTTCGAGAAACCTCCAATAGGAACCAGACCTAAAGGTCGATGACCCCGGGGCAAGCAAGAGGGGACAACAAGAAAAACTCTTCTTCCCCGTAGCAAGACATCATCTTCGCGTTTAAGCACTAAGAAGCAGAGCGCGATCAGTCATCGGTGGTCCCAAAGCAAGATCAGCCGTCGGTGCATGTCGGGAGTAAGTACTCGGTCGGTGCATTGGTCATCGGGGTCTTGCTAAAACGTGTTAAGCTGGGACCCAGGTTCCCAGCGAGAGCGTTACGCATGCACCTCGCATGATTCCAGAAGAAGGTTGGTCATCGGGGTCTTGTTAACACGCGTTAAGCTGGGACCCGGGTTCCCAGCGAGAGCGTTATGCATGCACCTCGCATGATTCCTGAAGAAGGTTGGTCATCGGGGTCCTGTTAACATGCGTTAAGCTGGGACCAAGGCTCCCAGCGAGAGCGTTACGCATGCACCTCGCATGATTCCAGAAGAAGAGCACTCATCGGTGCATGGTCATCGGGGTCTTGCTAACACGTGTTAAAGCTGGGACCCAGGCTCCCAGCGAGAGCGTTACGCATGCACCCCGCATGATTCCAAACCAGAAGAAGAGGAGTTGCTCACTCAAAGGGCGTGCGGTGATACCATGCAGGCAGGGATGCGCCTGGCGAGTGCGCTTAGACAGCCACCCCTGGTGCTCCCCTGGGAGCATGCACCCACTCAGTGAAGAAAGTCCTCACCCTCGACTTTATACAGCGGGGTGCAGGCAGAGAAAGTCCCCTACCTCTGCTTTTTACAGCAAGGTTGAGGCGAGATAAAAAGTCCTCACCCCGACTTTGTACAGCGGGGTGCAGGCGAAAGGAAGTCCTCACCCTCGACTTTATACAACGGGGTGCAGGCAGAGAAAGTCCCCTACCTCTGCTTTTTACAGCAAGGTTGAGGCGAGAGAAAAGTCCTCTTCCTCTGCTTCTTACGGCAAGGTTGAGGCAAAGGAACCAAGTCCTTATCCTCTTCTTTATACAGCAAGGTTAAGGCAATAGAGAAAGTCCTCACCTCGACGTTATACAGCGGGGCTGAGGCGAGATAAAAAGTCCTCACCTCGACTTCATACAGCGAGGATGAGGCGAGATAAAAGGTCCTCACCTCGACTTGTTACAGCGAGGCTGGGGCGAGAGGAGAAAGACCTCACATCGACTTCCTACAGCGAGGCTGAGGCAAGAGGGGTCATCAAGAAGCAGTCCTCTTCCCCAAAACACAAGCATCATCTTCAGAGGTCGGGTCCTCTATGCACTTAGCGCTGGAGTGACACGGAAGTAATGCGAAGCCTGAAGCGCGATGACTGATCGGTGGTGCGCTAACATGCTAGTCGGTGGTCGGTAGCAAAGCTCTTAGTATGAAAGCTTGCCCAAACAAGCTCTTGGACGATCATTCGAAGCATTTAGACGCCATCAGGTCAGTCATCCAACATGAACTTATGCATAAAAGATTTATATACAAGTTTGTAGCAGCAAGAGAAATTACACAAAAGGAGAAGTGGCAAGGGAAGAAGCTCAAGGAGGAGGAATGAGCCTGCCATCGGCCACTGAATGGTGGAGGCTAGGTTGGGTAGAGTCCGAGTCTGGCAGGACGCAGTGAACCTGCTGCAAGCCCATGGAACCCATCTATCAGAACCTCGGCACCAGCAGCCATGGTCTCAGGTACATCAGCTTCGAGCTCCTTCTTCTCTTTGGCAACGAAGACCACTTAGTCTCTTCGCTGAGAACAAGTTCACAGCTCGAGACTGGGGGGCCTGTGATCCGGTCGGTCATTGGTAGTCGATGACGCCAGCAGCAGATGACCACGTGGGCCAGTCACAGAGTGACGCGTGGCATGAGATAGCAGATGAACCAGGGTGGAGATCGTTCAAGAACGGTGATCAGTCGTCAGCTACCGAGTGACCACCACCAGAAGATCGGTTCCTACTTGAGCGCCTGGAAGCAGAGCGCGAGAAGTGATGAAGCATCGATCAGTCATCGGTGCATGCAGAGTGATCAGTCATCGATGCATGCATTCTGATCAGTCATCGGTGCATGCAGAGTGATCAGTCATCGGTGCATGCAGAATGATCAGTCGTCGGGGGTTCCTTGCCAACACGTGTTAAACTGGGACCCAGGCTCCCAGCGAGAACGTTACTCAAGGACCTCACCTGATTCCATAAGCAGAGCACGACAACGTGAAGAAGCGCCATCGGACATCGGCCAGGATGAGAGACACCTCGGTCATCGGTGTGTGTTGAGGTTACATCGGCCGCGCGATGTGAACAACGCAACCAAAGATCAGTAAAGCGCCCAGAGGCAGGGAGCGGCCTTAGTCGCGAGACGACCACGCATGAAGATGAGAAGACGCAGTTAGGTGCAGAATCCTGCTGGGACGAGAACCCATCAAGGTTAGAATCTCCCAGTGGGTTGCATGTCTGCCACGTGGATGGTGAAGATGTTCCCAGAGAATAGGTAGGGCAGATAGGCACAGAAGTCGAGGGGTGCAGAGGTACCCACGCGGCTTCCCCTGTCAGACTTGGCACTCAAGTGAAGAAGGCTGGCACGCAAGGTAGCCCTGGGGAGTGGAAACGACAATGCAGAGTAATTAAGTGACCCTAGAGGTAGCCAGTAGGGGCTACGCGGGTTTATATGAGGAAGAAGAACACCAAACCAGGTATGCAATCTTTACCTCAGAATACACAACGCAAAGCCAAGAACACTCAGTTTTCGAATCAAAGAGAACTGAGGGCACACACACACGGGTCTCACACAGAGAGATCCGAGAGAGAGTTTTGGTGTTCCCGTTGCCTGACTTGAGCGTCGGAGCTACAACGGCCGCTAGAGGCGCCATCTGTGTGTTTTGCAGGCATCGTTCGAAGTTCCCGTGAAGGTTCCTGGAGCCTCCTTGCAGAACGCGCAGCAGATAGGAAGCTAGACGAAGGAGTGACGAGGCGTTTTCCCCACGCTCGAGTCCGCGGCGAGATCAGTCTCATTCACAGGATACTCACTGATCAATACACCTCATAACCAATCTCCACACGGTATTTCCTTTCTTGAAAATACTATGTCTTGATCCCACATTCACAACATTCAACACATCATATAACACTTAAATGAACGATTCCAATCACAGCAACAATCATTCCACTGTTCAGATTTTCGAATATCACATTTCAATCTCAAACAGTTTCAAACGACACTAAAACAGGGGAGTTCAAAATCAACATTTAAAACTGGCGATCACGTCGCCCCACACATAAAAATAGAGCATTGTGAAAAAGAATATGAAAACCGGTGACCACGTCGCCCACACTTCAGAACGTACTTGCCTAACGTTTTTATAAACGAAAATGCTAGCTTCCCTTACCTGGACTTGCGCAAAACACCAAGAGCTCCAAAACCCACCGAAGCTTAAAGATGCTTAACTCTGTTCTAGCGTCCTGACGGAAAACTCGCAGAGAACTCCCCAGGTATCCGAAGGCAGTCGTCGCTCGTCGTACTGGTGCTTGAGGATGCCTGAATCACAGCGCGAAGGAGAGAAAAGAGAAGGATGAAGGTGAACTCACTCTGTCACTCTTGAACCACAGCAGCATTCTTTGCCTCTCAGAAGTGAGTTTTTGAATCTAAACCAACTTGTCCACAATTGCCGCTGCCACCACCCACTCTGCAGGAAAGCTTGCGTGCACGCTTCCCTGAACACTACGGCCACATGTGTCTCTGCGCATGCCAACTCTCTGATGTCACTATTCTGAACCACCATTTTTGTCTACGTGTCGCGCGTGCAGGACGTCTCATGCTGGGAGCCTGGGTCCCACCTTATCTGTGTGAAACTCGACATCGCGCGATAACCTTCCACCGATGACCGCTCGCGCGATGACTATCCACCGATGTCTCATCCTGGCGGACGACCGATGTCTCTCCCTGGAAGACGACCGATGTCTCGCCCTGGCGATGTCCGCATGCCTCGCGCCCCGGCGATGCCCGCATGCCTCGCGCCCTGGCGATGCCCGACGACACATCGCCACGCCTTGCTGAAGGTTCTTCATCCCACTATGTTACGTCCAAGGTATCATCTCCACAGGACTTGGTGATGTCGGCAGCTTCACATTTCCAAGAGTAGATCAGCACTACTCCTCGTGCGCCCATGCATGCAACACTAAGGACGATTTCTTATGCTCAAGCATAGAGCTTCGCATGCACAGCGTATCTAAGGCTTAACACACACCTTGATACGCGTGGTTTTTGGAACCCACTATGGTTGATCCAGTATCCTGACCACATACTAAGTGCACTTTCGGCGATCATGTGCACCATAGGCGATTGGCGATTATGTGTAGTCTAGGCGACAGGCGATTATGTACTAACCAGGCGATCTCATAGTCTTCTAAACTACACTTTCCTTCCTTTTTATTTTAGATAAAAACATACTTCGAATTCATTTAAAATATATTCCTTTTATTCCAATTTGATTTTACAGGTCCTTACAGCCGACGTCTGAGGTCTGGCCACTACAAGTTTCAATTAGTTGGTTTTGTTGCTTGTTGCATTTCAATCGGTAGTTTCAATTCTTGTTGTGTTTTTGTTTCAAATCTTGTGTTCTTGTGATGTTCTTGTGTTCTCCTTGTGTTTAGGTTGCTATTCTTGAATTGTCTCTTCATCATATAATTCACCTATTCATGTGTTTTTGTTTTGGACCTTTGGAAATGAACATTCACATCTACTTAGCACTTCCTAAGTTAATGTCCAGTGGGGATTTTCCTTAGGTGACTCACCTTAATTGCTCTAAGAATCTTGATCCAACTCTTAATAAAGTGTTACAAATAAAATGAATATAAAATCAACTCACATCACCTCCTTTGGCACACAATCCATAGAAATCAAAACACCCTCTGATTTTGCAACTTACACACAAATCCAGAAATACAAAAGATTGAGAAAGGATTACACCTGATCAAAGCACAATTGAAATGAATACAATGCAATCCTATTCCACTCTCACTTGAAAATCCAAAGGTTGATGTGAATGTTAAAAACTTGAAATCAAATTTGCCAAACTAAATTCTCAAAACTATTTCTTACTTCCCAGGAGCGTATAACAAACTATTTATACTCCAAGGTTGGTTAAAAACATTTAAAGCAGGAGCGTATTTGGTTAGAAATCATTTAATATAGATTCATCAATCAAAACTAATTCTGTTAGGATTTTAAAATAAACAATCGGTTGAAATCATGAAACAACCGATTGATTTGGTTTGACAGCAAAGTCAACCAAGTCAAACAGCTTTCAACCTTTCTCAAAAACCTCTAAGAGCAAAACAATCGGTTGATTCGACAAAACAACAGGTTGTTTTTCACTTCTTTAGAAAAACATCCATTTTTAAAAAGATTTTAATTCACATCAATTTTAGATTCAACAAAGGAGTGGATTACACTTTAAACTACCCAGATCCCACCCACACACAAGCAACAACAAGTAGCAACTCCAGCCTTCCATCAACCATCTTGGATTTGGAAACATCAAAGCACTTGGGACCCATGTGCCGAGCTTACCTGCCTGAGGGAAATACCAAGGTTCGACGGGTGAGCTCTGAGCGCTACGAGCTCTTGTCCAGTACACAAGCCTCCCAGGCTCAAGCTGAACTTGCTTTAGTGAAGAGGCTATTTGCTCACCCGAGTCGACCTACATGGCAAATGAGTAGCGCTACCTGCACAGTACCCTGAGTTGATGTCTCACCCCACTCCATTGCGTGCTTCCACGTGGCTCCCATCAACGGTCACAAAACATTGTCGCTTACGCCCCCTACTAAAATAGGGCTCCAGAAACTCAAACGTCTCCACTGTTTCATTACGCTTTTAGCAATTTTTGTGCTTTTTTTCGAGCTTTCTGCGTCCTTGTCGTTGTCCACACAATCTCATCTCCGAAACCTTTCCGATCATCACAAAGATACTAACTTTACCTTGCCCTACCCCCATAAAGTGCTTTTATTGCTCCCGCTCTGCTCTTGCTTACTGCGCTGGGATTGTTGATACTCTCTAATATTGATATTACTGTTCATGCTTGTTGTTCCCTTTTCTGAATGCATGTATTGTTAGAATCTGAATGTATCTATGTTTCCTATTTGTTTGCTTGCTCCGGTTTTAGATGGATTACCAGTCGAAATATTCTTGGGCCCCTGTGAACCTCTTAACCAAAACCTCATAATTTACTTCTAAGAAGAAAATAGTAGACTATAGGAAAGGTGAGTATAGAAAACACCCCAAAAGAACCATATTTGGTAGAGAACATGATAAGTTTGTCCATGTAGTACCCTATGGGGAGGGTGAACCTATGTGTAGCGATCAGTCCACAGACCTTGAATGATGTGAGTTGATTTTAGATTCACTAATATTGTGACACTTTTTGAGAATTAGGATCAAGATTCTTAGCAATATAAGGAAAATTCCCACTGGACATTAACTTAACAAGTGTTAAGTAGATGTGAAGGTTGATTTCCAAAGGTCCAAGGTAAATACACATTTATAGATCAAGAATGACAAGGATAAGATGCGGCACACACAAAGGAAGCTTAAGGAAACATCAATGGAGTTCAAAGCCTTCCAAATGATGAACCAAACTCATGAACATGAGTATTATCCCCTTACACAACAATTGAATGGAAAGGAAAACAAGAACAAGCAATTAACACAAAATTATGGTGCAAAAACTTAGAAGGAAACAAGCTGGCAATATTCCACTGAATATAAACTCAAGACAACACAATTTAACCGATTAAAATGATGAACAAAACAAGGAAACTGAAAAGAATAAAGAACAAACACAAACTACCGATTGAAATTGAATTAGAAAGGTGCGGAAATGGAAATGGAGATGAAGCAAGAAGGAACTTATGTGGTTGAAGCCATGGAAGGGAAGAACACGCCACTTGGATGGTGATTGATCCAAGATAAGTGCAAGAATGTCGCCACTTGAGAGCTTCCCAAACACTCACAAGATAAGACAAAGCTAGGAGAAACAATTCTCACTCTCACACAAATTGTGTATAGTAACTTTACTTCAAATTAAATGTTATTTTACATGAGCATAGCACCTCTATTTATACTTTTGAGAGGGCTGAAATTAAAGTGGGAAAATTTAAATGAGAAGCATTTGAATTTGGAGCCAAAACACATGTCACATGGAAGGTGTGACTTGGTTTCTCACATTGGCACCCCCTAAATCTACACCTACACCTTCTTTTTATGTCACATGGAAGGTGTGACTTAGCTTTGTACATTGGCACCCCTTATTTCTATATCTACACCTTCCTTTTATGTTCTACTAAAAAATACTTAAAAGAAAGGGGTTCCTCCGTCTTCTGAACATGAAGTAACTAGGATGGCATCTTCGGCCTTGCGTTTCCTCTTAAAGACCAGGCCAGAACAGGTGTCCTCGTCATCAGAAGAAGTGGCCTCAGCGGCCACGGCCACGCCCTGGGACCTAGTGGCGTGGGAATGGCTTGGAGGAGGCAGGAGGGAGAGGACGGCGGCAGAGAAGGTAGTAGCAGCAGCAGCAGCCTCAGATGGAGCAGCAGTGGAGGGGCTAGCACCACCCTTCTTTGCAGCTAGGGCAGCTAGGTGCCTCTTTCTATCAACACCAGTCGTCATTCCTACAACAAAATAAGAAGACTCAGTTAACCACTGGAGAAGGATAAGCAGATCATAGGCATATGCAGAACAAGTAATGATAATAGCAAGAAGACAAGTAGCGATATAGCCCTTCAACACTTTAGGGTTGTACTTGTTCTTTATTCAGTCACCAATGCTGAATATAGTTTGGAGGCTAGAAAGGAACTCGCACACCTCTCGATCTTTGGGGTGCAAGTCTGGGAGACTCCTAGGCTTCGCTAGTGTGGGTTTCTCGACCCAATACAGGGGAAACCCATCTAAGAGGGTGGGGTTGCAGTCGTTGCAGCGAACTTTGAAGAATTTCCCCTTGAAGCCTTTGTAAGATTGCAGGAAGAGAGTCAGCAGTGCTTTTCCAGCAACCCCGTTGATACTCACCTACGAGTTCTTCCCCGGGCTCTTGGCCTCGAAGGAGTACAGGAAGGCGTCCACGGAGGGAAGGTGGCCAAAGTGTTCGCACAGGATGGCGAATGATGGAGAAAGGCCAAGCTCACCCCACCATGAAAGCCATGGGCCAAGACTAGACCGTCTAGAACCACATGGAGAGCGTCTAGCACAAGACAAGGGGGAGCTACATGAGGAGCATCTAGGAGGGAGCCTAGACCATCTAGGATCGCTCACAAGGTCCATGGCCAAGCACATTCACGCCCAAATAAGTCAAGCCACGGATGGGAGGGAGAATACCTTGTACATGCTACTTGGAGGCCCATTAGGGGTAGCTTAGTAGATTAGTGTAGTGTAGAAAGCAAAACTTGTTCACTTAGGGGTGTGCTATCAAAAAGGTTCCCTTAGAAATAGAAGGAGGGGTGTGCTAGCAAATAAGTGCCTTTAGCAAAAGAAGGAGGGGTGTACTATCAAATGTTGCATTTTTGACCTATCTTCTAAAATATTAGGATGATGGTGTGGTTTGACTAAAGTCAATACCCTAGGCAGCCCCACGTTTTGTATTTCCATCCCTACCCTTTAAGCTTGCTCACCAAGGCTCCTAAATCTATAAATAAGGAGGCCTACCTCATGTATTTTCAAGATTAATATGAGTAAAGTTATGCTGCCAAATTTGTGCCAAGCTTTGCTTTCTCCTAGTTTCTAGGAATTGATCTTCATTTCTTTCACCTCACCAAGGGTTGGCCGAACCTCCCTACTCCCATACACATCATGCACCTTCAAGATCACCATCACTCCTAGGAGGATCTCGCTCATTTCAACCATTGGTTCCGCACCATCTTCAACATCCAAGGAGAGCTCAACATGTGAAGGCCATCATTTGGTATCATGAGCATGGGGTTCTTCAAAGATGAGTAGTTCTTGGTCCTTTTTAATTTTAAGTTCTTCTTTAATCCTTGTTGTTCATCTTTATTTTCCATACTTGTCTTGCTGTTTTTTAATTTTTAATTTGAATTGGTGTGCTGTTTGGAAATTCCAATTGGTACATCTTGTTCAATTGTTCTTGAGCAATCTTTGTGCAATTTTTGGTAGGATTCCATACACCTTTGTGTTGCTGTTTTTCTTTTAGGTTTTGAGTCTTTATTGCAATTTTATTTTGGTTCATTTTATGCTCTTTGAGTCTTTAATTTTTGAATCTATATATGTTGTCTAAGTCATGTTTCTCCAAAATGTCATAAAATCATAAGTAGTACTTTGTTTAGCTTATTTGTTTCTTGATTTTGGGTCTAAAAGTTTGATTTGAATCTGCTGGGTTTTTTGAGCTTTTGGTGCCTTTTTACTTTTAGGTTGAGTTCATATTTGTGTTTTAGTTCTACACAAATTCATTCACATCTTTTCCTTTGTGTCTTTTGGTATATCTTGCTGTTTTTTCCATTTTACCCAGAATTCCCTGTTTTGCATCAATCTGTGCTGGCTGTTTTTGCTTAGAAAAATTATTTTGTCACATAGAAAAATTTTTATTCTCTGTAATATACAATATTGATGTGTTATTGAAAAGACAAAAAAAGAATCAGGTCAAAAACAGAAATAGAAAAAAAATGAAAAATATTTTAAAAACAGTGTGCAAATCTGGGCGCTCCAGCTGGCATAACTGAACACTGATTTTGCAAAATTCATTAAAAAAAAATGGCTCATGCGTTTTGGGTGAAATCTGTCCCATAATTTTATTGAGATCATGAAATATTTGCATATCAATTTTCAGAGGCAAATATTTAAAGGACAGCTCAGTATAAAGTGGGGAAAGTCACGTTTTCTGGCCACAACAGATTTTCAGTGGTGCTGTTTTTGTTTTTTTAAATCTATTCTAGTGCTATTCTTAGGATTCACTTTGTGTGCCTACCTTTCTTTGAGTACCTTTATTTGCTTGTTTTATATTTCTTTGGAACTCCTTCTAGTTGTCACAAATTTTAACTCCATTTGGTGGTACTGTTTTTCTAATTATTTTGCTTCTTGCTTTAATCCTTTGGCCTCTAAATTTGGTGCTGGAATTGTTTCTCAATTGGTGCCTATTTGAGTAGAAATTTAACTTGAGTGAGGTCTAGCTTGTGTGATAGGTGTTGGATTGGAGAATTAATTTCCTAATTCTAAGAGGAGCCAAAGCAAGGGCAGCAAACAAATATTACCCAAAAACACCACAAACACTTGGAGGGCCCAACAAAGAAAAGACAACCAAGGGAGTGCCAATAGCAAAACAAGGATCAACAAAGGGGGTTTTCTTAATCTTCTTTGCAACTTAACCTTGTTAATTACTTCTTTAATTACGTGATTAGACGGTGAGTGTGTCTTCAAGGGCTCCAAGTGTCCAAGAAGCCTCACCTAGGACCGACTAGTGTAGACTTTAATTGGTTTAGCATGTGTTAATTGTTTTTAATTGTTTTCCTTTCTTAATTAATTACGTTTGCTAATTGTCTTGCCTTGTTTAAGTTTGTTAATTTTTTTTTGCTTGGTTATTTAGCTAGTTTGCATTGTTTTCTTGCATAAAAAAAAAAAAGGATTTCTTCAACTTAATTGTGTTTTAAGTGGTTTACTAAGAGAAAACTTTGTGTGAAGACATTGAGGAATAGTCTTTGGCTAAGGCAAGGCTTGGTATTTAAGTAGTCCATTGTGACTCACCTCCCTTACCTGGAAGACTACCTTCTTTGACTTCCCTAAATTTTCTCAAGGTAAAATACTTCTACACACAAAGCTTTAGTCATGTCTTCTTCTTCTCATTCTCCAAAGCCTATTGAAAATGAATTAAAATCTATGAAAACTCTTTTGGAAGAAGTTTCACAAGACATGCAAATTGTTAGGAAAGATGGCTTTAAACTAAAGGGGGGGTGAATTGTTTAAAGAGGTTTTCGCAAACTTTTCCAAGCTAGAATGAATATCTTTCAGAAATCAAATGATTAAGCAATTCAGTTTGCCAAAACAGCACTGCCAGGAAAACAATCGGTTGTTTCTTCGAAACAATCGGTTGTTTATACCAGCAAACAACAAACAAACTGAAATTAAAGAGTTAGGGATAGAGAGATTGTACACAGATGTTTATACTGGTTCACTCCAACCCAGAGCTACATCCAGTCTTCTCAGAAACCCTGAGGAAATCCACTAAGCAATCAACACTAGATTACTTACACACAACCAAGAAAGTGACCTTGAACACCCTCAAGAAACACACTTTCCTTGGTCAGCACACCACACTAAGAAAGCTGATCTTGATCCCCTCAAGAACACACAGCTCTTCTTAGCAACAACACAAACGAATGTTCACAGAATTACAAGGATTACACTTGTTACAGAAGCAATCTGAAATCAGTACAAGAGAATCCTATCTCAGCACTTTGATCAATCAAAACTCTAAGCAATCTCAAACTCTTAGAAAAACTTTCTCAATTCACTTAGATTCTTAAAACTCAAATCTGTTTTTCTGTATATATTCAAAGAAGATGTTTGTAATCAAATCTTAACAAATTCTTAATTGCTTTAGAAAGATTGGTCAAAGCATTTAATGACTGGAGCGTATGAATTAAAAGCATTTAAAGCTCAGTCAAAGTCAAAACTGTTTTCTGTTATAAAAACATAATAAACAATCGATTGTTTCCTCGAATCAATCGGTTGTTTTGTTACTTAACCAATTTTCACACTTCAAAACAGTTTTCAAAACACCTAAGCTTAAACAATCGGTTGTTTCAATAAAACAATCAGTTGTTTTAACTCAGTTTGAAAAAAAACACTTTACTTTGTTTGAAAGTTGAGATGCTTGAGCTTTAGATTCAATCAAAGGTTGAGTTACACAACTCAAACTACCCAGATCCTAACTAAACCAGCACAGCAACAGCAAGCACAGCAAAAGCTTCATCATCCTCCAAAGGATTTGGATTCTTCAAAACCTTGAACACCACTTGGTTCAACACAAATGATTTCTTTTAGACAATTGGAGAATGAGTCTAAAATTAATGAGTTGACTAAAGCCCAAGAAGAGAAGTCACAAAAATAAAAAAAATGTCAAACTCATGCATCTTATTCACAAGTCCAAGAGTCTCTAGGGGAGGGAAGCCTTAGAATGTATGACTACTACCAACCACCCCCTAGAAGAAATAGGCAAAGGGAGCAAGAGGACCCAAGGGAGGTTAGAGTAGACCTACCTCATTTCCATGGTAAGGAGAGTGTAGAAAGCTACCTAGATTAGGAGATGAAAGTAGAGCAACTCTTTGCTTGCCATAGGGTGAGTGAAGAACGCAAGGTACCTCTAGCCACCCTTAGCTTCCAAGGGAACGCCATGTATTGGTTGACCTCTCTCGAAAGAGAAAGACGTCTTCATAGGGAACCTCCAATTGAATATTGGAACGACCTTAGGGGAGCCCTAAGACGTCGCCACATACCCTCATACTACCATAGGGAGTTGATGGACAAGCTCCAAAGACTCAGGCAAAACAATATGAGTGTTGAGGAGTATAGACAAAAAATGGAGCTCTACATGATGAGAGCCTCCATTAGAGAAGAGGAGCATATCACCATAGCTAGGTTCCTTAGTGGCCTCTCACTTGAGATAAGGGATAGAGTAGAACTCCTTCCATACCAAGACTTGAATGACTTGGTCCAACTTTGCATTAAAGTTGAGCAACAAAATTTGCGTAAAACTTCAAGTCTAAAGGTTGGATCCTACTCTAACTTCTATCCCAAGAGAGAATATAGAAGGGAGTGTAGTACATCAAAAGAAAAACCTAGGGAAACTACCAAACCCTTAGCCAAAGATGCCTCCACCCCACCCATCCGAGCTAGGGACGTTAAGTGCTTTAAGTGCCATGGAAGAGGGCATGTGCAAGCACAATGCCCAAACCAAAGGACTTTGTTTTTGAAAGGTGTAGATGAGTACACTAGTGGCGAGGATGAGCCAAGTGAAAGAGAGGAAGGGGGAGAGGATGAGAGGGTAGATCCATTAGAGGGAGAATTGCTAATGATTAGGAGAACCCTCAACAATCATCCTAGTGCATCCATGGAGACACAAAGAGAGAACATCTTTCACACAAGATGTAAAGTTTTAGAAACTATATGTTCTCTCATTGTGGATAGTGGATCAAGCTGCAATTGTTGTAGCTCTAGAATTATTGAAAAGCTCAATCTACAAGTAGTTCCTCATCCTAAGCCATACAAGTTGCAATGGATAAATGAGAATGGGGAACTAAGTGTAGATAAGCAAGTGGAAATCAAGTTTTCCATAAGGAACTACAAAGACAAGGTTTTATGTGATGTAGTGCTTATGGAAGCTTACCATATACTCTTAGGAAGACCATGGCAATTTGATAAAAAAACCTTGCATGATGGTCTTACTAATGAGATTTCCTTCACCCATAAGCATAAAAAGTTTGTACTTAGTCCTTTACCACATTCCCAAGTGGTGAAAGACCAAATACAAATGAAAGAAAAGAGGGATGAGGAAAAGAAAAAGAAAAGAGAGCTTGAAAAGGAAAAAGTCCTTAGGGATAAGAAGGAGGGGGAGAAGAGTGTTCCTTCCCCCAAGGTTGCTCAACAAGAGAAGCCTTTTGAAAACATCTTGGAAAATTTACTTCTTGTTGAACAACCAAGCCTTGTCTTTTGTAAAGGAACACTTGTATGCACTGCCACAAGTAGTGAACTTATGAGTCTACCTCTTAAAGTAGAAAAACTTTTAAGTGAATTTGATGATGTATTCTCTAATGAGGGGCCCAATGGACTCCCTCCCATTAGAGGTATAGAACACCAAATTGACTTGATTCCGGGGGCAAGCCTACCAAATAGGCCCGCCTATAGAACTAACCCCGAGGAGACCAAGGAGATAGAGTCACAAGTTCAAGACTTGTTGGAGAAGGGTTGGGTTCAAAAGAGCCTAAGCCCTTGTGCTGTACCTGTCTTGTTGGTGCCCGAAAAAGATGGAAAATGGCGAATGTGTTGTGATTGTAGAGCAATCAACAACATCACCATCAAGTATAGGCATCCAATCCCAAGGCTTGATGACATGCTTGATGAATTGCATAGGTCCACCATGTTTTCCAAAATTGACCTTAAAAGTGGTTATCACCAAATAAGAATCAAAGAGGGAGATGAGTGGAAAATCACTTTTAAGACCAAATTTGGACTATATGAGTGGTTAGCGATGGCCTTTGGGCTCACTAATGCCCCTAGCACTTTTATGAGGCTCATGAATCACACCTTAAGGGATTGTATAGGTAAATACGTAGTAGTGTATTTTGATGATATCTTAGTATATAGTCAAAGCCTAGAGTCCCACCTAAGTCACCTTACGGAGGTTCTTTTAGTGCTTAGGAAAAATAGTTTGTTTGCCAATATAGATAAATGCACTTTTTGTGTAGATAGTGTAGTGTTTTTAGGTTTCATAGTCAACCAAAAGGGGGTGCATGTTGACCCTGAGAAAATCAAAGCCATCCAAGAGTGGCCCACTCCACAAAATGTAAGTGATGTAAGAAGTTTCCATGGGTTAGCTAGCTTTTATAGAAGGTTTGTGCCTAATTTTTTAAGTCTAGCTTCTCCTTTGAATGAACTTGTGAAAAAGAATGTTGCATTTTGTTGGAATGATAAGCATGAGCAAGCCTTCCAAAGGCTAAAAGCTCAACTCACCAATGCACCAATTCTAGCTCTCCCAAATTTTTCCAAAACTTTTGAGATAGAATGTGAAGCATCGGGAGTAGGCATAGGTGCGGTATTATTGCAAGGTGGTCACCCCATTGCATATTTTAGTGAAAAACTCCATGGTGCCACCCTCAATTACCCCACCTATGACAAAGAGCTTTATGCTCTTGTGAGAGCCCTAAAGACTTGGGAACACTACCTTGTGACCAAAGAATTTGTAATCCATAGTGATCACGAGTCTTTAAAATATCTAAAGGGCCAACACAAGCTCAACAAGAGACATGCTAAATGGATGGAATTTCTTGAAAAATTTCCTTATGTAATCAAGTACAAGAAAGGAAGCACCAATATAGTGGTCGATGCTCTTTCAAGACGGCACACACTCTTTTCAAAATTGGGTGCTCAAATTCTTGGATTTGATCACATAAGAGAGCTTTATCAAGATGATCAAGAATTTTCATCCATCAATGCCCAATGTCAACATAGAGCGTAAGGAGGTTACTATGTGTCCGAGGGATATCTTTTTAAAGAAGGAAAACTTTGCATTCCCCAAGGCACACATAGGAAACTCCTTGTACCGACAGTTTGTAAAGGGGGTGAACCACGTCAGCTGGGTCCCACAGCATGGGCCAAAGCCACGTGGAATGGACCCCGCAGGTGGTATTGATTAGAGGGTGATTAGTCATCGCCCACTAAGAAGGGTGATTAGTCATCACCCACAGAGAGGGTGGTTAGTCATTAGCATATTCCCACAGAAAGGGGTGATTAGTCGTCACCCACAGAGAAGGGTGAATAGTCATCAGCGTGACGATCACCAGAAAGGGCTGATGTGTCTTCGTCACTCTGCAGGTTGAGGAGTCCTTGGCAACAGAGTGTGGCGAGGTGACATCGGTCTTGGGTGATTTGAACAGCGTAACCAGAACAGCTAAGATTGGTTCCCAGAGGAGGCCAATGACCAGTTAAGTACCCAGAGGTAGGGAGAGGCCTGAATCACGAAGAGCCTATGCGGGTAGCAGGGAGAGCACAGTTAGGTGCAGAGTCCTGAGGGTCGAGTACTCATCAGAACTAGGGTTTCCCAAGGCTATGTGTATGGCATGTAAACAGCAAGGGCACTCCCAGAACAGGTGGCCCCAGAGACTAGGTGCACAAGGAGGCATCCAAGTGGTCACCCTGTTCGAGTTTGCACTCCAGAGAAGGAAACCTTATGTGCTAGATTATCCTAAGATTGGGTGATAGCGGCGCAAGGGTATTCCAGTAAACCCTGAATATGGCTAGCAACGCAGCGAACCCAAATTAGGGTTAGCGGCGCAGTAAACCCTAGACTATATAAGGGACAATAAAATACTTCACAAAGGTACGCAGTTTCTAGACCTAAACACAGAGAAACTCGATACACTTGGTGTTTCTTGCCCAATATTGACTTGAGCGTCGGAGTGCAAACGGCCTCTAGGGTGCCCCTTTCTCTTTTGCAAGTGCAGATTGTTTCGCAAGAATCAAGCACATATCAATGTGAGGAAGGAGGAGTGTGAGTGTCGTAGAGTCAACTGACAGGCGAGTCAACCGGCAAGAACATTTGGTGCCCACCGTGGGGCAGGAGTAAAACAAGGTCCCATACACGAGAGTGAGAGAAAAACTAGAGAAAATGAGGAATACAAGACATGGGTCCGTTCCACCAAATGGAGGAGACAGTGTTACCATGCAACAACTCATGGAAACGATGCGCGCCCTCCAGGAGACGGTGGCGGAGTCCAGAGCGCATCAGGCGCGTATGTAGGAAGACCTGGCCGCCTCACAGGCCAGGAATGAGGAGTTGCACCGAGTGAATGAGGAGCTGCGCTTGAATCTGCAACACATGCAACAAGCTGGAGATCATGGGGAAGATGATCGGGCTCCACCAACGCCCCCAAGGGCCCTTCCCATGCCTTTCTCCCAGGCGATTATGAACACGGTGGTCCCAGCCACCTTAGACCATGTTCACCAGGAAAGAAGACCCTGAAACACATCTCACTGCTTTCCATACGCAGATGATGTTGTCAGAAGGATCTGACGCAGTGCACTGCAAGCTTTTTATGGCCACACTGACAGGAACCGCGCTAGAATGGTTTGTGAGTTTGCCTGAGGGACATATCACGTCCTTCGCGCAATTCTCCGCGCTATTCAGGGAGCAATATCTTGTCAACAGGGCCCCTCCACCAGTGTCTTACGACCTTTTCGATGTAAGGCAGCACTAGAGGGAGTCCCTTAGAGATTAGCTCAACAGGTTTGGGGCGATGGTGGTAAGGTTGCACACCAAGGATGAAGATATGGTGGTGCACGCCTTCAGGAAAGGCGTATTGCCAGGGCCTTTCAGCGAGTCTTTGATCTGCAGCTGCCCCAAGACCTTCGGTGACATAAAACGACGTGTCGTGGCCCACATTGTCGCTGAAGGAGAGCTCAACGAGAAGCGAGAAAGTGCAGTCTCATCAAGGCCCTGAGTGCCTAGTCGACCTCAACCCCTGCGGGTGCATGAGGCGACCACAGAGAAGAAGGCTCAAGGGAAACAGAAGCCTTATGAGCCCCGAAAGCCCCAAACTAGGGCACGAGCCAAGGATGACGTGCCCCCTAGGCATGAATTTCTGGTGGAGCTGAAGGAGCTGATCACCATTACTAATGTGGCGGAAAGGTTGAAGATGCCCCCAAAGAGTGACAAGAGGTTGGGGCCAAACAAGAACGCCTAGTGTGAGTTCTATCAGGCCTTTGGTCACCCCATTCGCAACTGTCTGGCCTTGGGCCACCAATTGGACAAGTTGGTGAAGAGTGGGTTCTTGAGTGACTACTTGAAGGAGGCACAAGGGGGCGAGGCGGTAGTTGTACCGAGGACAGACCAGGGGCACGAAGTGCCCATACATGGTGAAATCCACACTATATCAGGTCGGTTCTCAGGAGGAGGGTGCACTTCTTCTCAACGTAAAAAGTATGCACGTTCTGTGATGGCAGTGGAGACATGCGAGGAAGATCACTTCCCAGACATCAACCTCGTTTTCACGAAGGCTGATCGCCAAGATGTTATCCCCCACGATAACGATCCGGTGGTAATTTCAGTTGTCACTGCCGCACGCAAAGTGCATCGAGTGCTAGTAGATCAAGGAAGTTCGGCCGATGTGATGTTCTGGTCGACATTCAACAAGTTGCAGTTGTCTCCTGATCAGCTGCGACCCTACGTTGGCTGCTTGTATGGGTTCGCAGGAGACCAAGTGGAAGTGCGGGGATACATTGAGCTGAGGACCACTTTCACTGATGGAGTGGCCTCCCGCACAGAGAACATCAAGTACCTCGTGGTAAACACCCCATCTGCCTACAACATGCTGCTGGGCAGACCAGCCTTAAACAGGTTAGGGGTCGTGGTGTCCACAAGGCACATGAAAATGAAGTTGCCTTCGATGGAGGGGATGGTGATAACCATCAAATCAGATCAAAAAGAGGCTAAAAGGTGCTACGAGAATAGCCTCAAGACGAAAAGGGGAGTGTGCATGGTGACCACCTCACCACCAGGTGGGGGTGATGATGAATCTGATGTGCCCCGAGGTGACGTCGGGGTTGCACGAGCAGAGGTCGCCCGGGCGAAGAGACCTGAACCAGCGGAGGAGGTGGTAGAGAAGGAGATCGGAGGCAGGATGTTTAAGTTGGGTAAGTCCCTGCCTCAGGAAACCCAAGACCAGGTAGCAGGGGTCATAGAAAAGCACCTGGACGCTTTCACTTGGTCCCCCTCAGACATGCCAGGTATTGACCCTGACTTCCTGTGTCATCGCCTGGCACTGAATCCCCATGTCAGACCAGTCCGCCAGAGGAGAAGGAAGTTCAATGATGAATGAAGACAGTCGTCAGGGAGGAGACACAGAAAATGCTCAAAGCAGGCCACATACGGGAAATCCAGTATCCTGAGTGGCTTGCGAATGTCGTTCTGGTAAAGAAGGCCAATGGGAAGTGGAGGATGTGTGTAGACTTCACAGATCTCAACAAGGCCTATCCGAAGGACTCCTACCCTCTGCCCAACATAGATGCATTAGTAGACAGTGCCTCGGGGTGCAAGTTACTCAGCTTTTTGGACGCCTTCTCTAGGTATAATCAGATCAAGATGCACCCGATGGACGAGAACAAGACTGCCTTCATGACAGAGCTGTCTTGCTACTGCTACACAGTCATGCCATTTGGGTTGAAGAACACGGGTGCCACCTATCAGAGGTTGATGGACAAAGTCCTTGCGCCCATGCTGGGACGTAATGTGCAGGCCTATGTAGATGACATGGTGGTGACGTCCCAGGCACGAGATCAGCACGTTGACGACTTAGAGGAGCTATTTAATACGATAGTGAAGTACAGGCTGAAGTTGAATCTAGAGAAATGCGTCTTTGGGGTAGAAGCAGGCAAGTTCCTTGGGTTTCTACTTACGGAAAGAGGGGTCGAGGCCAACCCAGACAAGTGTGCAGCGATCATAGCCATGAGGAGCCCGACATTGGTCAAAGAAGTGCAACAGTTGATAGGTCGGATGGCTGCCCTCTCCAGGTTCGTGTCAGCCGGAGGAGACAAAGGCCACCCTTATTTCCAATGCCTAAGGAGGAATAGCAGATTCGCCTGGACTGCAGAATGTGAGCAGGCTTTCCTCAAGCTCAAAGAGTATCTGGCCAGCCCGCCAGTCTTGTGCAAGCCTCGGCTTGGCATACCCCTGCAGCTTTACTTTGCAGTCACAGAGAGGGTGGTGAGTTCTGTCTTGGTTCAGGAGCAGGAACAAAGCTAGAAGCCCATTTATTTTGTCAGCAAAGTTTTGCAGGGGCCGGAGATGACATACCAAGCCATAGAAAAGGCAGCCTTAGCAGTGGTGTTCTTAGCCAGGAGACTTCGTCACTATTTTCAGAGCTTCACAGTGGTGGTGATGACAGATCTACCAATATGCAAGGTCCTGCAGAAGCCAGATGTGGCGGGGAGAATGGTGCGTTGGGCAGTCGAGTTGTCAGAATTCGACATCCAGTATGAACCCAGGGGCCCGATCAAAGGACAGGTCTACGCTGACTTTGTGGCCGAGATGTCCTCGACCGAGGCCCAGCAGGAAGAACCCAGCTTCAAGTGGGTGTTGTCAGTAGATGGGTCCTCGAATCAGCAAGGTAGCGGAGCGGGGGTGATTCTCGAAGGACCCAAGGGGTTGTTGATAGAGCAGGCCCTGCGGTTCGCGTTCAAAGCCAGCAATAACCAGTCAGAGTATGAGGCTTTGATTGCTGGGATATTGTTGGCTAAGGAGATGGGAGCGCAGAGCCTTATGCCGAAGAGTGACTCACTGTTGGTCATTGGTCAAGTGGCAGGAGAGTACCAGGCCAAAGACCCTCAGATGGCCTCCTACTTGGAGTATGTCCAACGATTGAAGAGTTTGTTTGAAACATTCGAACTAGTGCATGTGCCCAGGGAGCAGAATGCCAGAGCTGACTTGTTGGCCAAACTCGCCAGCTCAGGCAAGGGGGGCAGGCAGAGGACGGTCATCCAGGAGACCCTGAGGGCGCCTCGTACTTATACAGTTGACAACTTGGTGGGAATCCATCAGATCAGCCAGTCAGAAGGTGAGAAGAGGAGTCATTGCTCGTTGACCCAAGAAACTCTGAAGAAACCACGGGTCAACGCATGCATGCTAGTGGAGGTAGGGTCATCGCAAGTCTACCTGCTACAGACTGGAGAGACATGGATGACGCCCTATAAGCGTTACATAGCTGATGGGATGCTCCCAGCAGAGCTAACGGAAGCAAGGTGGATAAAGAAGAACTCGGCCAAGTACACGCTCATTGAAGGCGAGTTGTACAGACATGGGTTTACCCACCCCATCCTAGTCTGCGTGAATGGCAAGCAGTGTGTGAGAATAATGGCAGAGCTCCATGAAGGCATCTGTGGTAGTCACATCGGAGGTCGAGCTTTGGCCTCTAAGGCCATTCGAGCAGGATACTACTGGCCGACAATGAGGGAAGATTGCACTAGGTATGCGCAGCAGTGCAAACAATGCCAGCTACATGCTGATTGGCCTAAGGCGCCACCAGAGGAGCTTACGTCGATATACAGCCCTTGGCCATTTCACACATGGGGAATCGACATCTTGGGGCCCTTCCCTTTGGCAGTACGACAGATGAAGTACCTCGTGGTCGCCATAGAATATTTCACAAAGTGGATCGAGGCTGAGCCAGTAGCACAGATCATAGCACAGAAGATCCAACACTTCGTATGGAAGAATATAGTATGCCGTTTTAGGGTGCCCAAACGTTTGGTGTCTGACAATGGCACGCAGTTCGCAAGCCAACAATTGGGGAAGCTATGCACAGAGTTGGGGATCAAGCAGGTGTTTGCGTCAGTTGAGCATCCACAGACCAATGGGCAGGTCGAGTTGGCCAACCGAGTCTTGCTCAGAGGACTGAAGAGAAGGTTGGAGAAAGCAAAGGGAAGGTGGGCTGAGGAGGTTCCCAGAATAGTATGGGCTTACCATACTACTCCCCAGTCCACTACCAAGGAGACTCCCTTTAGTTTGGTGTATGGTTCAGATGCCATGATCCATGTGGAGATCCAGGAGAACTCACCACGTTTCCAAAACTTTGTGGCTGAAGAGTCCAATGAAGAAAGTAAGGTGAATCTCGATCTCTTGGATGAAGTTAGGGAAGAGGCAGGAATCAAGGCCGAGGCGCTGAAGAGGAGAGTCGAGCTCAAATACAGTTCTAAGTTGAGAGCTCGACAGTTCCAGGTGGCTGACCTTGTCATGCGCAAGGCGTCTCCATACCAGATAGAGAACAAGCTATCACCTAAGTGGACTGGTCCTTTCAGAGTGACAGAGGCCCTAGGGAATGGAGCATATAGACTTGAGACTTTAGAAGGTGGTCCGATTCCTCGAACATGGAATGCGACTCACCTGAAGTTTTATTTCAGTTAAAGCCATGTAATGTTGTACACTACACAATACAGGGGACACTCTTTTTTCCTTTTCTTAAGGGTTTTCAATGAGGTCACCCAATAAAATTTTCAGTTAAAGATATATATTTTTATGTGTTTGTACAATGCAGTTAGAACTTGTCACTTGGAGTTAGAGGTCTCGTAAGCGGAGAGGTAGGTTCGTAGAGAACACCTCCCCTTCGAGTGAGAACTTCCAATGTGAAAGAAGGGTTCGCCTAGTGAAATCCTTCTCACCTGTGAGCGATGTGAGGTCAGTTAGGACCTGTCACTTGGAGTTAGAGGTCTCGTAAGCGGAGAGGTAGGTTCGTAGAGAACACCTCCCCTTCGAGTGAGAACTTCCAATGTGAAAGAAGGGTTCGCCCAGTGAAATCCTCCTCACCTGTGAGCAATGTGAGGTCAGTTAGAACCTGTCACTTGGAGTTAGAGGTCTCGTAAGCAGAGAGGTAGGTTCGTAGAGAACACCTCCCCTTCGAGTGAGAACTTCCAATGTGAAAGAAGGGTTCGCCCATTGAAATCCTCCTCGCCTGTGAGTGATGTGAGGTCAGCCAGAGCCTATCAGTTGGGGTTAGAAGTCTCGTGAGTAGGAAGGAAGGTTCGCAAGGAACACCTCCCCTCCGAGTGAGAACTCCCAACTTGAAAGAAATCAGTAGAAAATCGTGTTACCTAAAAGTTCATTTTGGCAGATGCGTTATTTGTGGTCTGAATGCTAAGTCGTGAGTTCCACAAAACATGAAGCATGTCAAACAAATAAACAGCAGCAGGAATACAAAGGCAAGCAAGGTGCTATGTAAAGCGAAGAAGATTGGAAACAAATAAAGTAATTATATTATAAAGGAGGGTGATTACAAGATGTTCAGCCATTAGTTACAATTGCTCAGAAGACCTATCTAGGCACTATTTGCCCGTCGACAACCTGCATGGTAGCAGAGTATGGTGAGAGGTCCATCTCAGGATGCACTCAGACAACCGGAGCGAGGGCATCACCAAAACCTTCCCCATAGGCGTTGGCGGCGTCCTCAGTGAGCTCGGTCTCGGTCTTCTTCAGCAATTCGATTTGTTGGGCAAGTTCCTCCTCAACCTTGCCCAGCTGAACTTCTCGGTTGGTAGCTCTTTCCTCCAGCTTGGTCATTTTGGCTTGAGCCCCCTCCGCTTGCTCTTCCAGTTCGATGATCTTGTTGCGGAGGGGGAGAATCTTGGCTTCAAGCTGGAGGGCCTCCTGCCCCTTGGAGAAGAGGAGCTTCTTCGTCTCCTTCTCAGATTGGCGGAGACTACCCAGTTCTTGATTAAGGGCAGTCTCGCGCTTAGCTGCTTGGCGGAGCTGGAGATCCTTCTGCTCCAGCTCTTTCTCCAATCTGGCAGTCTTCTCGAGCAGCTCAGCCTCAGCGCTGCCCTTGACTAGCAAAAAGTTTGAAGCAGCGAGGAACTCCCCAAGACCATGGCTGAGAAGGTGCTCGAGGGAGTTCCTGTCCAAGGCCTCCAAAGCAGCCTGGCCAGGCATTTGCACAAGAGACCTCTGGAGTGGAGGGGGCAACTCTGGAGCAGAAGTCATGTGGCTGATGGAAGGAGCACTCTCCCGACCTCCCTCAAGCGTCAAGATTGGCTCGGGGGGAGACGAAGTGCTGGAAGGGTGCTCCCTAAAGGATGGAGGGTGCCCTTCAGTTGCTGAGGAAACTTCTGCAGCAACCTCCACCCTTTTCCTCTTGAAGACGAGGCCAGAGCAGGTGTCCTCGTCCTCGAAAATCTCTACCGGGGCTGCCCTTTTGGATTTTTCAGCAATTGGTTCCAGGGCAGCACCCGCGGGTGATGAAGGGCCAGCAGGGGCCGAGCCGCTAGCATTGTGGCGATTCAGCACATCTGCCAGCCTCTTCTTCTTATCAGCGTTGAGTACCATGCCTGCAGTAGACAATAAGAAAGGGTGAGAAAGACAAAGCATGAAGTATAAAAACAGTTAAATGCAAGACGAAGTTGATGTATCGATGTATACGCTGAGGGTCTCAGCGTCGTATTCATGCCTAATCAGCTGGGTGGTGTCAAATACCACGCCCCAGCTGGAGATAGTTTGGCACAGCTCTTTATCAGAAGCCGTCTTGAACTTCAACTTCTCAACCCAATATAAGGGGAACCCATCGAGCATGGTGGAGTCGTAGGAGCTACAGTAGACTCGGAAGAACCTCCCCTTGAAGTTATTGTACGACTGTGAGAAAAGGGTGAGTAGGACTCTCCCTGTCACTCCATTCAGGCTCGCCCAAAGCCTCTTGCCAGGGCTCTTCACCTCGAAGAAGTAGAGAAATACATCTACCGAGGGAGTGAACCCTAAGTTATTGCAAAGGACGGAGAACGCCCTAATGAAAGCCCAACTGTTGGCGTGCAGTTGGGCAGGTGCCACATTCAACTCTGTGAGCAAAGCCCTCTCGAACCCAGTGAAAGGAAGGCGGACTTTGACTCGTTTGAAGATGGTGACATAGAAGAAGAAGAAGGGTTCCCCGTTGTTGTAGCGATCATCAGCGCAAACGGGTTCGTTTTCTGTGCAGGGTCGCACAGAGATGTACGCGTCAGTTTCCCTGCCAAAGACGCGCCCTCTGATTTCATTCTCATCATCCCTATGTTTTCGAAGATCTTCACAGGATGTGAGTTTTGAGGTCTCAGCAAGGAGATCCTCGGATTCCCATGGGTAGAGGACCCTGTAATCAACCGCTACGATTGGAGGAGGGTTGGAAGTAGTTTTGGTTCTGGCCATCTCGAATCTAAACAAATGAGAGGCAGGAAGAGAAAAAGGCTTAGAAGAAAACAATGGTGGACGAAGACTCAAAGGTAGAACGAACCCAGAAAAGAAGAACAAAAACCCTAGAATGCACAAATCAAAAACAGGCCCAGAACAGTTACAGCATGCAACATGGATGATCAAAATTATGTTATGAAAGGGGAAGAAGACATAAAAATCATACCTTTGGTTGAGCGAGGACGAAGGAGTTTGAAAAGCCTGGTGAGAGGAAGAAAGCGTGCACTGGAAGATAGAGTTTGCAGAAGGTGAGAATGCAAGGTGATGGAACAATGAAGTGGCGCGGGGTTTTGAAGAGGTTTAACGTAGCCCTAAGGAGCACAAACGTTATGAATCCTAGATCGTTGATGCAGCCACGTGTTAACAGATGAAAGGGGGTTGGTGAAGTGTCTCTTCAGCGAATTGTTCATGTACATATGGCCAGAGCCACGTAGGTCGCCAGAGCCGGTGACTTAGTCTCTTCGCTGAAACAAGTTAACAGCTTGAGACTAGTGGGGCTTGTGTACCGACGAGTCCTCACCCATGACTTAGTCTCTTCGCTGAAACAAGTTAACAGCTTGAGACTGGGGGGCTTGTGTACCGACCAGTCCTCGGACACTGAGGACAGTTTGTAAAGGGGGTGAACCACGTCAGCTGGGTCCCACAGCATGGGCCAAAGCCACGTGGAATGGACCCCACAGGTGGTATTGATTAGAGGGTGATTAGTCATCGCCCACTGAGAAGGGTGATTAGTCATCACCCACAGAGACGGTGGTTAGTCATCAGCATATTCCCACAGAAAGGGGTGATTAGTCATCACCCACAGAGAAGGGTGAATAGTCATCAGCGTGACGATCACCAGAAAGGGCTGATGTGTCTTCGTCACTCCGCAGGTTGAGGAGTCCTCGGCAATAGAGTGTGGCGAGGTGACATCGGTCTTGGGTGATTTGAACAGCGTAACCAGAACAGCTAAGATTGGTTCCCAGAGGGGGCCAATGACCAGTTAAGTACCCAGAGGTAGGGAGAGGCCTGAATCACGAAGAGCCTATGCCGGTAGCAGGGAGAGCACAGTTAGGTGCAGAGTCCTGAGGGTCGAGTACTGATCACAACTAGGGTTTCCTAGTAAAGGCTATGTGCATGGCACGTAAACAGCAAGGGCACTCCCAGAACAGGTGGCCCCAGAGACTAGGTGCACAAGGAGGCATCCAGGTGGTCACCCTGTTCGAGTTTGCACTCCAGAGAAGGAAACCTTATGTGCTAGATTATCCTAAGATTGGGTGATAGCGGCGCAAGGGTATTCCAGTAAACCCTGAATATGGCTAGCAGCGCAACGAACCCTAATTAGGGTTAGCGGCGCAGAAAACCCTAGACTATATAAGGGACAGTAAAATACTTCACAAAGGTACACAGTTTCTAGACCTAAACACAGAGAAACTCGATACACTTGGTGTTTCTTGCCCAATATTGACTTGAGCGTCAGAGTGCAAACGGCCTCTAGGGCGCCCCTTTCTCTTTTGCAAGTGCAGATTGTTTCGCAAGAATCAAGCACATATCAACATGAGGAAGGAGGAGTGTGAGTGTCGTGGAGTCAACTAACAGGCGAGTCAACCGGCAAGAACAGTCAAAGAATCACATGAGGGGGGACTCATGGGCCATTTTGGAGTTGATAAGACTCTAGACATTTTGAAAGTAAAATTTTGTTGGCAACACATGAGGAAAGATGTCCAAAGACATTGTTCTAGATGCATAGCATGTTTGAAAGCAAAATCTAGAGCAATGCCTCATGGACTCTACACTCCCTTGCCGATTGCAAATGCTCCTTGGGAAGACATTAGCATGGATTTCATTTTAGGACTCCCTAAGACTGCAAGAGGCCATGACTCTATCTTTGTGGTAGTGGACCGTTTTAGCAAAATGTCCCATTTTATTCCATGCCACAAGGTAGATGATGCTCATAATATTTCTAGGCTCTTCTTTAGAGAAGTGGTGAGACTCCATGGTATACCTAGAAGTATAGTGTCCAATAGAGATCCCAAGTTTATAAGCCACTTTCGAAAAACTCTTTGGAGTAAACTTGGAACAAGACTACAATTTTCCACTTCTTGTCATCCTCAAACGGATGGTCAAACCGAAGTAGTCAATAGATCTCTAGGAACTATGCTTAGGGCTATCATGAAGGGAAACCACAAGTCTTGGGATGAGAACCTTCCCCATATTGAGTTTGCTTATAATAGAGTAGTCCACAAGACTACTAATGCTTCTCCTTTTGAAGTAGTATATGGATTTAATCCTCTCACACCTATGGACTTGTTATCCCTTCCTAATCCACAAGATTTTGTGCATAAGGAAGGAGCAATCAAGGCCAATTTTGTTAAGAAAATTCATGAGAAGGTTAAACTTCAAATACAACAACAAAATGAGAAGTATGCAAAATACCACAATAAGGGGAAGAGGGAAATGATTTTTGAGGAAGGAGACTTAGTTTGGCTTCATCTTCAAAAAGATAGATTTCCCACTCAAAGGAAGTCCAAACTAAGTCCCCGAGGAGATGGACCCTTTCAAGTCCTCAAGAGAGTCAACAACAATGCATACAAGTTGGACCTACCTCTTGAATATGGAGTGCATGACACATTTAATGTAATTGACCTATCTCCATTTGTAGGTACCAATGAAGACTTGGATTTGAGGACAAATCCTTTCCAAGGGGGAGGGGATGATGGAGAGAGGCCAAGCTCACCCCACCATGAAAGCCAAGGGCCAAGACTAGACCATCTAGAACCACATGGAGAGCGTCTAGCACAAGACAAGGGGGAGCTACATGAGGAGCGTCTAGGAGGGAGCCTAGACCGTCTAGGACCTCTCACAAGGTCCATGGCCAAGCACATTCACGCCCAAATAAGTCAAGCCACGGATGGGAGGGAGAAGACCTTATACATGCTACTTGGAGGCCCATTAGGGGTAGCTTAGTAGATTAGTGTAGTGTAGAAAGCAAAACTTGCTCACTTACGGGTGTGCTATCAAAAAGGTGCCCTTAGAAATAGAAGGAGGGGTGTGCTAGCAAATAGGTGCCTTTAGCAAAAGAAGGAGGGGTGTACTATCAAATGTTGCATTTTTGACCTATCTTCTAGAATATTAGGATGATGGTGTGGTTTGACTAAAGTCAATACCCTAGGCAGCCCTACTTTTTGTATTTCCATCCCTACCCTTTAAGCTTGCTCACCAAGGCTCCTAAATCTATAAATAAGGAGGCCTGCCTCATGTATTTTCAAGATTAATATGAGTAAAGTTATGCTGCCAAATTTGTGCCAAGCTTTGCTTTCTCCTAGTTTCTAGGAATTGATCTTCATTTCTTTCACCTCACCAAGGGTTGGCCGAACCTCCCTACTCCCATACACATCATGCACCTTCAAGATCACCATCACTCCTAGGAGGATCTTGCTCATTTCAACCATTGCTTCTGCACCATCTTCAACATCCAAGGAGAGCTCAACATGTGAAGGCCATCAGTAACACTCCCTAATCGTTAAGATTGCCACATGTACACTTTAGGAAAAGTGTGGTGGGACGTCACCTCGAGGCATTGTGCGCGTCCAATCACTCAGAGCCACCTCAGTGCCATGTAGGTCGCCAGGAAGAGCAGTTAGGCTTTTCGCTAAAGCAAGCTCTAGCTTAAGCCTGAGGGGCTTGTGTACTGACCAGACCTTGGACATCGACAATATACAGTAGAGGTCGATGTGGCAGAGGTCGACACAGTAGGACCCACAGAGGGACCCCTAGTGACTACATGTCATAGTAGCAGACCTCGGATGTTGGCAGTGTACAGCAGAGGTCGATGTGGCAGAGGTCGGCACAGTAGAGTATTACATTAGTGAAAGCTTGATTCACAGAGATACCTTGCATGAGGAATGTGTATAAGACATTTGGGCCTGGCACAAGCAGATTATCCCTAGGGGTGCCAAAGCCCAAGAGCGCTAGGGTTCTCAAAGAAAGCTGCATGCAAGGCATGTGAAAAATTAGGGCACTTACAATAACGGATTGGTCTTGCGGTGCTGGTACACACGTTGTAACCCTAGCGGTCATATCGTTAGATACGCACTTCAGATAGGAGGAGCCACCCCCTGCCTCAGAGTCAACAGCGGCCGAGTCAACCACGAGAACAGAGACAAAAGCTAGAAAAAGCTTTTGTGACTTTAAAAGAAAAATTGACTAAGGCCCCCATCTTAGCCCTTCTTAGCTTTGCTAAAACATTTGAGATAGAGTGTGATGCCTTTAATAGGCATTGGGGTTGTCCTCCTTCAAGAGGGCCAGACAAGGATCTATGCCACCAAATGGGGGCGAAGGCATCACCATGCAACAACTCATGGAAATGATGCACGCCCTCCAGGAAAAGGTGGCAGAATCCAGGGCGGATCAGGCACGCATTCAGATGGACCTGGCCACATCGCAGGCCAGGAATGAAGAGCTCCACAGGACAAACAAAAAATTGCGCATGAATCTATGGAATTTGAAGCAGACAGGGGATCGCGTGGTGGATGATCGAGCCCTATCTACGCCGCCCAGGGCGTTCCCTATGCCTTTTTCTCAAGCGATCATGGACACCGTGGTGCTAGCCACCTTCGTGGGCCCTAAGACCATTTTTACAGGGCGAGAGGACCCAGAGGTGCATCTCACAACGTTTCACACTCAGATGATGCTGTCAGGAGGCTGCGATGCGGTGCATTGCAAACTCTTCATGACCACATTGATAGGGACAGTGTTGGAGTGGTTCATCAGCCTGCCTAAGGGATACATAACATCGTTCACATAGTTTTCCACGTTGTTCAGGGAGCAGTACATTGTCAATCAGGTCCCCCGCAAGTGTCTTATGAACTATTCAATGTAAGGCAATATCAGGGAGATTCCTTGAGGGATTATCTAAACAGTTTTAGGGCAATGGTGGTGAGGCTGCACACCAAGGACGAGGATATGGTGGTGCATGCCTTCAGGAAGGAGATTCTGCCAGGACCCTTTAGCGAGTCACTCATCAGAAATCGCCCCAAGACTTTTGGCAATATCAGGTGCTGGGCTGTCGCCCACATTGCAGCGGAGAGGGAACTCACTGAAAAACGTGAGAGCATGGCTCCCTCACGATCACGAGGGCCTAGTCGTCCTCAACCCATGTGGGTGCATGAGGCGACAACAGAGAAAAGAACGCAGGGGAAATAGAAACCCTACGAGGCCAGGAAGCCCCAGACCAGGGCACATGTGAAGGAGGATGTGCCTCCCAGACATAACTTCCTGGTGGAGTTGAAGGAGTTGATCGCTATTCCTAACGTAGCGGAAAGGTTGAAGATGCGCCCAAAGACAAACTAAAGGCTGGGGCCCAGCAAGAACGCATGGTGCGAGTTCCACCAGGTGTTTGGCCATCCCATCCGCAACTGCTTGGCCCTAGGTCACCAGTTGGATGGGTTGGTGAAGAGTGGCTTGTTGAATGACTACCTGCGGGAGTCGCAGGGGGGCGAGGTGGTAGTGACCCCGAGGACTGATTAGGGGCACAAGGTGCCCATACATGGTGAGATCCACACCATCTCAGGAGGGTTCTCAGGGGGAGGGTGCACCACATCACAACGGAAGAAGTATGCATGATTGGTGATGGCGGTGGAGGCATACGAGGAAGACCACTTCCCAGACGTTGACCTCACTTTCACGAAGGCTGATCACTAGGACGTTGTCCCTCATGACAATGATCCAGTGGTGATATTAGTGGTAATGGTGGGAAGGAAGGTGCATCAGGTGCTTGTGGATCAAGGAAGCTCTGCCGATGTGATGTTTTGGTCGACCTTCAACAAGCTGCAGTTGTCTCCTGACCAGTTAAGACCCTACACTAGTTGCTTATATGGATTTGCTAGAGACCAGGTTAAAGTGCGGGGGCACATAGAGCTGAGGACCACCTTCACAGATGGAGTGGCTTCCCGTGCAGAGAACATCAGATACCTTGTCGTAAACGCCCTTTCAGCTTATAATATATTATTGGGCAGACCAGCCCTGAACAGGTTAGGGGCGGTGGTGTCGATGAGGCATATGAAGATGAAACTGCTTTCTATGGAAGGAGCAGTGATCACGATCAGAAGGAGGCTAAGAAGTGTTACGAGAATAGCCTTAAGACAAAGGAGAGGGGTGTGCACCGTGACCACCCAACCACCAGGTGGGGTGTGCACCATTGTTGACCTGCCTAGAGAAGGAGAAGGGGTCACACGAGCAGAGGTCGCTCGAGAGAGACAACCTAAGCCAGCTGAAGACCTCCTGGAGAGGGAGATTGGAGGTAAGGTGTTCAAGCTTGGCAAATCCTTGTGCCAAGATGCGCAGGACCAAATTGCAGGAGTCATAGAGCGACACCTAGATGCCTTCGCATGGTCTGCCTCAGACATGCCTGGCATCGACCTTGATTTCCTGTGTCATCGCCTTACTTTGGATCCTCAGGTCAGACCTGTCCGTCAGAGAAGGAGGAAGTTCAATGAAGAGAGGAGACAGGTCATCAAGGAGGAGACGCAGAAGTTGTTAAAGGTTGGTCACATCCGAGAGATCCAATATCCGGAGTGGCTGGCGAATGTGGTGCTAGTGAAGAAAGCTAATGGGAAGTGGAAGATGTGCTTAGAGTTCACCGACCTCAACAAGGCATGCCTAAAGGACTCTTATCCCCTGCCAAGTATTGATGCCTTGGTGGACTGTGCCTCTAGCTGCAAGTTGCTCAGCTTCTTGGATGCCTTTTCTGGCTACAATCAGATCAAGATGCATCCCATGGATGAGTGCAAGACAACGTTCATGACAGAGCTGTCTTTCTATTGTTACACAGTCATACCCTTTGGGTTGAAGAACGCAGGTGCCACCTACCAGAGGCTGATGGACAAGGTGCTCGCACCTATGATAGGACGCAACGTGCAAGCCTATGTAGATAACATGGTAGTGACCTCGCAAGTGAAGGATCAACACGTCACTGATTTGGAAGAGCTATTAAGAACAATAGCTAAGTACAAGCTGAAGCTGAACCCAGAGTAATGTGTTTTGGGGGTGGAAGCAGACAAGTTTTTAGGCTTCTTACTCACCGAGCGTGGGATAGAGGCAAACCCTGATAAGTGCGCTGTAATACTCGCTATGAGAAGCCCAACGTCAGTGAAGGAGGTTCAGCAGTTAACAATGTAGATGACCGCTCTGTCCAGATTCATATCAACTGGGGGAGATAAAGCCCACCCCTATTTTCAATGCTTGAGGATGAACAGTAAGTTCTTGTGGACCAAGGAATGTAAGGAAGCATTCGTCAAGCTGAAGGAATACCTGGCCAGCCTGTAAGGACCTGTCAAAATTAAATTGGAATAAAAGGAATATATTTTAAATGAATTCTAAGTATGTTTTTATTTAAAATAAAAAGGAAGGAAAGTGTAGCTTAGAAGACTATGAGATCGCCTGGTTAGTACATGATCGCCTGTCGCCTAGACTACACATGAACGCCAATCGCTTGTAGTGTACATGAACGCCAATCGCCTATGGTGCACATGATCGCCGAAAGTGCACTCAGTATGTGGTCAAGATACTGGATCAACCATAGTGGGTTCCAAAAACCACGCGTATCAAGGTGTGGGTTAAGCCTTAGATACGCTGTGCATGCGAAGCTCTATGCTTGAGCATAAGAAATCGTCCTTAGTGTAAGGACCTAGAAACTTTAATTGGAATAAAAGTGTTATATTTAAATAATTTCAGAAGATGTTATTATTTAAAATACAAAGAGTTGGTAATAGAAGTTTCGTAGTAGTCGGACATCGGACGTCGCCCAAGGTCTGGGGTCAGCTGGTAGAGGTCGGTCGGCTGACCATTGTATTAACCAAGTAGTCAGATGCGATGACTTTATCGTGAGGTAATTACGTGGATGTGCTCGAGGAAGACATGTGGATCAAGAAGAGTAAAGGAAGAAAAGTGTAGCTAAGAAGTCTTCTACGAGATCGCCGTTATTGAAGACGGAGGCGATCTCCGACCTCTCTGGCACATAATCGCCTATGGTGTACATGATCGCCGAATGTGCACTTAGTATGTGGTCAAGGTGCTGGATTAACCATAGTGGGCTCCAAAACCACGCGTATCAAGGTGTGGGTTAAGCCCCAGATACGCTGTGCATGCGAAGCTCTATGCTTGAGCATAAGAAATCGTCCTTAGTGTTGCATGCATGGGTGCAAGAGGAGTATTACTGATCTATTCTTGGAAATGTGAAGCTACCTACGTCACCAAGCCATGTGGAGGTGATACCTTAGACGTAACATAGTGGGATGAAGAACCTTCAGCAAGGTGTGACGATGTGACATCGGTGAGCAGAGTAAGGCGATGTGTTCTCGTCACACACAAGGGCGATAAGAGATCGTCAACAGGATGAGAGGAACATCGGTCATCAACCAGGATGGGAGACACATCGGTGGTCTGCCAGGGTGAGACATCAGTGGTCCTACAGGGTGAGACATCGGTGGTCCTCCAGGGTGAGACATCGGTTGTCTGCCAGGGTGAGACATCGGTGGTCCTCCAGGATGAGACATCGGTTGTCTGCCAGGATGAGGAATCAGTCATCACTGGGATGAGGCACGTCAGTCATCGCCGGTATGAGAGACAGACGGTCATCGCCAGGATGAGGGACACATCGGTCGTTTTCCAGGAAGAGACATCGGTCGTCCGCCAGGATGAGACATCGGTGGATGGTCATCGCGCGAGCGGTCATCGGTGGAAGATTATCGCGCGGTGTCAAGTTTCACACAGATAAGGTGGGACCCAGGCTCTCAGCATAAGACGTACTGCACGCACGACACGTAGACAAAAAGGGTGGTTCAGAATAGTGACATCAGAGTGTTGGCCTGCGCAGAGGCACGCATAGTCGTACTGTTCAGGGAAACGTACACGCAAACTTCCCTGCAGAGTGGGTGGTGGCAGCGGGTTTTGTGGACAAGTTGGTTTAAGATTCAAAAACCCACTTCTGAGAGGCAAAGAACGTTGCAGTGGTTCAAGAGTGAAAGAGTGAGTTTACCTTCATCCTTCTCTTTTCTCTCCTTCGCGCTGCGATTCAGGCATCCTCAAGCACCAGTACGACGAGCGACGACTACCCTTGGAGCACCTGGGAGGTTCTCTGCAAGTTCTCCAAACCGGACGCTAAAACATAGCTAAGGCATCCTTTAAAGTCGGTGGGTTTTGGAGCTCTTGGTGTTTTGCGCAAGTCCAGGTAAGGGAAGCTAGCCTTATTTCTAACGAAAACCTTATATTCGATGATTGAGATGATGGGGCGACGTGGTCGCCGGTTTTCAACTGTTATTGCATAATCCCCTATTTTTGGACGAGATCGCCGGTTTTGGCGTTGTTTTTCGAACTCCCCTGTTTTTGGTATTGTTTGAAACTGTTCGAGATTTAAATGTGATATTCGAAAATCTGAACCTTGGAATGAGTTTTGCTGTGATTGGAATCATTCATTTAAGTGTTATATGATGTGTTGAATGTTGTGAATGTGGGATCAAGGCATAGTATTTTCAGGAAAGAAAATACCGTGTAAGATCGTGTAGGATGTGCATTGATCGGTGATTTCTATAATGAGATATCCTGACTCTCCTGAGATAATGAATTCATATAGATGAAGTTATTCAGGCGTTGAGAGTCGATGGAGGTTCACACGTATGGGTAAGTGTTTGAAAGATAACTACTTGACCTGTTTTGTGGATTCACCCTGTCATACTGTGAGAGTGATGAAATTGAGATCGAGATTGTGTTGATGCGCATAGCTGTGGGAACTTTACAGCAGTGTAGTATGACAGGTGCAGATCTCTGAGTCTAGTCAATGCACGAGTCTTCCGGAAGTAGTGTCAAGTGTCTTGTGTGATGAGTCAGTGGAAGTCTGACGTGAGAAATGAGAAACATTGAAATTGATAGACACTTGATGAATTATGTGAATTGAAAGACTCTTGAGGAATTGTAAAATATGTGTTTACTTGATGGTCATGTGAAGAGAATGAGAAAATTGATGGTTTTCACGTGGGTGTCTTAAATTTGTTTTATCTTGATTTTAAAGTTTCATATGTAAATTCTCTTTCAAATATCTAGCTTACCCTGTGATTTTGGTGTTGTGTTTGGCTTTTTCTTAAACCTGTGATGATCGTGTATAATTTACACGGGAGCAGATGACGTTGCAGGAAGTAGAGCTCCTCAGTGAGTGGTCGCCGGAAGGAGATCGCCTGTTTCTGTTTCTGTTAGGCGATCGCCTGTTTTTCTATTTCTGATAGGAGATCGCCTGTTGTCTGTCAGGAGATCGCCTGTTTTTCTATTTTGCTGTATTTTGTTTAAGTTTGGAAAACTGACTGGATATGTATTAAACTCCTTGTGAGGAGAAATTTCATTATACATATATATATACATATGTTCACTTCGATATTATTGTTTTACCTTTATTTCATTTTATAAATATGAAAAGAATTTGGCGGGATGTTACACAGCCCACCAGTGCTATGCAAACCACGGCTCGGCACCCCACTGCACCTGTATTTTGCAGTCACTGAGAGGGCAGTAAGTTCAGTTCTTGTGCAGGAGCAGGACCAGGTTCAAAAGCCAATCTGATGTAGCCTAGCTTGAGTGCTTTCTTCCATTAGCTGAAAACGAATTTGAAAGTGGCGAAAGCTATGGTTGAAGACGTGCAAGGAGCTCCTAGGAGTTGTTGTTTCCTTGAAGGTGAAGTGTTAGGTGTGGAGAGTGAGTTGTGAGCCATCTCACTTGACTAGATGAAAAATGAATGTAACATCCCGCCAAATCCTTTTCATATTTATATAATGAAATAAAGGTAAAACAGTAATATCGAAGTGAACATATATATATATATAATGAAAATTTCTCCTCACAGGGAGTTTAATACATATCCAGTCAGTTTCCAAACTTAAACAAAATACAGCAAAATAGAAAAACAGGCAATCTCCTAACAGAAAAACAGAAAACAGGCGATCTCCTAAAAGAAAAACAGAAAACAGGCGATCTCCTATCAGAAACAGAAAACAGGCGATCTCCTTCCGGCGACCACTCACTGAGGAGCTCTACTTCCTGCAACATCATCTGCTCCCGTGTAAATTATACACGATCATTACAGGTTTAAGAAAACATCCACAAAACAAAAACGCAGGGTAAGCTAGATATTTTAAAGAGAATTTAGATATGAAACTTTAAAATCAAGATAAAACAAATTTAAGACACCCACGTAAAAACCATCAACTTTCTCATTCCCTTCACATGACCATCAAGTAATCACATATTTCACAATTTCCTCAAGAGTCGTTCAATTCACATACTCCATCAAGTGTCTATCAATTTCAATGTTTCTCATTTCTCACGTCAGACTTTCACTGACTCATCACACACAGACACTTGACACTACTTCCGGAAGACTCGTGCGTTGAACTTAGCATCCAGAGACCTGCACCTGTCATACTTCATTGCTGTAATGTTCCCACAGCCATGCACATCAACATAATCTCGATCTCAATCTCTATATCCTCACTCTCACAGTATGATAGGGTTAATCCATATAACAGGTCAAGTCAGTTATCTTTCAAACGACTTACCCATACATATGGACCTCCTTCGACTCTCACCAACTGAATGACTTCATCTATGTGACTCCATCATATCAGCAGAGTCAGGATCGTCTCATTCACAGGATACTCACTGATCATTACACGTCATAACCAATCTCAACACGGTATTTCCTTTCCTAAAAATACTATGTCTTGATCCCACATTCACAACATTCAACACATCATATAACACTTAAATGAACGATTCCAATCACAGCAACAATCATTCCGAGGTTCAGATTTTCGAATATCGCATGCATTTCACATTTCAATCTCAAACAGTTTCAAACGACACTAAAACAGGGGAGTTCGAAATTAACATTTAAAACCGGCGATCACGTCGCCCCACACATAAAACAGAGCATCGTGAAATGGATCTGAAACCGGCGACCACGTCACCCTCACTTCAGAACCTACTCGCCTAACGTTTTTATAAACGAAAATGCTAGCTTCCCTTCTCTGAACTTGCGCAAAACACCAAGAGCTCCAAAACCCACCGAAGCTTAAAGATTCCTTAACTCTGTTCTAGCGTCCTGACGGAAAACTCGCAGAGAACTCCCCAGGTATCCAAGGGCAGTCGTCGCTCGTCGTACTGGTGCTTGAGGATGCCTGAATCGCAGCGTGAAGGAGAGAAAAGAGAAGGATGAAGGTAAACTCACTCTGTCACTCTTGAACCACTGCAACCTTCTTTTCCTCTCAGAAGTGAGTTTTTGAATCTAAACCAACTTGTCCACACGTGCCGCTGCCACCACCCACTTTGCAGGAAAGCTTGCGTGCACGCTTCCCTGAACAGTATGGCCACGTCTGTCTCTGCGCATGCCAACTCTCTGATGTCACTATTCTGAACCACCCTTTTTGTCTACGTGTCGCGCGTGTAGGACGTCTCATGCTGGGAGCCTGGGTCCCACCTTATCTGTGTGAAACTCGACATCGCGCGATAACCTTCCACCGATGACTCATCCTGGCGGACGACCGATGTCTTTCTCTGGAAGACGACCGATGTCTTGCCCTGGCGATGCCCGCATGCCTCGCGCCCTGGCGATGTCCGCATGTCTCGCGCCCTGGCGATGCCCGCATGCCTCGCGCCCTGGCGATGCCCGCATGCCTCGCGCCCTGGCGATGCCTGCATGCCTCGCGCCCTGGCGATGTCCGCATGTCTCGCGCCCTGGCGATGTCTGCATGTCTCGCGCCCTGGCGATGTCCGCATGTCTCGCGCCCTGGCGATGCCCGCATGCCTCGCGCCCTGGCGATGCCCGCATGCCTCGCGCCCTGGCGATGCCCAACGACACATCGCCACGCCTTGCTGAAGGTTCTTCATCCCACTATGTTACGTCCAAGGTATCATCTCCACATGACTTGGTGACGTCGGTAGCTTCACATTTCCAAGAGTAGATCAGCACTACTCCTCGTGCGCCCATGCATGCAACACTAAGGACAATTTCTTATGCTTAAGCATAGAGCTTCGCATGCACAACGTATCTAAGGCTTAACCCACACCTTGATACGCGTGGTTTTTGGAACCCACTATGGTTGATATAGTATCTTGACCACATACTGAGTGCACTTTCGGCGATCATGTGCACCATAGGCGATTGGCGATCATGTACACTACAGGTGATTGGCGTTCATGTGTAGTCTAGGCGACAGGCGATTATGTACTAACCAGGGGATCTCATAGTCTTCTAAGCTACACTTTCCTTCCTTTTTATTTTAAATAAAAACATACTTAGAATTCATTTAAAATATATTCCTTTTATTCCAATTTAATTTTTACAGGTCCTTACAATGAAGACTAAAGGTGTCTATCCTAGAGGTAGGAGACATGAGTGATAATTGGCACAAAGTTGGCAGCAATTTCACTCAAATTAATCTTGAGAATTACATGAGCCAAGCACCTCCTTTTATAGCAATAGAAGGTTGGAATTTACAAAGCCAAATTCAAATGAAATGCAAGCTAAATTGGTGCCAAATGAGAGCACATGGAAGGTGTGACTAGGGAGGTGTGACTAGCATTACTTATGCACTCCTCCATGGCCTTCTCATGATCGTCCTAGATTAAATTAGGTGTTTTAGAAAACCTAATTTAATCTAGGTTGGTAATTAGGTGCCAAAATTAATTCTAAGAAAATTACAAATAAAATTTCCTATTCTATTTTGACAAAAATTAAATTCTACCCTACACTAAACTTATGGCATTTTTAAAAATATAGAGGAAAGTTTCTCTGCCATCAGTAGTAGTGTCCCAATCCTCTTGGATTCTTCTTGCCATAGCTCTTGTAGTTAGCCCATATCTTCTATTTGGTGGGCTTGGGCTTGACCTTTGACTTGGACTTGGGCTTGGGCTTGGGCTTCTTCCATCACAATCTACTTTGTTAGCAAAGTATTGCAAGGGCCTGAGGTGAGGTACCAAGCCCTAGAGAAGGCAGCGCTGGTAGTGGTGTTCTTGACGAGGAGGCTTCGCCATTACTTCCGAAGTTTCACGGTGGTGGTGATGATAGATCTACCCATTCGTAAGGTCTTGCAATAGCCAGATGTAGCGGGAAGGATGGTACACTAGGCTGTAGAATTGTCAGAGTTTGACATACAATACGAGCCTAGAGGCCCTATCAACGACCAAGTTTATGCTGATTTTGTAGCCGAACTGTCCTCGATAAAAACCCACCACGAAGAGTCTGACTTCAGATGGGTACTCTCTATAGATGGGTCTTCTAACTAGCAAGGCAACGGAGCTGGCATGATCTTGGAAGGACTAGAGGGGCTATTGATTGATCAGGCCCTGCAGTTCGCTTTCAAGGCCAGCAATAACCAGGCAGAGTACGAGGCCCTAATCGTTGGGATGCTGTTGGCCAAGGAGATGGGTGCACAGAGTCTGCTAGCAAAAAGTGACTCCCTATTGGTCACAGGCCAAGTGGTGGGAGAGTACCAGGCCAAAGACCCTCACATGGCCTCCTACCTAGAATACATCCAAGCGTTGAAAAAATCATTTGCATCATTTGAGTTGGTGCATGTCCCTAGAGAGCAGAATGCCCGAGCCGACTTGTTAGCAAAACTCATCAGCTCGAGCAAGGAGGGCAGACAGAGGACGGTCATCCAGGACCCTGAGGACACCTTGCACCTACACTGCTGACAATTTGGTAGAGTCCATCAGATTAGCAAGTCAAATGGTGGGAAGAGGAGTCATCGGTCGTTAACTCAGGAGACCTTGAAGACGCCAAGGTTCAATGCGTATCTAGCGTTGGAGGGAGAATCGCCGCAAGTCTGCCTGGTGCAGAGAGGAGAAACGTGGATGACGCCTTATAAGCAATACCTAGCTGATGGGATGCTCCCAATGGAGCATATGGATGCGAGAAAAATAAAGAAGAACTCGACTAAGTACACACTCATCGACGGGGAGTTGTACAAGCATGGGTTTACCCACCCCATCTTGGCCGACCATGAGGGAAGATTGCACAAAGTATGCACAGCAGTGCAAGCAGTGTCAACTACACGCTGACTGGCATAAGGCATTGCCAGAAGAGCTCAAGTCAATATACAGCCCTTAGCCAATCCACACCTGGGGAATCGACATTCTGGGACCTTTCCCTTTGGCTGTGCGACAGATGAAGTAATTCATGGTTGCCATAGAATATTTCACGAAATGGATAGAGGCTGAGCCAGTAGCACAAATCACAGCCCATAAGGTCCAACATTTCATGTGGAAGAACATAGTGTGTCGCTGTGGCGTACCCAAGCGCTTGGTGTCTGATAATGACACTCAGTTTGTAAGCCAATAGTTGGGGAAGCTATGTACGAAGTTGGGTCAAGCAGGTGTTTGCGTCAGTCGAGCACCCTCAGACTAATGGGCAGGTCGAGTCAACCAACCGATCCTGCTCAGAGGGCTGAAGAGAAGGCTGGAGAAAGCCAAAGGAACTTGGGCAGAGGAGGTTCCCAGAATTGTGTGGGCTTACCACACTACTCCTCAGTCCACCACCAAAGAGACACCCTTCAGCTTGGTGTATGGTTCAGATGCCATGATCCCTATGGAGATCCAGGAGAGCTTGCCACGCTTTTAGAATTTCGTGGCTGAAGAGTCCAACGAAGAGAGAAAGGTGAACCTGGACCTCCTAGATGAAGTAAGGGAAGAAGCGGGAATCAAAGCTAAAGCATTAAAAAGAAGGGTGGAACTCAAGCACTGTTCCAAGTTGAGAGCTCAGCAGTTCCAAGTCGCTGACTTGGTGATGTGGAAAGCCCATCCCTACTAGATGGAGAACAAGTTGTCCCCCAAGTGAACTGGTCCTTTTAGAGTGACAGAGGCCCTTGGAAATGGGGCGTACAGACTCGAAACTTTAGAAGGTGGGCCGATTCCTAGTACATGGAATGCGACCCTCCTTAAGTTTTATTTCAATTAAGTTGTAACGTTGTACACAGTTTAGGGGACACTCTTTTTTCCCTTATAAGGGTTTTTAATGAGGTCACCTAATAAAGTTTTCAGTTGAAGTATATTCTTGAATATTTTGTACAATGCAGTTAAGAACCTGTCACTTGGGGTTAGAGGTCTCGAGAGTGGGAAGGCAGGTTCGCATAGAACACCTCTCCTTCGAGTGAGAACACCCAAGTTGAACAACAGGGTTTGTCAGTTAAACCCTCCCTCGCCTGCGGGCGATGAGAGGTCAGTTAAGAGTCGTCAGCTTGGGTTAGAAGTCTCAAAAGCGAGAAAGGAAGGTTCACAGAGAACGCCTCCCCTTTCGAGTGAAAACACCAAGGACAACTCATACCAGTTAAATCCTCCCTTGCCTTGAGCGAGGAGAGGTCAGGTAAATACAAATCGATGTTAGAAGTCTCGAGGGGGTAAAAGGAAGGTTCGCAAAGAATACCTTTCTTGATGGAGGAGGGCCAAGCACATCTAGCCAAGGAAGCCAAGGCCCAAACCAAGAAGACCGTCTAGACCAAGAGGAGCGTCTAGCTCCAGGAAGTGAGCGTCTAGAACGTGAAGGAGGGAGGCTATCCATGGAGCTAGACCGTCTAGGACCTCTCACAAGATCCATGGCTAAACATATCCAAGCACACATAGAAGAAGCCACGGATGGAAGAGAGAGATCCTTGTACATGTTTCATAAAGGCCCAAAGGGGGAGGGGGTGCTTAGTAGATTAGTGTAGTGTAGAAAGCAAAACTTGCTCACTTAGGGGTGTGCTATCAAAAAGGTGCCCTTAGCAATAGAAGGAGGGGTGTGCTAGCAAATAGGTGCCTTTAGCAAAAGAAGGAGGGGTGTACTATCAAATGTTGCATTTTTTACCTATCTTCTAGAATATTAGGATGATGGTGTGGTTTGACTAAAGTCAATACCCTAGGCAGCCCCACTTTTTGTATTTCCATCCCTACCCTTTAAGCTTGCTCACCAAGGCTCCTAAATCTATAAATAAGGAGGCCTACCTCATGTATTTTCAAGTTTATTTGAGTAATGTTATGCTGCCATTTTTTGTGCACAAGCTTTACTCCTCCTAGAAATCTAGGCTATAAACTTCAATCCTTTCACCTTCTCCCTTGAGCTGGCCGAACCACTCAACCCATACTCACCATGCACCTTCAAGACCAACACAACTCCTAGGAGGGTCTTGTTTCACTCATCCATTGCTTCCGCTCCATCTATTTCTACTTTGATTCAAGAAGAACACATGAAAATGCCATCATTTGGTATCGGGGCTGGATGGTGTCCATCATCTCCTCCTCCTTTGAGAAGATCTATCCTCAGATCTACAGATTTGATCTCGGATAGCAGCCTATTGTTTCGGCAAGGCTTGTCCTCCCGGATCAGACGTCCACCTATGGAAATCATCAAACAAAGTAAAGGTGTTAGTGTGAGCAATTGGAGAGAACTTAATTGTATGAAGTTGCCATTTTTGTTTTTCTTTTGTTTTTGGCAACTTTGTACAATATTTCTCTTTTGATGGTTGTATGTGTTCTCTAATCCTCTTATGTATTTGAAAATTTTCAATATTGGTTACCTTTTCCTTAGGCACAATACCTTTAGGAAAGGGTAACAACTTAAAAAGCGAAAGAGGATTAAGTCCACATGCAATTTCAAATGTAGAAATATTAGTAGTCTTGTGGACTACTCCATTGTATGCATGCTCAAAAGGATACTCATCCCAAGAATTGTGATTGTCTTTCATGATTTCTCTAGGCATAGTAAAAAGAGCTATGTTTTCAATTTTATTTTGACCATTCTTTTGAGGATAAAAATTTGAAGAGTACAACTTAATTTCAAGTTTTTCTAAAAGATTCCTCAAATGATGGTTTTCAAATTTTGGAGCTCTATCCAATACTATGCTTGAAGATAAACCATGAAGACTTGTCACTTCTATATAGAAGAGATTATCCATATCCATAAAAATGGAATCAAAACCTTTTGTTGTCCTAGGAAGCTCTAAGATAAAATTGAGGTTTATGTCTTCCCAAGGATCATTTGCAAAAGGTAAAGGAGTATAGAGTTCATGAGACATCACCTTAGGTGTATTTTTAAAACAAGAAATGTATCTAGGGTAATGTCTTTGAACATCTTTTCTCATGGGTGACAAAAGTTTTCCTTTTAAAAGCTCTAGAGTTTTATCAACTCTAATTTGGTCCATGAGTTCTCCTTCATGAAGAATTTTTCTCTTATGTGTAAAGATAGTCTCGTTGTTACAACCATTGTTTATGAGAAGTTGCACACTTGGCAATGGTTGTCTCAATAGGACATGACAAGTTTCTTTAGGCACTACTTCACATAAAAATTTGTTTTTGTAGATGGTTGTAAATAACTTGACATTCACTTGGTGATATCCTAGCACATATGAGAAATAATCCACTTTATCTTTATCTATGCAAGCTTCTTTTAAAGACTCTTTTTTTTTTACTATGCTTGCAAGTGTTCCTTTACAAAAGGAAAGGCTAGGTTGTTCAACAAGACGCATATTTTCAAAGGTATTTTTAAATCTTTTGTCTTGTTGAATGACCTTGTGAGAAGGAACACTATTCTCCCACGCCTTTTGTTTCTCAAGGGTCTTCTCATGCTTTTCTTTTTCTTTTTCTTTTTCTTTAGCTTCCCTTTCGGCTTCCTCTCTTTTCTTTTGTATCTTTCTTTCCTTTCTTTCTTTATGGGAAGCAAACAATTTTTCTACCCTCATTTCCCAATCTAGGCAAGTTTCTATATTTTCTTTTCCATGGGAATGGGGTAGGTCTACCCTAACCTCTCTTGGGCTTTCTTGTTCTTTTCTATCTCTTCTATGTCTTCCCTCCCCAAAAGAATCATGCTTTTTAGAGATAGATGCATGAGAAGGTAATTTTTTTGAAATGTGAGACTTCTCATCCTTTGATTTAGTCAATTCATTAGTTTTGGCCTCATTCTCCAATTGTTTAGATGAAATTGATTGAATATTCTTGGAAAGTTGTTCCAAAAGAGATTTCAAGGATTTCACCTCACTTTTAAGAGATTTAAAGGAATGAGAAGACATGACTAGACCTTTGTGTATAGAAATATTTTACCTTGAGAAAATTTAGGGAAGTCAAAGAAGGTAGTCTTCCAGGTAAGGGAGGTGAGTCACAATGGACCACTTAAATACCAAGCCTTGCCTTAGCCAAAGACTATCCCTCAATGTCTTCACACAAAGCTTTCTCTTAGTAAACCACTTAAAACACAATTAGGTTGAAGAAATCAAATTTTTAATGCAAGAAAACAATGCAAGCTATGAAAGCCTTAAACAAGATTAAACAAGAAATTAACGAAGTGATTAAAGCAAGTTGGTCCAATTAAAGCAATTAATAAAAACAAAATTAAGCTAGACGGCCCTAGGTGAGGCTTCTTGGACACTTGGAGCCCTTGAAGACACACTCACCGACTAATTGCGTGATTAACAAGTAATTAACACAAGCAAGATTGCAAATAAATTAAATGACACTCCCTTTGTTGCTTTTACTATTTGCATCCCTTTTGTTGTTCTTCTAGTTGCACCCCTTTTGTTGCTTTTCTACTTGTTGGGCCTTCCAAAGTGTGTGGTGTATTTGTAGTATGGTGTTTGTTGCTGCCCTTTGCCTTTGTTCCTCTTGGAATTAGGTCAATAAAATCTTCAATCCAGCACCTATTAAGCAAGCTAGACTCCCCTCAAGTCAAATTCTCACTCAACAAGTACCAATTGATATTTAATCCACCAACAAGCTTAGAGGCCAAAGAAAGAAAGCAAGAAACAAATTAATTTGAAAAACAGTACCACACAAATGGAATTTAAATGTGACACAACTAGAAAGAGTTCAAATGAAATTAGACAAGCAAATAAAAGGTACTCAAATAATGGATGGCACACAAAAAGGAACCTAGGAATAGCACTAGATTTGATTTAAAAACCAAAAAACAGCACCACAGAAAAGCACAAATTGTTGTGGTCCAGAAAGCGTATCTTTAAAAGATTTATGCTGAGCTGACCCTTTTGTATTTTCTTCTGAAAATTGAGACACAATCAGAACAAGATCTTAACAAACTTTTGGCGTTGGTTTCACTCCAAACGCATATACCAATTAATTTTGGTAAATTTTATAAAATCAGTGCTCAGAGCTGCCAGCTGGAACGTCAGGATTGCACACTTTTTTTGTAATATTTATCTTTTTTTTTCTATTTCTTTTTTTCAGATGGTTCTTTTTTTGTCTTTTTGGTAACACCTCAAATTTGTGAAATCCAGAGGCTCAGAAATTTTTGATGATGTATGTAATTTTCATAAGACAAAACAGTCAGCACAGAAATGTGAAAACAGGGGTTCTGAAAACTGGAATGAAAAACAGAATGATATACCTCAAAAACACAATGGAGTTAATATGATGGAATTTGTGTGGATCTAACACACAAATAAGAACTCAAACTAAAATTAAAAATGCACCAAAGGATCAACACAAAACAGATTTCAGATCAAACATTCAGACCAAAAACAAGAAACAAATAAATCAAAAAGAGTACTACTAGGATTTGATGACAAATATGGAAACACATGACTTAGACAAAACTTATGGATTCATAAAATGAAAAGACACAAGAACATCATATGACCCAAATGAAATTTCAAGCAAGACTCAAATACCTAAAAATAAAAATAGCAACACAAATATATCAAGAATCCTACACAAAATTGAAAATAGATGTTCAAGCACAAGTTTGAACAAACCCACCAAATGAAATGAATAAACAAGCATTCAAATCATATTAAAACACAAAAAACAGCAAGACAACTTGGAATAAAGATGAACAACTTGGAGAAAAGAAGAACTCAAAAAGAAAATGAAAAGAGATACTCATCTTTGAAGAACCATAGCTCTAGATACCAAATGATGGCATTCCTATGAGCTCTTCTTTGGATTTTGGAGTTCCTTGGTGATGATGGATGCGGAAGCTTATGGAGGAGGTGAGCAAGGCCTTCCTAGGAAGCATGGGTGCCTTGAAGGTGCATGAAGAGTGAGGAAATGGGGAGGTTTGGCCAGCCCCTTTGGTAGTGATGAATTGAAGATTAAATAGAGTATTGTTATGCTGCCCAAATTGTGCCATACACTACTCCTTGCCTAACACTTAGGTTTTAGTCTTCAATTCATCACTACCAAAGGGGCTGGCCAAACCTCCCCATTTCCTCACTCTTCATGCACCTTCAAGGCACCCATGCTTCCTAGGAAGGCCTTGCTCACCTCCTCCATAAGCTTCCGCATCCATCATCACCAAGGAACTCCAAAATCCAAAGAAGAGCTCATAGGAATGCCATCATTTCCCTCGAGTGAAAACACCCAGGTTGAACAGCAGGGTTCACCAGTGAAATCCTCCCTTGCCCATGGGCGATGAGAGGTTAGCTAAAAGCCATTGCTTGGGTTATAAGTCTCGAAAGTGGGGAAGAAAGGTCTGCAGAAGAACGCCTCCCCTTTCGAGTGAAAACACCAAGAGCGATTCACTCCAGTTAAATCCTCCCTCGCCTTGAGCGAAGAGAGGTCAGTTAAGAAACAATTTGCGTGTTAGAAGTCTCGAGGTGGAAGAGAGGGGTTCGCAGAGAATACCTCCCACTCGAGTGAGAACACCAAGGTTGAATGATGTGGTTCATCAGTTAAATCCTCTCATGGTGCAAGGAGAGGTCAGTGAATAGTTGTCCAATTGGGTTAGAGGTCTCGAGGTCAGAAAGGGAGTCATGAAGAACCCTTTCCCTTTGAGTGAAAACGCCAAAATGGACCAAAAAGCGACATAGTCCACCAGTAAGGGTTCACCCACAGTGTCTATCAAAATTTCAATATTTATCATTCTCATGTCAGACTTTCCACTGACTCATAACACATAGACACTTGACTCTACTTCCGGAAGACTCGTGCGTTGACTCAAACTCAGAGATCTGCACCTGTCATACTACACCACTGTGAATCCACACAGAGTCGCTGTGAATCCACACAGCTTTGCGCATAAATAATCTCAATATCATCACTCTCCTAGTGTGACAGGGTTAATCCATATAACAGGTCAAGTCAGTTATCTTTCAAATGACTTACCCATACATATGAACCTCCTTCGACTCTCACCACCTGAATAACTTCATCTATATGATTCCATTATCTCAGGAGAGTCAGGATATCTCCTTATTACAAATCCTTAGTCAATGCACATTCTAAACAAATCTCCACACGGTATTTTCTTTCCTGAAAATACTATGCTTTTATCACTCTTTCACATCATTACAGTATATCATCCAACACGTAAATGAACAAGGCAACCATAACATACTTTAAACCTTTTCTAACAATCCAAACATATCTCAATCAAATCATACCAAGGTTGATAATTTCGAAAATCATACACAGTTCACAGCATCCACTAAAATTAAAAAACCACATTTCAATCTCAACAAATACCGATTCACACAAAACAGGGGATTGTGAAATAGAATTTAAAACTGGTGACCACGTCACCCCAACTTCAGAATCTGCTAGCCTAAGGTTTTTATTAAAAATAACGCTAGCTTTGTAACGCCCCTCAAAATATTGTTCATTTTTATATAATAAAATAAAGGTGAAACAATAATATCAAAAATTTAACATAGGTATATACATAATATAATTCATCCATTAATACAAATGTGCCTCAGAATAATATCCCTTTTCGAGGAAGTTTTAATACATCTCCATACAGGAGTTTTCAAAATAAAACAAAACAACAGCATTCAAAAACCGGCCATCTCCTCCTCCAGAAATGCTCACTGAGGAGCTCTACCACCTGCAACCTCATCTGCTCACGTGCAAATATACACGATCATCACAGGTTTAAGAAAAACAACCACGATACAAAACAAAGGGTAAGCTAGATATTTTTAAAAACTTTAAATATGAAACTTTATATCAATAGAAAGCATAAATCTTCACACCATTCATAATCTATATCAATTTCAACCATTAATATGCCCATATTCCACAAACTCGTCAAGTGTCTATTCAATACATTCAATACTCATGGTTGACATGTCAGACTTTCCACTGACTCATAACACATAGACACATGACTCTACTTCTGGAAGACTCGTGCGTTGAACTTAGCATCCAGAGACCTGCACCTGTCATACTACATCACTGTGAATCCACACAGGGTCGCTGTGAATCCACACAGCCATGCGCATAAACCATCTCAATATCATCACTCTCTCAGTATGACAGGGTTAATCCATATAACAGGTCAAGTCAGTTATCTTTCAAACGACTTACCCATACATATGGACCTCCTTCGACTCTCACCAACTGAATGACTTCATCTATATGATTCCATCATATCAGCAGAGTCAGGATTGCCTCATTCACAGGATACTCACAGATCAATACACCCTCATAAAATCTCCACACGGTATTTTCTTTCCTGAAAATACTATGCTTTGATCACTCTTTCACATTCATCCAATACATCATACCACACGTAAAAGAACAATTCCATCATATAATATTTTGAATCTTTTTTTTTTTTAAACAATCCCAATCACAGAAACAATCATACCAAAGTTCAGATTTTCGAATATCATATGCATTTCACCTTTCAATCTCAAACAATTTCAAAACGACACTAAAACAGGGGATTTCTAAATTTGCATTAAAACCGGTGATCACGTCGCCCCACACATAAAAACAGAGCATCGTGAAATAGAATATGAAACCCGGCGACCACGTCGCCCTCACTTCAGAACCTACTGGCCTAAAGTTTTTATAAACGAAAATGCTAGCTTCCCTTACCTGAACTTGCGCAAAATCACTAAGAGCTCCAAAACCCACCGAAGCTTAAAGATGTCCTAACCTGCACCATGGAGCCTTTATCACAAAACTGACTATACTACTCATTTTCTACGCTAACAGAGACGATTTCTGGAACTAAGGGAGTCGCCGGCAACGCCTATGTAGAGGCAACCCTCTCAAGCTCAGATTCGACTCGAAAAATAGAGTAAAACGACTTACTCTGTTCTAGCGTCCTGACGGGAGAACTTGCAGAGACTTCCCAGAAGGACAATGGCAGTCGCCGATCATAGCACTGGTACGTGAGGATAGCTGCGTCTTCGAGTGGAGGAGAAAGGAGAAAGGGGAACTAAATGAGCTGATTCCCTCAGCTCTTAAGGTCGAACGGCTCTTTAGCCTTCACTGCCATTACCCACTCTCTGAGCAACCTTGCGTGTGGGTTTCCTCTAACAGTATGGCCACGTGGGTCTCTACGCACACCAACTCTGGGTCACTTTCCATACCAACTCTCTGGAGCCACTGCTCTGAAGCACTCTCACTGACTACGTGTCGCGCATGCAAGACGCTCATGCTGGGAGCCTGGGCCCCACCTCATCTGTGTGGAACACGACCTCGCGCGATGACCATCCACCGATGTCTCATCCTGGCGGACGAACGATGTCTCTCCCTGGAAGATGACCGATGTCTCTCCCTAGAAGACGACCGATGTCTCTCCCTGGAAGACGACCGATGTCTCTCCCTGGAAGTCGACCGATGCGTCCCTCATCCCGGCGATGACCGTCTGTCTCTCGCCCTGGCGATGCCCGCGTGTCTCTCGCCCTGGCGATCCCCGCGTGTCTCTCGCCCTGGCGATCCCCGCGTGTCTCTCGCCCTGGCGATCTCTCATCGTCCTTGATGTGGCGAGGACACATCGCCTTGCTTCTGTCGACTGATGCCACATCGTCACACCCTGTTGAGGGCTCGTCCTACCACTACTCCACACCTGTGTTATCACCCCCACATAGCTCGGTGACGTCGGTAGCTTCTCCTACCCGAGGGCAGCTCAGTACTCAATCCTTACGTGCCTAAGCATGCAACACTAAGGTAAATCCCTTATGTCCAAGCGTAAAGTCCCGCAGTTACTCTGCATGCATGGCGCTCCTAAGGTTCAAATCACACCTCCCTACATGTGATTTCTGGAACCCACTATGGTCCACCGACCGACCTCTACCACGCCGCCCTCAGACCTTGGGCGACATCCGAGGTCTGACCACCATGAAATTTCCATTACAAGCTCTTTTCGTTTTAAGTAATAACATATTCAGAATTCATTAAAATTATACTTCTTCTATTCCAAATAATTATCTAGATCCTTACAATCTCCCCAACAAGAAAAATTTTCGTCCCCAAAAATTAAATTACAAGGAAAAGAGGTAGGGATAGGCTTCTCTCATGGTTTCGTCAAATTCCCAAGTTGAATCACCCGATCTGTCATTTCACACCACCTTTACCATGTTGATGGTCTTGCCTCTGAGCTGCTTTCTTTGTTGATCATTGTACTGACCAGTCCCCGGACATCAGCTGGGTCCCACAGCATGAGCCGAAGCCACGTGGAATGGACCCCACAGGGGGTATTGAACAGAGAGGGGTGATCAGTCATCAGCCTACAGAGAGGGGTGACGAGTCATCAGCCTACAGAGAGGGGTGACGAGTCATCAGCCTACAGAGAGGGGTGACGAGTCATCAGCCTACAGAGAGGGGTGACGAGTCATCAGCCTGCAGAGAGGGGTGACGAGTCATCAGCCTGCAGAGAGGGGTGACGAGTCATCAGCCTACAGAGAAGGGTGACGAGTCATCAGCCTACAGAGAGGGGTGACGAGTCATCAGCCTACAGAGAAGGGTGACGAGTCGTCAGCCCATAGAGACGGGTGAGTAGTTGTCAACACCAGGATGGGCGGAGGTGTCATCGTCACTCGGCAGGTCGAGGAGTCCTCGGCAACAGAGTATGGCGAGGTGACATCGGCCTTGGGTGATTTGAACAGCATAAACAGAACAGTTAAGATTGGTTCCCAGAGGGGGCCAATGACCAGTTAAATACCCAGAGGTAGGGAGAGGCCTGGATCACGAAGTGCCCATGCGGGTAGCAGGGAGAGCATAGTTGGGTGTAGAGTCCTGAGGGGACGAGTACACACCAGAACTAGGGTTTTCCCAGTGAAGCTACATGCATGGCACGTGAACAGTGAAGGCATTCCCAGAACAGGTGGCCCCAGAGACTAGGTGCACAAGGAGGCACCCAGGTGGTCACCCTGTTAAAGTTTGCACTCCAGAGAAGGAAACCTTATGTGCTAGATTACCCTAAGATTGGGTGATAGCGGCGCAAGGGTATTCCAGTAAACCCTAAATATGGCTAGTAGCGCAGTGAACCCTAATTAGGGTTAGCGGCGCTGTAAACCCTAGACTATATAAGGGACAGTAAAATACTTCACAAAGGTACGCAGTTTCTAGACCTAAACACAGTGAGAAACTTATACACTTGGTGTTGCTTGCCCTACACTGACTTGAGCGTCGGAGTGCAAACGGCCTCTAGGGCGCCCCCTTTCTCTTTTGCAGGTGCAGATTGCTTCGAAAGAACCAAGCACGTATCAACGTGGGAAGGGAGGCGTGTGAGTGTTGTGAGTCAATCGACAGGCGAGTCAACCGGCAGGAACAATCATCAATCTTGACTGGTTTCGCTTCAAACGACAAGTCATCCCAGATCTGCACATCGTCCACTTCCAACACGTGACTAGGGTATGCAAGATACTTCCTTAGCTGTGACACATGAAAGAAATTATGCAGATTTGCTAATTGGGGAGGTAGAGCAATCTCATAAGCTACAGGACCTATCTTCCTTAAGATCTGATATGGTCCAACAAACTTAGGACACAGCTTCTTTGATCTGATAGCTCGTCCTACACCCTTGGTTGGTGTCACTCTTGTAAACACATGATACCCAGCAGCAAACTCCAAAGGTCTTCTCCTCTGATCTGCATAGGATTTCTGCCGGCTTTGAGAAGCTTTCATTTTGCCTTGTATCTGTTTCACCTTCTCGGTTGTCTGCTGAATCAACTCTGGCCCAACCAAGACTGCTTCGCCCTCCTGGTACCAACATAAGGGAGTTCTGCATTTCCTCCCATACAGGGCTTCATATGGTGCCATCCCAATACTGGCGTGGTAACTGTTATTATAAGTAAACTCCACCAACGACAACACCTCATCCCAACTTCCCAATTGATCCAAGACACACGTCCTCAGCAGATCTTCCAAGGACTGGATCGTTCTCTCTGACTGTCCATCTGTTTGAGGATGATATGCCGAGCTCATTCTCAACTTAGTTCCCAAGCAATCTTGTAAGGTCTGCCAAAACCGTGAAGTGAACCTGGGATCTCTATCCGAAACAATGCTGGAAGGCACTCCATGCAACCTCACAATTTCTCTGATGTACAGCTGTGCCAACTTGGCCATAGGCATCCTCATATTCACTGGAAGAAAGTGAGCACTCTTCGTCAGCCGATCAATGATGACCCAGATTGCATCATGACCCCTTACCGATCTGGGTAAATGGGTAACAAAATCCATGGCGATGCTATCCCATTTCCATTCAGGGATATCCAATTGCTGCAACAAACCGCCAGGCCTTTGATGTTCTACCTTCGCCTTCTGACATGTCAAGCAGGTAGCAACATACTGAGCTATCTCCTTCTTCATGCCCGACCACCAAAATGACTCTTTTAAATCCTGGTACATCTTATTCATACCTGGGTGCAGACTAAGGTAACTCTTGTGGCCTTCTTCTAGGATCATCTTCTTCAACTCTTCATTTGTAGGTACGCAAATTCTACCATTAAATCTCAAGATTCCATTATCGCCCATCGCAAAGCCTTTAGCCTGATCGGCGCCTAGTAATTCTACAATACGCTTCAGGCTAGGATCCTCTAATTGCTTATCCTTTATCATTCCAATGAAATCATTAGTTATAGTTAACTTACTACAACTAATATGATTAACATGAAATTCCACTCCAAAGTTTAAATCTCTAAACTGCTCAATCAATTTTTGCTCTTCAATCATCATGGTTGATACTTGTATTGATTTCCTACTCAAGGCATCTGCCACTACATTGGCCTTTCCTGGATGATATATCAGTTGGAAGTCATAATCTTTTAGGAACTCCATCCATCTTCTTTGTCTCATATTTAACTCCTTCTGATCAAATAGATATTTCAGGCTTTTATGGTCACTAAACACCTAAAACCGAGCTCCATACAAATAATGCCTCCAAATCTTCAAGGCAAACACCACAGCCGCCAACTCTAAGTCGTGGGTAGGATAGTTCCTCTCGTGAACTTTGAGTTGCCTTGAAGCATATGCAACCACCCTTTTCTCTTGCATCAACACACATCCCAAACCTTGATCTGAAGCATCATAGTAAACATCAAAAGGATTTCCCACATCCGGGATCACTAACACTGGAGCGCTAGTCAACCTCTTCTTCAGCCCCATGAAACTCTGCTCACACTTTTCAGTCCAAGCAAAAGGTTGATCTTTGCGAGTTAACTGAGTCAAAGGAGCTACTACCTTGGAAAAATCTTCAATGAACCTCCGATAGTAGCCTGCTAAACCCACAAAACTCCTTATCTCAGTAACTGTCTTAGGACGTTCCCACTGAAGCACTGCCTCCACTTTGGCTAGACCACCGAGATCCCCTGGGTAGATATTACATGTCCTAAGAAGTTGACTTCCTTCAACCAGAACTCACACTTAGAGAACTTGGCATATAATTGCTTCTCCCTCAGAATCTCCAATACTGCCTTCAGATGTTCTTCATGTTCTTCCTCTGTCCTTGAATAAATGAGTATGTCGTCTATGAAGACTACCACAAACTTATCCAAGAAAGGACGAAAAATTCTATTCATGAAATCCATGAACAGAGCTGGAGCATTTGTTACTCCAAACGGCATCACCACATACTCATAGTGCCCATAACGAGACCTAAATGCTGTCTTTTGAACATCTTCAGCTTTTACCAAAATTTGGTGGTACCCCGATCTCAGATCAATCTTTGAGAACACCGAGGCCCCATGTAATTGATCCATCAAATCATCAATTCTAGGTAGAGGATACTTGTTGATGGTCAACTTGTTCAACTGCCTGTAATCTATACACAGCCGAGACCCTCCATCCTTTTTCTTAACCAGAAGCACTGGAGCCCCCCATGGAGATACACTGGGTCTGATGAATTGTTTCTCCAACAACTCTTCCACTTGCTTCTTTAATTCTACCAACTCGGCTGGAGCCATCCTGTAAGGTGCCATTGACACTGGTCCAGCTCCAGGTACCAAATCAATAGAGAATTCCACTTCTCTCTTAGGAGGTAATCCAGATATTTCTTCTGGAAATACATCCATGAAATCCTTCACCACATGTATCCTGCTTACGTCCTCTTCATTCTTCACTTCCAACCGAGCTAGGATCACGAAGCACCTCGCCCCTTTTTCTAACTCCGACCACCCATGCTGAGCAGATATCACATCTGACTCTTGGAGGTCTGGAAACGCTATTTTCTGACTACTGCAGTCTATGAGAACGTGATTGGCAGATAGCCAATCCATTCCCAGGATAACATCCAGGTCCTGAAGAGGTAGGCAGATCAAGTTTACTTTGAACCTGCGTCCCTCTACTATCACTGGACATTCAGAGCAAACTGTAGAGGTCAACACCTGTCCTAACGCAGGTGTAGAGACCAACAGTTCAAACGGTAACTCCTTCACTGGAAGGCCCAACTCGGCTACACACAGGCTTGACACAAAGGAGTGTGTCGCTCCAGAATCAAACAAGGCTTTTACACCTCTACCAGCTATAAAACAAACACCTTGCACTAGGTTACCTGACTGAGACGCCTCTGCTCCTGTCATGGCAAACACTCTCCCTGCTGCTTGAGGTCTACTGCCTCCATTCCTCAACTGCTGAGAACCAACGGGTTGAGTCATCCTATTTCTGCTAGGACAATCTCTAGAAATGTGCCCCATCTTTTGGCATGTGAAACATCTGAGTTTCCATGTTTGTTGCTGCTGAAACTGGGGCGGAACTGCTCCTGCCCGATGTGGTGGAGGTCTTGCATAAGGCTTGCTTTGTGGGTGCTACACCTTGGCCTTCCCACTGGAAGAACCCCCTGGGTGTGATCTGATCACCCGAGAATTACCCCTTTCCAAGGTTTCCACCATCTTTGCCTTCTCTACTAAGGCATGAAACTCCCTGATGCACATGGGTGCTATGGTCTTCTTCAGCTCATGCTTTAAACCTTCTTCAAACTTCCTACACCTCCAATCCTCAGAGGTAGCTTGGGTATAAAATATGGCTAGGTATTCAAACCTAGCAGCATAAGCGTTCACGGACATCTCCCCTTGCTCCAACCTGAGAAATTCCGCTTCCTTCGCAAACCTTGCACTATCTGGAAAATATTTCTCTTGGAACCTCTCTCGGAAACTTTCCCAGTCTAAAATGTCAGCTCTAGCTTCCATCATCTACTGAGCTCCCATCCACCAGAACTCGGCTTCTCCAGATAGCAGATAGGTGGCGAACACCAATTTCTTCTCTTCAGGGCAGGAGGTCGCCCTAAAGATTTTCTCTAACTCCCTGACCCACTGATCTGCTTGATCAGGGGTAGCATTCCCACTGAACTTGGGTGGGTTGTGCCTCATGAACTCGGTCAGTCCCATCTGTTCCTGAGGCTGACCGAGGTGGGAAGCTGTTTCAGCCGACCGAGCAGTTTCCCAATGGTGCATTACAGCTTGATGATTCTGAGCCATTGCTGCATTCTGTTGTTGGATGGCAGTTGCCATCATCTCAATAGCCTTGGCAATCTGGCTCATTTCCGAAGAAGGTTGGGGAGGGGTAGGAGGTCTACGAGCCATCTTTCTTCGTTTCAGATTTTGAAACTATTGGTTTCTATATTCCCTACAACTATAAGAATGAGATCGATAAGAAATCAATTCATTCAGGAGGTAACATCTAGACCTTACAAAGGTCAGCATCTCAAAGTCATTTAGAATTTGAGTTCATCAATAGAATCATAATGCTCAAAATAGAAAGCATAACACCGAACAGTCATGGGTACAAAACTATCAATCAAATATCACCACACTTAATAATTGGGATAAAACACACCAGAAGTGGATATATGCTCAACATCAAACTTTTAGAATTAAGATTGAGAACATCTCGATTCAGTTATGAGTGTGCACCCTCACTACTTTATCAAGATCCTTTCACTCTTAATACTAAAATTTTTCATTTAGAGCCTATATCTACTAAAGCACAAACAAGACTTCAATCAGAAAACATTTGAAAACCTTTCACTATAGCTTTGATTAAGACTCCAATAGCAGAAGAAACACAATGAACCCACTCTCCTCAGGTCATCCTAAGGACGAACTGCTCTGATACCATTAATGTAACGCCCCTAAAAGAAATTGTTCATTTTTATATAATAAAATAAACTGTAAGGACCTGTAAAATTGAATTGGAATAAAAAGGGATATATTTTAAATGAATTCTAAGTATGCTTTTATTTAAAATAAAAAGGAAGGAAAGTGTAGTTTAGAAGACTATGAGATCGTCGGTCGTCTACTACACATGATCGCCAGGGCGCGAGGCATGTGGACGTCGCCAGGGCGCGAGAGGCATGCGGGCATCGCCAGGGCGCGAGGCATGTGAACGTCGCCAGGGCGCGAGAGGCATGCGGGCATCGCCAGGGCGCGAGGCATGTGGACGTCGTCGGGACGCGAGGCATGCAGGCATCGCCGGGTCGCGAGAGGCATGCGGGTATCTCCAGGGATAGACATCGGTCGTCTCCCAGAGAGAGACATCGGTCGTCTTCCAGGGAGAGACATCGGTCGTTTGCCAGTATGAGACCTCAGTGGATAGTCATCGCGCGAGCGGTCATCGGTGGAAGGTTATCGCGCGATGTCGAGTTTCACACAGATAAAGTGGGACCCAGACTCCCAGCATGAAACGTCCTGCACGCGCGCCACGTAGACAAAAAGGGTGGTTCAGAATAGTGACATCAGAATGATGGCATGCGCAAGAGACACTCGCGGTCGTACTGTTCAGGGCAGTGGTTGGCATGCACAAGAGACAACAGTGGTTGTACTGTTCAGGGTAGTGGTTGGCAGGCGCAAGAGATAACCGTGGCTGTACTGTTCAGTGAAATAGTACACTCAGGCTTTCTTGCAGAAGGGGTGGCAGCAGCAGCATACGTGGACAGGTAGGCTTGGATTCAAAAGCCCACTGCGGGAAGGCAAAGAAGGTTACAGAGACTCGAGAGTGAAAGAGTGGGTGCATCTTCATCCCTCTCTTTTCTCTCCTTCGCGCTGCGATTTAGGCAACATCAAGCACCAGTGCAACCAGCGACGACTGCCCTTGGAGCACCTGGGAGTTTCTCTGCAAGTCCTACAAACCAGACGCTAAAACAGAGCTAAGGCATCCTTTAAGCTCGGTGGGTCTTGGAGCTCTTGGTGTTTTGCGCAAGTCCAGGTAAGGGAAGCTAGCCTTCATTTTCAATACAAGCCATAGATTAGCTGTTTCTGAAGTGAGGGCGACATGGTCGCCGGTTTCATTTTCATCTTCGTGATGCTCTGTTCTATGTGTTTGGGCGACGTGGTCGCCGATTTTAAATACAGATTTCGAAATCCTCTGTTTTTGAATCAGATCGCCGGTTTTGGCGTCGTTTTACGAACTCCCCTGTTTTTGGTGTTGTTTTGAAACTGTTTGAGATTTAAATGTGATATTCGAAAATACGAAGCTTGGAGTAAGTTTTGCTGTGATTGAAATCATTCATTTAAGTGTTGTATGATGTGTTGAATGTTGTGGATGTGGGATCAAGGCATAGTATTTTCAGGAAAGAAAATACCGTGTAAGATCGTGTAGGATGTGCATTGATCGGTGATGTCTATAATGAGATTATCCTGATTCTCCTGAGATAATGGATTCATATAGATGAAGTTATTCAGGCGTTGAGAGTCGAAGGAGGTTCATATGTATGGGTGAGTCGTGTGAAAAAGAACGAGCTCGGCCTGTTATATGGATTAACCCTGTCATACTGTGAGAATGGTGAACTTGAGATCGAGAATGTGTTGATGCGCATAGCTGTGGAAACATTACAGCAGTTTAGTATGACAGGTGCAGATCTCTGAGTCTAGTCAATGCACGAGTCTTCCGGAAGTAGTGTCAAGTGTCTTGTGTGCTGAGTCAGTGGTAGTCTGACGTGAGAAATGAGGGACCTTGAAATTGATAGACACTTGATGCAGTTTGTGAAATAGAATGACTCTGTGTAAATATTGTAAAGTGTGTGATTTCTTGGCGATCAGGTGAAGGGAATGAGAAACTTTATAGTTTTATGTGGGTATCTTGAATTTGTTTTATCCTGATTTTTATGTTCATATTTAAACTCTCTTTAAAATATATAGCTTACCCTGCGTGTTCTGCTCTATGGCTGTTTTTCTCTTAAAACTGTGATGATCGTGTAATTTTTACACGGGAGCAGATGATCTTCCAGGAAGTAGAGCTCCTTAGTGAGTGGTCGCCGGGGAAGAGATCGCCTATTTCTATCTCTTGGTGGTGATCGCCGGATTTATGTCCTGATAGCAGATCGCCTGTTTTGGGGTCTTCTGTTAGGAGATCGCCGGTTTATGTATGGAGACCTCCGTTTTCGTTGTATTTGATTGATTTCGTTAAGTTTTGAAAAACATTTGACTGGTTATGTATTAAACTCCCTGTGAGGAGCAACTTCATTACTTATATATATAATTATGTTCTCTTCAACATTATTTGTTTACCTTTATTTTCATTATATAAATATGAATAGTTTTTGGCGGGATGTTACATTAATGGTATCAGAGCAGTTCGTCCTTAGGATGACCTGAGGGCTGTGGATCCGTTGTGTTTCTTCTGCTCATAAAATTTATTTGAGTTTTAAATAACAACTATAGTGAAAGGTTTTCAAACGTTTTTGTATTGAAATTTTGTGTGTGCTTTAGTGAATGTATGCCCTAACTAAAAATCTTAGTATTAAGAATGAGAGGATCTTGATAAAGTAGTGAGGGTGCACACTCATAACTGGATCGAGATGATTCTCAATCTTAATTCCAATGGTTTGATGTTTAGCATACATTGAATTCTGGTGTGATTTATTTCATTTTATTGAGTGTTCTTGTAATTGACTGAAAGTGGTTGTTTGGATTGATGGATTGTATACCAGTAGCTGTTCTGGTGTTTTGCTTGATATTATAAGTATCATGATTCTGTTGATGAACTCAAATTCTAAATGACTTTGAGATGTTGACCTTTATAAGGTCTAGATGTTACCTCCTGAATGAATCGATTTCTTATCGATCTCATTCTTATAGTTGTGGGGGGGGGGGGGATATAGAAACCAATAGTTTCCTAATCTTCTACAGAGAAGAATGGCTCCTAGACAGCCTACCCCTCCCAAACCTTCTGCTGAAATGGGCCAGATCGCCAGGGCCATTGGGATGATGGCAAGTGCCATCCAGCAGCAGAATACGGCGATGTCTCAGAATCACCAAGCTACGCTGCAGCATTAGGAGACCGCCAGATCGGCTGCAACAGCCCCCAACGTCGGTCCGCCTCAGGAGCAGATGGGACTGACCGAGTTCATGAGGCACAACCCACCCAAGTTCAGTGGGAATGCTACCCCTGATCAAGCAGATCAGCGGGTCAGGGAGTTGGAGAAAATCTTCAAGGCGACCTCCTGCCCTGAAGATAAGAAGCTGGTATTCGCCACATATCTTCTGTCTGGAGAAGCTGAGCTCTGGTGGATGGGAACTCAGCAGATGATGGAGGCCCGAGAGGAAGTGTTGGATTGGGAGAGCTTCAGGGTGAGGTTCCTGGAGAAACACTTCCCAGACAGCACAAGGTTTGCGAAGGAAGCTGAGTTCCTAAAGTTGGAGCAGGGGGATATGTCTGTGAACGCCTATGCTGCTCGGTTTGAGTACCTCGCCCGATTCTATACCCAGGCGACCTCCGAGGCCTGGAGGTGTAGGAAGTTTGAAGAGGGGCTGAAGCATGAGCTGAAGAGGACCATATCCCCGATGTGCATAAGAGAATTTCACACCTTAGTGGAGAAGGCGATGATGGTGGAGGCGCTGGAGAAGAGTGATTCTCGGGTGATCAGGTCACACCCAGGGGGTTCTTTCAGTGGGAAGGCCAAGGTGCAGCACCCACAAAGCAAGCCTTATGCGGGACCTCCACCACATCGGGCAGGAGCAGTTTCGCCCCAGTTCCAGCAGCAACAAACATGGAAACCTAGATGTTTCACGTGCCAAAGGATGGGGCACATATCTAGAGATTATCCTAGCAGAAATAGGATGACTCAATCCAGTGGTTCCCAACAGATGAGGAATGAAGACAGTAGACCTCAGGCAGCAGGGAGAGTGTTTACCATGACAGGAGTAGAGGTGCCTCAGTCAGGTAACTTGGTAGAAGGTGCTTCATGATCCTAGCTCGGTTGGGAGTGAAGAATGAAGAGGACGTAAGCAAGAGACCTTGGTGAAAGATTTCATGGATGTATTTCCAGAAGAAATACCTGGATTACCTCCTAAGAGAGAGGTGGAACTCTCTATTGATTTGGTACCCGGAGCTGGACCAGTGTCAATGGCTCCAGCTGAGTTGATGGAATTTAAGAAGGAAGTGTAAGTTAGATTTAGTTTCAGCTGCATATAAGTTATGGAGAGTATATAAGCTGTATGTTGAAGGTTTAAAGACTTAAGCATGTGTATCCATGGGAAGTACCAGAGTTAAGTTCCAAGATGAAAGTAGGAATTTTCTTTGATCTGGAGCTTAGAAGGTGTTAGTGTCAGTAACACAACATAAGATGGCTCTAGCTGGACACAAGGCTTAAAATGGAAATTTGAGATTTGGTAGAGAATAAGTTTACAAGATGATTATATCATCTTGAGATGTATCAATGATTTTGGGAAAGAGGAAAGATGAAATATCTTAATTGTGTTTAAAGTTACAGTTAGGCAAAGAAAATTGTTGAAAAGCAACAGGCGGAGAAATTGCTTGGATGAGAGAGAAAGTCTCACGTGGGATGGATGTTGTTTAATTGATTTGGATTTGGAATCTGTATGTGATTCGAAATTTGGACACTAGTTTATGTTGAGTATGTAGGAGATGAATGGGATGTGATTCCAGAAAAGGGATTAGTGATCTGTCAATCACGTTTCCAAAGGTTAAGCTCAACGAAAGATAGTGTTTCCAAAGTTCAGCCGAGTTGATTAAATTGAAGAAAATAAGTGGAAGAGTTGTTAGAGACGCAGTTAGTCAAGCCCAATATATCTCCTTGGAGTTTCCAGCGTTGTTGGTTAAAAAGGAAGAGGAAGGACCTCAACTGTGTAGGGACTACAGGAAGTTGAATAAGTTGATCATCCAGGACAACTATCCTCTACCCGTAATTGATGATTTGAGGGATCAGTTAGATGGAACTTCAGTGTTCTCAAAGTTTTATCTGAAATCTGGATAAAACCAGATTTTGCTAAGACAGAAGATGTGCAGAAGACAAGCCTTTTGAGGTTTAGTATGATGCCTCACATCAAAGTTCGAATTGTGTCTGAATACAAGAGAAGACGGGAGTTGTATATGTTCAATGCAACTCAAATTTCATGAGAGAAATTATTCTACTTATGATTTAGAATCGGCAGTGGTAGTATTGTTATGGAGATTTGAAGACAGTAATTGTATGAAGCTTTGTATGGGAGGAAATGCAGAATTCCCTTATTGTTGGAACCAGGAGGGCGAACCAGTTTTGATTGAACAATTAGAGGATCCTAGTCTGAAACGTATTGTGGAATTGCTAGGCACCGAACAGGCTAAAGGCTTTGTAACGGGTAAAGATGGAATACTGAGATTAATGGCGGAATTTGCATACCAGCAGATGGAGAATGGAATTTGATGAAGTATTGGAGTAGTAAGAGTTGGTTCAACAGACAACCGAGAGGGTGAAACTGATGCAAGGCAGAATGAAAGCTTCTAAAAGTCGGCAGATGTCCCATGCAGATCAGAGGGGAAGACCTTGGAGTTTGCTGCTGGGGATCATGTCTTTATGAGGGGACCACCAGCCAAGGGTGTTGGACGAGCTATCAAATCAAAGGAGCTGCCTCCTAAGTTCGTGGGACCATATCAGATCCTGAGGAGGATCGGTCCAGTGGCTTATGAAATCGCCCTACCTCCCCAATTAGCAAACCTGCATAATGTATTTCACGTACCACAGCTAAGGAAGTATCTTGCAGACCCTAGTCACGTATTGAAAGTGGACGATGTGCAGATCAGGGATGACTTGTCCTTTGAAGCGAAACCAGTCAGGATTGACGATCGTCAAAGTAAACAGCTCAGAGGCAAGACCATCAGCATGGTGAAAGTGGTGTGGGATGAGAGATCGGGTGATTCAACTTGGGAGTTAGAAGAACCCATGAGAGAAGCCTATCCATACCTCTTTTCCTTGTAATTCAATTTTCGAGGACGAAAATTTTTCTTGTTGGGGAGAATGTAAGGACCTGTAAAATTGAATTGGAATAAAAAGGGATATATTTTAAATGAATTCTAAGTATGCTTTTATTTAAAATAAAAAGGAAGGAAAGTGTAGTTTAGAAGACTATGAGATCGCCGGTCGTCTACTACACATGATCGCCAGGGCGCGAGGCATGTGGACGTCGCCAGGGCGCAAGAGGCATGCGAGCATCGCCAGGGCGCGAGGCATGTGGACGTCGCCAGGGCGCGAGAGGCATGCAGGCATCGCCAGGGCGCGAGGCATGTGGACGTCGCCAGGGCGCGAGAGGCATGCGGGCATCGCCAGGGCGCGAGGCATGTGGACGTCGTCGGGACGCGAGGCATGTAGGCATCGCCGGGTCGCGAGAGGCATGCGGGTATCGCCAGGGATAGACATCGGTCGTCTCCCAGAGAGAGACATCGGTCGTCTTCCAGGGAGAGACATCGGTCGTTTGCCAGTATGAGACCTCAGTGGATAGTCATCGCGCGAGCGGTCATCGGTGGAAGGTTATCGCGCGATGTCGAGTTTCACACAGATAAAGTGGGACCCAGACTCCCAGCATGAAACGTCCTGCACGCGCGCCACGTAGACAAAAAGGGTGGTTCAGAATAGTGACATCAGAATGATGGCATGCGCAAGAGACACTCGCGGTCGTACTGTTCAGGGCAGTGGTTGGCATGCACAAGAGACAATAGTGGTCGTACTGTTCAGGGCAGTGGTTGGCAGGCGCAAGAGACAACCGTGGCTGTACTGTTCAGTGAAATAGTACACTAAGGCTTTCTTACAGAAGGGGTGGCAGCAGCAGCATACGTGGACAGGTAGGCTTGGATTCAAAAGCCCACTGCGGGAAGGCAAAGAAGGTTACAGAGACTCGAGAGTGAAAGAGTGGGTGCATCTTCATCCCTCTCTTTTCTCTCCTTCGCGCTGCGATTTAGGCAACATCAAGCACCAGTGCAACCAGCGACGACTGCCCTTGGAGCACCTAGGAGTTTCTCTGCAAGTCCTACAAACCAGACGCTAAAACAGAGCTAAGGCATTCTTTAAGCTCGGTGGGTCTTGGAGCTCTTGGTGTTTTGCGCAAGTCCAGGTAAGGGAAGCTAGCCTTCATTTTCAATACAAGCCATAGATTAGCTGTTTCTGAAGTGAGGGCGACGTGTTCGCCGGTTTCATTTTCATCTTCGTGATGCTCTGTTCTATGTGTTTGGGCGACGTGGTCGCCGGTTTTAAATACAGATTTTGAAATCCTCTATTTTTGAATCAGATCGCCGGTTTTGGCGTCGTTTTACGAACTCCCCTGTTTTTGGTGTTGTTTTGAAACTGTTTGAGATTTAAATGTGATATTCGAAAATACGAAGCTTGGAGTAAGTTTTGCTGTGATTGAAATCATTCATTTAAGTGTTGTATGATGTGTTGAATGTTGTGGATGTGGGATCAAGGCATAGTATTTTCAGGAAAGAAAATACCGTGTAAGATCGTGTAGGATGTGCATTGATCGGTGATGTCTATAATGAGATTATCCTGACTCTCCTGAGATAATGGATTCATATAGATGAAGTTATTCAGGCGTTGAGAGTCGAAGGAGGTTCATATGTATGGGTGAGTCGTGTGAAAAAGAACGAGCTCGGCCTGTTATATGGATTAACCCTGTCATACTGTGAGAATGGTGAACTTGAGATCGAGAATGTGTTGATGCGCATAGCTGTGGAAACATTACAGCAGTTTAGTATGACAGGTGCAGATCTCTGAGTCTAGTCAATGCACGAGTCTTCCGGAAGTAGTGTCAAGTGTCTTGTGTGCTGAGTCAGTGGTAGTCTGACGTGAGAAATGAGGGACCTTGAAATTGATAGACACTTGATGCAGTTTGTGAAATAGAATGACTCTGTGTAAATATTGTAAAGTGTGTGATTTCTTGGCGATCAGGTGAAGGGAATGAGAAACTTTATAGTTTTATGTGGGTATCTTGAATTTGTTTTATCCTGATTTTTATGTTCATATTTAAACTCTCTTTAAAATATATAGCTTACCCTGCGTGTTCTGCTCTATGGCTGTTTTTCTCTTAAAACTGTGATGATCGTGTAATTTTTACACGGGAGCAGATGATCTTCCAGGAAGTAGAGCTCCTTAGTGAGTGGTCGCCGGGGAAGAGATCGCCTGTTTCTATCTCTTGGTGGTTATCGCCGGATTTATGTCCTGATAACAGATCGCCTGTTTTGGGGTCTTCTGTTAGGAGATCGCCGGTTTATGTATGGAGACCGCCGTTTTCGTTGTATTTGATTGATTTCGTTAAGTTTTGAAAAACATTTGACTGGTTATGTATTAAACTCCCTGTGAGGAGCAACTTCATTACTTATATATATAATTATGTTCTCTTCAACATTATTTGTTTACCTTTATTTTCATTATATAAATATGAATAGTTTTTGGCGGGATGTTACAGAAACAATAATATCAAAAATTTAACATAGGTATATACATAATATAATTCATCCATTAATACAAATGTGCCTCAGAATAATATCCCTTTTCGAGGAAGTTTTAATACATCTCCATACAGGAGTTTTCAAAATAAAACAAAACAACAGCATTCAAAAACCCGCAATCTCCTCCTCCAGAAATGCTCACTGAGGAGCTCTACCACCTGCAACCTCATCTGCTCCCGTGCAAATATACACGATCATCACAGGTTTAAGAAAAACAACCACGATACAAAACAAAGGGTAAGCTAGATATTTTTAAAAACTTTAAATATGAAACTTTATATCAATAGAAAGCATAAATCTTCACACCATTCATAATCTATATCAATTTCAACCATCAATATCCCCATATTCCACAAACTCGTCAAGTGTCTATTCAATACATTCAATACTTATGGTTCACATGTCAGACTTTCCACTGACTCATAACACATAGACACATGACTCTACTTCCGGAAGACTCGTGCGTTGAACTTAGCATCCAGAGACCTGCACCTCTCATACTACACCACTGTGAATCCACACAGGGTCGCTGTGAATCCACACAGCCATGCGCATAAACCATCTCAATATCATCACTCTCTTAGTATGACAGGGTTAATCCATATAACAGGTCAAGTCAGTTATCTTTCAAACGACTTACCCATACATATGGACCTCCTTCGACTCTCACCAACTGAATGACTTCATCTATGTGATTCCATCATATCAGCAGAGTCAGGATCGCCTTATTCACAGGATACTCACAGATCAATACACCCTCATAAAATCTCCACACGGTATTTTCTTTCCTGAAAATACTATGCTTTGATCACTCTTTCACATTCATCCAGTACATCATACCACACGTAAAAGCACAATTCCATCATATAATATTTTGAATCTTTTTTTTTTTTAAACAATCCCAATCACAGAAACAATCATACCAAAGTTCAGATTTTCGAATATCATATGCATTTCACCTTTCAATCTCAAACAATTTCAAAACGACACTAAAACAGGGGATTTCTAAATTTGCATTAAAACCGGCGATCATGTCGCCCCACACATAAAAACAGAGCATCGTGAAATAGAATATGAAACCCGGCGACCACGTCGCCCTCACTTCAAAACCTACTGGCCTAAAGTTTTTATAAACAAAAATGCTAGCTTCCCTTACCTGAACTTGCGCAAAATCACTAAGAGCTCCAAAACCCACCGAAGCTTAAAGATGTCCTAACCTGCACCATGGAGCCTTTATCACAAAACTGACTATACTACTCATTTTCTACGCTAACAGAGACAATTTCTGGAGCTAAGGGAGTCGCCGGTAACGCCTATGCAGAGGCAACCCTTTCAAGCTCTGATTCGACTCGAAAAACAGAGTAAAACGACTTACTCTGTTCTAGCGTCCTGACGGGAGAACTTGCAGAGGCTTCCCAGAAGGACAATGGCAGTCACCGATCATAGCACTGGTACATGAGGATAGCTGCGTCTTCGAGTGGAGGAGAAAGGAGAAAGGGGAACTAAATGAGCTGATTCCCTCAGCTCTTAAGGTCGAACGACTCTTTAGCCTTCATTGCCATTACCCACTATCTGAGCAACCTTGCGTGTGGGTTTCCTCTAACAGTATGGCCACGTGGGTCTCTACGCACACCAACTCTGGGTCACTTTCCATACCAACTCTCTGGAGCCACTGTTCTGAAGCACTCTCACTGACTACGTGTCGCGCATGCAAGACACTCATGCTGGGAGCCTGGGCCCCACCTCATCTGTGTGGAACACGACCTCGCGCGATGACCATCCACCGATGTCTCATCCTGGCGGACGAACGATGTCTCTCCCTGGCAGACGACCGATGTCTCTCCCTAGAAGTCGACCGATGCGTCCCTCATCCCGGCAATGACCGTCTATCTCTCGCCCTGGCGATCCCCGCGTGTCTCTCGCCCTGGCGATCTCTCATCGTCCTTGATGTGGCGAGGACACATCGCCTTGCTTCTGTCGACTGATGCCACATCGTCACACCCTGTTGAGGGCTCGTCCTACCACTACTCCACACCTGTGTTATCACCCCCAAATGGCTCGGTGACGTCGGTAGCTTCTCCTGCCCGAGGGCAGCTCAGTACTCAATCCTTACGTGCCTAAGCATACAACACTAAGGTAAATCCCTTATGTCCAAGCGTAAAGTCCCGCAGTTATTCTGCATTCATGGCGCTCCTAAGGTTCAAATCACACCTCCCTACATGTGATTTCTGGAACCCACTATGGTCCACCGACCGACCTCTACCACGCCGCCCTCAGACCTTGGGCGACATCCGAGGTCTGACCACCATGAAATTTCCATTACAAGCTCTTTTCGTTTTAAGTAATAACATATTCAGAATTCATTAAAATTATACTTCTTCTATTCCAAATAATTATCTAGATCCTTACAGGGTGCACACTCATAACTGGATCGAGATGGTTCTTAATCTTAATTCTAAAAGTTTGATGTTTGGCATATATTAAATTCTTGTGTGATTTATTTCATTTTATTAAGTGTTTTTGTATTCGATTGAAAGTTGTCTTTTTGATTGATAGTTTTACACCAATAACTATTTTGGTGTTATAATTTATGATCCAGCCTTGGTGACACTTTTTTGGTGCATACGCTGTGGGATGCTTTCTGATCCTTCTCGTAACTTAGGGTTTTTCTGACGACCCCTGTTCTTATAAACCCCTCATTTGTTCATTCTTCCTTTTTCTTCGAACCTTTCCTTTGAGTCACCTTCCCTCATCTCTTTCTTTTTCTTTCTTTGCAATTTCTTGATCCACGTGTACTCCTCCAGCATGCCCACAGGATTACCTCACAATTACGTCATCACACCCGATTACTTGGTCAGTACACACCGATGACTGATGACCTCCCTCTGAGGGGACACACTGATGACCGATCACCCGCTAATCCAAGCTACCGGCGAGGTCCACTCCACGTGGCTTTGGCCCATGCTGTGGGACCCAGCTGACATGGTTCACCCTTTACTATCTGTTCTCGACGACCGAGGTCTGGCCACTACACAAGCCCCCCAGGCCCGAGTTGTGACTTGTCTCAACGAAGAGCCTTACAACTCGCCTGATCGCTATTGGACCTATCGGGCTTACGGGCTCTCACCTTTTGCCGACGACCGAGGTCATGTAACGAATGAATTATAAATATTGTCTTTACAACTCGAATTACTCTTTCTCCTTTACAGCTCAACTTTCACCTTGTGTGGGTTGTTTGTAAAGGTCATCTTCCGTTCTCTTCACTTCGCCTTGTTTCTTTGTGCGTTTAACTAACATGCCAAGTGTTCTGCATCATCGCCAGAAATTGCTCTGATCTGGTACTCGCCGAATTAACTTTGGGCGATGTTTCCTTCTTTACCCAAATAAGGCGTCCTTTGTGGGCTCACCTTTTGCAACCTTCTATTTGCTTTTTCACCTGTCGTTCCTTTATGCGAACTCTTCTTGCCTGCACCTGCTCGAAGGCAAGGAGGACTTCCTCTGTTGCCTACACTTGCTCAAAGGCAAGGAGGACTTCCTCTTTCTCGCCTGCACTTGCTCAAAGGCAAGGAGGTCTTCCTCTGGTGCCTACACTTGCTCAAAGGCAAGGAGGACTTCCTCTTTCTCGCCTGCACTTGCTCAAAGGCAAGGAGGTCTTCCTCTGTTGCCTCAAGATGCGTGAGAACATCGAGGACTTTGAACTTCGCTGGATGCCTCCGATCGCCAAAGGACGATGAGGACTTTAAAAACTTTTCACTTGTGCCTCTAATCGCCTAAGGGCGATGAGGTCTTAAAAACTTTTACTTAAAACGTGCGCAATCATTTTACTTCTACCTCGAATCACTTCAGGTGATAAGGTTTTTCCAAAAACTTCTTTAAAATGATATGCACACAAACTTTAGTATACTTCAAAATTTCAATTTTGAATATCTTATTTCTTGGGTGGCCTCGTTAAAAACCTTCCTTAGGGAAAAAAGAATGCCCCCTTGTAACTGTTTTTACAAAACTGTTCATGATTCCCCTGAGTTTGTACTACTTACGAAGCTTTAACTGAAATAAAATATGAGGTGTGTGGCATTCCAAGTACGAGGAATCGCCCCTCCTTATAGTGTCTCCAAGCGGTGGCGTCATTCCCGAGTGCTTCGGTTATTCTAATCGGTCCTGTCCACTTGGATGACAACTTATTCTCCATCTCGTACTGGTGGGCCTTCCTCATCACCAGATCGGCGCTTCTGAACTGCCTCGGTATTACTCTAAAATTGTATCTTCGTTCTATTCTTCTTTTTACCGCTTCAGCTTTCACTCTTGCTTCCTCTCTGACCTCATCCAGTAAATCCAGGTTCATTCTTCTCTCTTCATTTGATTCTTCTGCTACAAAGTGTTGAAAAATCGGCGAGCTCTCCTGGATTTCAACTGGAATCATCGCGTCACAGCCATACACTAAACTAAAAAGGGTTTCGTGATGTCCACCTCGGGCGAGTGGTCCTCGAATGCTTCCACTGCCATCGCAGATCGAGCATATTTCTTGCGTTGTGACGCGGTGCACCCACCTCCTGAGAAACCCCCAGCTATAGTGTGGATTTACCCGTGGATGGGCACTTCATGTTGTTGGCCCTCGCTGCTCGCCGGCTGGGAGCTCGACGCATTTGTTGCCTTCTTCTCTAGCAAATAGTCCTTCAGAAATCCACTTCTAACCAACTCGTCGAGTTGGTATCCCAGCGACAGGCAGGAGTCAAGGGTGTGGCCAAAACTTTCGTGGAATTCACACCACGCGTCTGGCTTTGGCCCCAACACCTTATCCGACATCTTTTCAGGCACCTTTAGCTTGGCAGCTATATTGGGAATGGCGATCAGGTCCACCAATCTCATCACGAACTCATGCCTCGGAGGGCGCTTGAATTCCCTCAGGCGACCTGGCCCTCTTCCTCTACTACTGTCATCGCCTTTGTTTTTCTTCGGATCATAAGGATGGTATGTCCTTTGATCCTTCTTCACTGTCGCCGTCTCCAACACCCTCTGAGGCTGAGTCTTGGCTTGGGTGCGTGGTTTTGCAGGAGCCATATTCCCTCTCTTCTCCATCACTTCATTCTCAGCGGCGATGTGAGCCACAGCACGTCGCCGAATCTCTGCAAACGTTGCGGGGTGGCTCCTGATTAACGATTCGCTGAAGGGTCCAGGTAGCACGCCCTTCTTGAAGGCGTGCACGAACATCTCCTCATCTTTACCTGGTAATCGGACTATCTGAGCTCCAAACCTATTCAGATAGTCCTTCAAAGATTCCCCCTGGAACTACCTTACGTCGAACAGGTCATACGACACCATAGGCGGCGCCTTATTCACAATGTACTGATCGACGAAAAGCTTGGAGAATTGCTGGAAACTAGAGATGTGTCTAGTAGGTAAGCTTACAAACCAATCCAACGCTGTGTTGTGGAGAGTGCTCATGAACCTCCTTGCCTTTGAGCAAGTGTAGGCAACAGAGGAAGACCTCCTTGCCTTTGAGCGAGTGCAGGCGAGAAAGAAGAAAGTCCTCCCTCGACTTTGTACAGCGAGGTGCAGGCGAGTGAAAGTCCTCACCTCAACTTTGTACAGCGAGGCTGAGGCAAGAGAGAAAGTCCTCTCCCTTTGCTTCTTACAGCAAGGTTGAGGCGAGAGAACCAAGTCCTCACCTCGACTTTGTACAGCGAGGCTGAGGCATGAGGAAAAGTCCTCTTCACTTTGCTTTTTTACAGCAAGGTTGAGGCAAGAGAACCAAGTCCCTTCCCTCTGCTTTTTATAGCGACGCTGAGGTGAGAGAAGCAAGACCTCACCCACGACTTCTTACAGCAAGGTTGGGACAAGAGGGGTCATCGAGAAGCACTTTTCTTCCCCAAAACACAGGCGTCATAGTTGGTGTTCAGACCCTCTACGCACTCAGCGCTGGTGTGGCAGAGAAGTGCAGCGAAGCCAGAAGCGCGATGACTGATCGGTGGTGCGCTAACATGCTAGTCGGTGGTCGGTGGTAGAAGCAAGTTCTGCTGCGTGAAGCCGAAGCGTTTAGGCCCGTTAAGTCAGTCATCCAGCACAAAGTTATGTTGAAGGCAATGCTAAGGCAACAGTTAGCCGCGATCAAGTCAGAGGCCAAGTTTGAGGGGTTGCAGGTAGATCGCGCTAAAGCCTAAGCTAGTTAACAGTTAGTCACATGCAGAGAGTTAAAGAGAAGAAACGCAGCGAACTCCAGCGCGTTTGACAAGAAGAAAACAGAGAAGGTGAATCTCTAGATGATCCAGAGAGATGCTTTGAATGTTTGAAGGCAAAGAAGAAGGAATGAAACAGTGTTAGTACCAGAGTGTGCGCTGCTGTAGACCGCCAGAAGACGATTTCTTAGTCTCTTCGCTGAGAACAAGTTCACAGCTCGAGACTGGGGGGCTTGTGTTCCGGTCGGTCATCGGTAGTCGATGACATCAGCAGCAGTTGACCACGTGGACCATTCACTGGGTAACACATGGTAGAGGATAGCAGGCGAATCAGGGAGGCGATCACTCAGAATGGTAATCGCCTCTCGCCTTTGATGTTGAGTAATCGCCTGTCGCCTTGAGGTGAGTAATCGCCTATCGGCTTGAGGATGAGTAGTCGGTCATCGCCGGTATGGATAAGTAATTGCCCAGATTACACATGATCGTCGTGTGTTAAGGTTGGGAGATTAGGTGGTCAGCAAGTCGCCGAAAGAGAACATCGCCGGGTGTTTGAGAAGACTTGGCATGCACTTGTTGTATGGTCTAAGTACAGAGGATAAGTGGCATATCTGCCACCATGTGTAGTGTGAGCTGCAATGCCCAGGGTTAACCAGCTCGCCATGTTAAGGTTGCGCCCAGAGTAGCCTGCGTACTAAGCTACTCCCTGTGTGGATAACTTAGTCGCAGGGGCACAGTGGAAGTAACGTTTCAGCTGCAGACACTCCAGATGATGACACGTGTACGACAGATGTTATCCACGTGTCAGGAGGAATAACCGTCAGGAGAGAGAAAGACTCAGGTATATATACAAACTCTTAACGAAATTAGAGGGAGGTTTTTTCAGATTCTCATAGCTCACACATCTGAGAGTTTCAGTCACACACGGGTCTCACAGAGAGATTCAGATATAGTTTTGGTGTTCCTGTTGCCTGACTTGAGCGTCGGAGCTACAACGGCCGCTAGAGGCACCGTCTGTGTGTCTTGCAGGCAGCGTTTGGAGTTCCGGCGGTGGTTCTTGGAGCGTTCCTGCAGAACAGAGGGCTAGACGAAGGAGTGACGAGGCAGTCCTCCACGTTCGAGTCAAGCGGCCGGAACAGAATTATATATATATACTTGAGTCTTTCTCTCTCCTGACAGTTATTCCTCTTGACACGTGAATAACATCTGGTCATACACGTGTCACCATCTGGAGTACCTGTGTAAGGACTTGTAAAATTGAATTGGAATAAAAAGGGTTATATTTTAAAAGAATTCTATGTATGTTTTATTTAAAATAAAAAGGGAGGAAAAGTTAAGTTTAGAAGGCTATGAGATCGCCGGTCGCCTGCTACACATGAGCGCCAGGTGGACGTCGCCAGGGCGCGAGGCATGCAGGCATCGCGCGGGCGCGAGAGGCATGCGAGCATCGCGCGGGCGCGAGGCATGCGGGCATTGCCAGGGCACGAGGCATGTGGACGTGGCCAAGGCGCGAGAGGCATGCGGGCTTTGCCAGGGCGCGAGGCATGTGGACGTGGCCAAGGCGCGAGAGGCCTGCGGGCATCGCCAGGACGCGATGCATGTGGACGTGGCCAGGGCGCGAGAGTTATGAGGGCGTCGCCAGGGAAGACATCGGTCGTCTCCCAGAGGAAGACATCGGTCGTCTTCCAGGGCGAAGGAGACATCGGTCGTTCGCCAGGATGAGTCAGCAGTGGAAAGTTATCGTGCGACGTTGAGTTTCACACAGAGTAAAGTGGGACCCAGACTCCCAACATGAAACGTCCTGCACACGCGCCACGTAGACAAAAAGGGTGGTTTAGAGTGGTGACATCAGAATGTTGGCATGCGCAGGAGACACTCGCGGTCGTACTGTTCAGAGCAGTGGTTGGCATGCACAAGCGACAACAGCGGTAGTACTGTTCAGAGCAGTGGTTGGCATGCACCAGAGACAACAGTGGTCGTACTGTTCAGGGCAGTGGTTCTCAGGCTTTTTGCTGCAGAAGGGGTGGCAGCAGCAGCATGCGTGGACAGGTAAGTTGGGATTCAAAAGCCACTGCGGGAAGGCAAAGAACGTTACAGACTCAAGAGTGTTAGAGTGAGTGCAAACTTCCTCCCTCCTCCTTCCCTTCCTTGCGTTGAGACTCAGGCAACCTCCAGCATCAGTGCGACAAGCGACGTTGCCCTTAGAGCACCTAAGAGGTTCTCTGCAAGTTCTACAGACCAGGCGCTGAAAACAGAGCTAAGGCATCCTTCAGGCTCGGTGGGTTTTGAGCTCGCGGTATTTTACGCAAGTCCAGGTAAGGGAAGCTAGACTTCATTTTCAATACAAGCCATAGTTTAGCTATTTCTGAAGTGAGGGCGACGTGGTCGCCGGTTTTCGTTTTCATCTTTGTAAAATGCTCTGTGCTATGTGTTTGGGCGACGTGGTCGCCGGTTTTAAATGCAGACTTCGAAATACCCTGTTTTTGAACTAGATCGCCGGTTTTGGCGTTGTTTGCGAACTCCCTGTTTTTGGTGTTGCTTTGAAACGGTTTGAGATTTAAATGAGATATTCGAAAATAAGAACCTTGGAGTGAGTTTTGCTGCGATTGAAATCATTCATTTAAGTGTTGTATGATGTGTTGAATGCTGTGGATGTGGGATCAAGGCATAGTATTTTCAGGAAAGAAAATACCGTGTAAGATCGTGTAGGATGTGCATTGATCGGTGATGTCTATAATGAGATTATCCTGACTCTCCTGAGATAATGGATTCATATAGATGAAGTTATTCAGGCGTTGAGAGTCGAAGGAGGTTCATATGTATGGATGAGTTGTTCAAAAGGGAACGAGCTCGGCCTGTTATATGGATTAACCCTGTCATACTGTGAGAATGGTGAACTTGAGATCGAGAATGTGTTGATGCGCATAGCTGTGGAAACATTACAACAGCTTAGTATGACAGGTGCAGAATCTCTGAGTCTAGTCAATGCACGAGTCTTCCGGAAGTAGTGTCAAGTGTCTTGTGTGCTGAGTCAGTGGTAGTCTGACGTGAGAAATGAAAAACATTGAATTGATAGACACTTGGTGCATTATGTGAATAGAACGACTCTTGAAAATATTGTGAAACATGTGATTTCTTGATGGCTGTGTGATATGAATGAGAAAGTCATGGACTCTTGCGAATGTTTAAAAAGGCTGATCTACGTAGGTTGTCCAGTTTAAAATTTAAAGTTTAAAAATATCTAGCTTACCCTTTGTATTGTTCTCTGGCTGTTTTCTCTTAAAACTGTGATGATCGTGTATTTTACACGGGAGCAGATGATTTTCCAGGAAGTAGAGCTCCTTAGTGAGTGGTCGCCGGAAGGAGATCGCCTGATTTCTGTTCTGGTAGCAGATCGGCTGTTTTGGGTCCTCTGATAGGAGATCGGCCTCGTCCGATAGGAGATCGGTCTCTTCCGATAGGAGATCGCCTGCTTTGTTTTTTTTACTGTATTTTGTTTATGTTTCTGGAAAATTTGACCGAATTTGTATTAAACTCCCTGTGAGGAGAAACTACATTTCATATATATAATATTTTGTTCACTTCAATCTATTTGTTACCTTTATTTTCATTATATACATTTGTATAGTAATTTGGCGGGATGTTACAACCTGCAACTGAAACGTTACTTCCACTTTGCTCCTGCGACTAGGTTATCCACACAGGGAGGAGCTTAGTGCACAGGCTACTCTGGGCGCAACCTTAACATGATGAGCTGGTTAACACTGGGTATCACGGCTCACACTACTCATGGTGGCAGATATGCCACTTACCTTCTGTATTTAGACCATATAACAAGTGCTTACCAAGTCTTCTCAAATACCCGGCGATGTGAATACCCGGCGATGTGAACACCCAGCGATGTGAATACCCGGCGATGTGAACACCCGGCGATGTGCTCCTTTCGGCGTCTTGTTGACCACCTGATCTCCTAATCTTCACACACGGCGATCATGTGCAATCCAGGTGATTACCGATCTGTGCTTCTTGCGTAACGCTCTCGCTGGGAGCCTGGGTCCCAGCTTAACTGCGGGTTAACATGAAACCCCCGATGACTGATCAGTGCTTCTTTACTTCTCGCGCTCTGCTTCCAGGTGCTCATCGCGCTCTCCTTCCAGGCGCTCATCGTGCTCTGCTTCTAGGCGCTCATCGCGCTCTGCCTCCAGGCGCTTGCCAGGCACTGATCTGCGAGTGGTGGTCCCTTAGCAACTGACCACCGATCACCATTCTGAGTGATCTCCTCCCTTACTCACCTGCTATCTTCTACCATGTTTCACCCTGTGAATGGTCCACGTGGTCAACTGCTGCTGACGTCATCAACTACCGACGACCGACTGGATCACAAGCCCCCCAGTCTCGAGCTGTGACTGGTCCAGCGAAAAGACTAAAAAATCGTCTTCTGGCGGTCTACAGGAGCGCACACTCTAGCACTAACACTGTTTGTGATCTGATATTTCACCAACCCCTTTTAATCGTATGACACGCGGACACATCAACGACCCTCTTTAACTGCCGTTTCCGCCTCTTATAATGTTCGAAATCCTTAAAACACTCGCGCCATTCACTGTTTTATTCCTTCTTCTTCACCTTCAGACATTCAAAGCATTTTTTTGTGAGACCCTTGCATTTCTCTGAGACCCTTCGACTTCTTCAATCTCCAAACTTCGTGACGCTTTTCTGATCATCCAAAGGTAACCTTTTTATCTCTTCTACTGATGATTGCTGCATTTTAACCGATTTACATCATGCTTTATCTGTCTGGGGCATACGAGAGAAATCAGAGACCGCCGCCTTCTTCAACAAACGACAATCTCATCGACTTCTAAGCTACACTTTCCTTTCTCTTACTCTTCTTGATCCACGTGTCCTCCTCAGGCACGCCCACAGGATTACCTCACGATTACGTCATCACACCTGACTACTTGGTCAGTACACACAGATCACCCTTCTCTGAGGCAACACACCGGTGACTGATCACCTCTCTCTTAGGAGACACACTGATGACCGATCACCCTTCCCTGAGGCAACACACCAGTGACTGATCACCTCTCTCTTAGGTGACACACTGATGACCGATGACCCGCCAATCCAAGCTACCTGCGAGGTCCACTCCACGTGGCTTTGGCCCATGCTGTGGGACCCAGCTGATGTGGTTCTCCCTTTACTATCTATTCTCGACGATCGAGGTCTGGCCACTACGCAAGCCCCCCAGGCTCGAGACACACCGATCACCCTTCTCTGAGGCAACACACTGGTGACTGATCACCTCTCTCTTAGGAGACACACTGATGACCGATCACCCTTCCCTGAGCTAACTTGATGTGGCACTAACTTTACTTCCTGACTCATGCTGGTTTCCTTGACTGATTAATCTTTGAAGTCCCCCTTCTCGACTGATAAGCTCCAGAATACCTCTTGTTTATACTTTGGTGATGGGAGATTCCTCCTGAGTCGACCTTGGCTGATAAGCTGAGGACGACCTCTTCAGTGGATGTCTTCTTATTCTTGTTCGAAGCCAAAAATCCTGGAGATCGCCTCTGGGTAAGCCTGAACGGGATTGCTGGAAGGTCCTTCTTCTCGATATTCCAGCAATCTTATAAGGATTGGAAGGGAAAGTTTTGTAAAGGTTTGTAAAAACGACGAGGACCCTTCTTTGCTCGATGGCTTTCCCTTGTACTGGGTGGACAAGGGAAATAAAGGCTCCAAGGATAGCTTTAGGAGAGCAAGGAGCCCTGACAACATGGGAGCACCGGACAGAGACCTCTGCCTTTCCTGGAAAAGCGTAGCCGCCTCCAACATCACTCTTCCCATAACGTCTATCATTAGCTTTGAGTTTCTCGAAGACCAACTAGACAAGCATATAGGTTATCTTTCGTTCTCTTCACTTAGCCTTGTTTCTTTGTGCGTTTAATTGACATGCCATGTGTTCTGCATCATCACCAAAAATTCCTCTGATCTGGTACTCGCCGAATTAATTTTGGGCGATGTTGCCTTCTTTACCCAAATAAGGCGTCCTTTGTGGGATCACCTTTTGCAACCTTCTATTCGCTTTTTCACCTGTAGTTCCTTTATATGAACCCTTCTTGCCTGCACCTGTTCGAAGGCAAGGAGGTCTTCTCCTTTCTCGCCTGTGTAAGGACCTGTAAAATTAAATTGGAATAAAAGAGTATATTTTAAATGAATTCTAAGTATGTTTTCATTTGAAATAAAAAGGAAGGAAAGTGTAGCTTATAAGACTATAAGTCGCCTAGTTAGCACATGATCGCCGGTCGTCTACTACACATGATCGCCGGGGCGCGAGGCATGCGGTCATCGCCAGGGCGCAAGGCATGCGGGCGTCGCCAGGCGCGGGACATGCGGGCATCGCCAGGGCAAGAGCCATGTGGACATCGGTCGTCTTCCAGGGAGAGACATCGGTGGTCCACCAGGGTGAGACATCGGTTGTCTGCCAGGATGAGGAACCAGTCATCACCGGGATGAGGAACGTCAGTCATCGCCGGTAAGAGAGGAACATCGGTCGTCGTCCAGGATAAGTCATCGGTGGATAGTCTTCACGCGAGAGGTCATCGGTGGATAGCCTTCGCGCAAAAGGTCATCGGTGGATAGTCTTCGCGCGAGAGGTCATCGGTGGATAGCCTTCGCACAAAAGGTCATCGGTGGATAGCCTTCGCGCAAGAGGTCATCGGTGGATAGTCTTCGCGCGAGTGGTCATCGGTGAAAGGTTATCGCGCGATGTCGAGTTGCACACAGAGAAGGTGGGACCCAGACTCCCAGCATGAAACGTCCTGCACGCGCGCCACGTAGACAAAAAGGGTGGTTCAGAATAGTGACCTCATAGTGTTAGCCTGCGCAGAGGCATGCGTAGTCGTACTGTTCAGGGAAGCGTACACGCAACCTTTCCTGCAGAGTGGGTGGAGGCAGCGGCATTTCTGGGCAAGTTGAGTTAGATTTAAAATCTCACTTCTGAGAGAAAGGAACGTTGCAGTTGTTCAAGAGCGAAAGACTGAGCTACCTCCTTTCTCCTCCATTTCTCTCCTTCGCGCTACGGTTCAGGCATCTTCACACAAGAGTACGACGAGCGACGACCACCATTAGAGCACCTGGGAAGTTCTCTGCAAGTCCTACAAACCAGACGCAGAAACAGAGTGAAAGCATCTTTTAAGCTTCGTTGGGTTTTGGAGTTCTTGGTGTTTTGCGCAAGTCCAGGTAAGGGAAGCTAGCCTTCATTTTCAATACAAGCCATAGATTAGCTGTTTCTGAAGTGAGGGCGACGTGGTCGCCGGTTTCGTTTTCATCTTCGTGAATGCTCTGTTCTATGTGTTTGGGCGACGTGGTCGCCGGTTTTAAATACAGACTTCGAAATACCTTGTTTCTGAACTAGATCGCCGGTTTTGGCATTGTTTGCGAACTCCCTGTTTTTGGTGTTGCTTTGAAACTGTTTGAGATTTAAAGGTGGAATGCATGTAATACTCGAAAATCTGAACCTTTGAAATGATTGTTGCTGTGATTTGAATCATTCATTTGAGTGGTATGATGTTTTGAATGCTGTGAATGTGGGATCAAGGCATAGTATTTTCAGGAAAGGAAATACCGTGTAAGATCGTGTGTAGGTGTATTGACTAGGGGCTTGTCTAGAAGGAGATATCCTGACTCTGTTGATATAATGGAATCACGTAGATGAAGTTATTCAGTTGTGGAGAGTCGGAGGAGGTTCATATGAATGGGCGAGTAGTGTGAAAAAGAACGAGCTCGGCCTGTTATGTGAATTAACCTTGTCATACCGGGAGAATCATTGACATTGAGATTATATATGCGCATGGCTGTGTGGATTTCACAGCGACCCTGTGTGGATTTCACAGTGGTATGGTATGACAGGTGCAGATCTCTGAGCCTGAGTCAACGCACGAGTCAATCCGGAAGTAGTGTCATGTGTCTATGCATTGTGAGTCAGTGGAAAGTCTGACGTGTGAATCTTGAATACTGAAAGTAGCAAATGGACACTTGACGAGTATGTGGAATATGGAAATGTTGATGGTTGTAATTGATATGGATCATGAATGGTGTGAAGTTTTATGTTTACTATGGATTTAAAAGCTTTTAAAACATCTAGCTTACCCCCTTTCTTTTGTATTGCTCTGTGGTTGTTTTCTCTTAAAAACTGTGATGATCGTGTATTTTGCACGGGAGCAGACGAGGTTGCAGGTGGTAGAGCTCCTCAGTGAGTGATCGCCGGGAGGAGATCGCCCATATATTTCTGATAGGTGATCGCCCTTTTCTGATAGGAGATCGCCCTTTCCTGATGGGAGATCGCCTATCCTGTTGGGAAATCGCCTGTTTTTATGTATTTGTTGTATTTAGTTTACGTTTTTTGGAAACCGGCAGATTATGTATTAAACTCCCTACGAGGAGAAAACTTCATTACATATATATATAATTATGTTCACTTCAACATTATTATTTTATCTCTACTTCATTCTATAATTATGAAAAGCAATTTGGCGGGATGTTACACCTCTCGCGCGAAGGCTATCCACCGATGACCTATCGCGCGAAGACAATCCACCGATGACCTCTCGTGCGAAGGCAATCCACCGATGCCTCATCCTGGCGGACGACCGATGTCTCTCCCTGGAAGACGACCGATGTCTCTCTCTTGGAGACGACCGATGTCTATCCCTGGCGACACCCGCATGCCTCTCGCGACCCGGCGATGCCTGCATGCCTCGCGTCCCGACGACGTCCACATGCCTCGCGCCCTGGCGATGCCCGCATGCCTCTCGCGCCCTGGCGATCATGTGTAGTAGACGACCAACAATCTCATAGTCTTCTAAACTACACTTTCCTTCCTTTTTATTTTAAATAAAAGCATACTTAGAATTCATTTAAAATATATCCCTTTTTATTCCAATTCAATTTTACAGGTCCTTACATTCTCCCCAACAAGAAAAAATTTTCGTCCTCGAAAATTGAATTACAAGAAAAAGAGGTATGGATAGGCTTCTCTCATGGGTTCTTCTAACTCCCAAGTTGAATCCCCCGATCTCTCATCCCACACCACTTTCACCATGTCGATGGTCTTGCCTCTGAGCTGTTTACTTTGCCGATCGTCAATCCTGACTGGTTTTGCTTCAAAGGACAAGTCATCCCTGATCTGCACATCGTCTACTTCCAGCACATGACTAGGGTCTGCCATGTACTTCCTCAGCTGTGATACGTGAAAGACATTGTGCAGATTCGCTAGATGGGGAGGTAGGGCGATCTCATAAGCCACTGGACCAATCCTTCTTAAGATCTGATATGGTCCCACGAACTTAGGGGACAACTTCTTTGATCTGATCGCCCGTCCTACACCCTTGGTTGGTGTCACTTTCATAAATGCATGATCTCCAACTACAACTCCAAAGGTCTTCTCCTCATTGTCAACATCATCACTGCCTCTACAAGAGTTATTATCCTTGTCCTCATGAGCGACATAGAGTGGCTCCTCCCTCAAAGTTATTCCCTTCATATTCTCCAGATCCACAAGGGTTTCCCAACCAAACGATTCTTGCTCGCCTTCTTAGCAACTTCAACTTTGGGGATGGATGATGATTCACTTTCTAAGGTAGAGCAATCCGACGAAGATCCATCTACTACTGACATTAGCTGCAGTCACAACACCTTCCCGCCACCCATCATACCACCAGGCAATACACTGCTGATTCAACTCAAGAGGACGACCTGAATGGCGTTCAGGAGAGCATGGCTTGACTATTAAGCGGTCTGAACATCGCATACCCAAAATAATCAGTAGCTGCCACTCTGGACGAAGGGACCCATTCCTCTAGTTTCTGTGGTCCCTCTTTATCAAGCAACTCATCGTTCTGGACCTCCAGCAGCCTTGGAGACACACTCCAGATTTTTCATCTAAATCAGCATTCTGTAACGCCACCATCACGCCAGAGTACCCCTATACTAGCACCGACCTGGAAGAACAGATACAGCTGACAATGCAGCACTGTTTCTAAAATCAGAAACAAAACGCTGACTACCACAACTGCCCCTCTAAGGGATTAGCTGCAAAACCCATCCCATTAGAAACACAAGGCACGAAAAGTTCTGCTTCCACCTCCAACTTTCTGCAATTTACTAACATTGCTAGAAGAACTCAACATCATCATAACACGGCTTACCCTTATTCTATCCATAGCCATTACCTCCTTCCCTTCTACGTTCACAGGCAGAACGACATCCTCATTTGCCAAGTTCAGGAGACTTACTGCATCAGGAGCCTTAAATCTCAACCCACCATTTCCATACTCATCTTCCAAATCACGATCCACAAAACAGCATCCATTCTGCGTGAAGTTTTCTCTCTTATCCCAGTAACTTCTCTACTTGGTATTTTTCAGCAAATTTCTCTGTCTAATTGCACTTTAGACATAAATACAATATCTCCTCTTTCCTTTTAAGCTTGTGGTTAAGCTAGAGTCATCTCATGCTGTTTCATCGATATAAACATCTCCCAAGTTTCAAATAAAAGAAAATTCATTCTTTCATTCTTGGAACTTAACCCCGGTACTTCCCATGGGTACACATGCTTAAGTCTTTAAACCCTCAACATTCTGCTTATATACTCTCCATAACTTATATGCAGCTGAAACTAAACCTTGGTACAACTAAATCTAACTTACACTTCCTTCTTAAATTCCATCAACTCAGTTGGAGCCATTGACACTGGTCCAGCTCCAGGTACCAAATCAATAGAGAATTCCACTTCTCTCTTAGGGGGTAACCCAGGTACCTCTTCTGGAAATACATCCGTGAAATCTTTCACCACGTGTATTCTGCTTACGTCCCCTTCATTCTCCACTTCCAACCGAGCTAGCATCACGAAGCACCTCGCCCCTTCTTCCAACTCTGACCACCCGTGCTGAACTGATATCACCTCTGATTCTTGGGGGTCTGGAAACGCTACCTTCTGACTACCGCAGTCTATGAGAACGTGATTGGCAGCTAGCCAATCCATTCCCAGGATAACATCCAGGTCCTGAAGAGGTAGGCAGATCAAGTTCACTTTTGAATCTGCGTCCCTCTACTATCACTGGACATTCGGGGCAAACTGTAGAGGTCGACACCTGTCCTGACGCAGGTGTAGAGACCAACAGTTCGAAAGGTAACTCCTTCACTAGAAGGCCCAACTCGGCTACACACAGGCTTGACACAAAGGAGTGTGTCGCTCCAGAATCAAACAAAGCTTTTACACCCCTACCAGCTATAAAACATATACCCTGCACGAGGTTACCTGACTGAGACGCCTCTGCTCCTGACATGGCAAACACTCTCCCTGTTGCCTGAGGTCTGCCCCCTTCGTTCCTCATCTGCTGAGAGCCACTGGGTTGGGTCGCCCCATTCCTGCTAGGGCACTCTCTAGCAACGTGCCCTGTCCTTTGGCTGGCAAAACACCTTCTCTCCGAAGCCTTCTTGGGGCACACATTGGGCGTGTGTGACCCACCACAATGGAAACACTTGGGTCTCCAAGGTTGTTGTTGCTGAAACTGGGATGACGCTGTTCCCGCCCGATGTGGTGGAGGTCTCGCATAGGGCTTGCTTTGTGGGTGCTGTGCCTTAGCTTTCCCACTGGAAGAACCTCCTAGGTGTGACCTGATCACCCGAGAATCACCCTTTTCTAGGGTCTCCACCATCTTCGCCTTCTCTACTAAGGCATGAAATTCCCTTATGCACATCGGGGCTATGGTCCTCTTCAGCCCGTGCTTCAGTCCCTCTTCGAACTTCCTACACCTTCAGGCCTCGGAGGTCGCCTGAGTATAGAATCGGGCGAGGTACTCAAACCGAGCAGCATAGGCGTTTACTGACATATCCCCCTGCTCCAACTTTAGGAACTCAGCTTCCCTCGCAAACTTGGCGCTGTCTGGGAAGTATTTCTCCAAGAACCTCACCCTAAAGCTCTCCCAATCCAATACATCCTCTCGGGCCTCCATCATCTGCTGAGCTCCCATCCACCAGAACTCAGCTTCTCCAGACAGAATATATGGGGCGAATACCAGCTTCTTATCTTCAGGGCAGGAGGTCGCCCTGAAGATTTTCTCCAACTCCCTGACCCACTGATCTGCTTGATCAGGGGTAGCCTTCCCACTGAATTTGGGTGGGTTGTGCCTCATGAACTCGGTCAGTCCCATCTGCTCCTGAGGCTGACCGACGTTGGGGGCTGTTGCAGCCGATCTGGCGGTCTCCTAAAGCTGCAGCGTAGCTTGGTGATTCTGAGACATCGCCGTATTCTGCTGCTGGATGGCACTCGCCATCATCCCAATGGCCCTGGCGATCTTGCCCATTTCAGCAGAAGGTTTGGGAGGGGTAGGCTGTCTAGGAGCCATTCTTCTCTGTAGAAGATTAGGAAACTATTGGTTTCTATATCCCCCCCCCCCCACAACTATAAGAATGAGATCGATAAGAAATCGATTCATTCAGGAGGTAACATCTAGACCTTATAAAGGTCAACATCTCAAAGTCATTTAGAATTTGAGTTCATCAACAGAATCATGATACTTATAATATCAAGCAAAACACCAGAACAACTACTGGTATACAATCCATCAATCCAAACAACCACTTTCAGTCAATTACAAGAACACTCAATAAAATGAAATAAATCACACCAGAATTCAATGTATGCTAAACATCAAACCATTGGAATTAAGATTGAGAATCATCTCGATCCAGTTATGAGTGTGCACCCTCATTACTTTATCGAGATCCTCTCATTCTTAATACCAAGATTTTCAATTAGGGCATACATTCACTAAGGCACACACAAAATTTCAATACCAAAAACGTTTTGAAAACCTTTCACTATAGTTGTTATTTAAAACTCAAATAGATTTTATGAGCAGAAGAAACACAATGGATCCACAGCCCTCAGGTCATCCTAAGGACGAACTGCTCTGATACCATTAATGTAACATCCCGCCAAATTACTTTTCATAAATATAAAATGAATTAAAGGTAAAACAATAATATTTAAGTGAACATAATTATATATAAGTAATGAAGTTGCTCCTCACAGGGAGTTTAATACATAACTGGTCAAATTTTCTCAAAACTTAACAAAATACAGTCAAATACATCGAAACCGGCGGTCTCCATACATAAACCGGCGATCTCCTAACAGAAGCCCCAAAACAGGCGATCTGCTATCAGGGCAGAAAACAGGCGATCTCTTCCCCAGCGACCACTCACTAAGGAGCTCTACTTCCTGGAAGATCATCTGCTCCCGTGTAAATTATACACGATCATCACAGTTTTAAGAAAACAGCCACAGAACCAAAACACGCAGGGTAAGCTAGATATTTTAAAGAGAGTTTAAATATGAACATTAAAATCAAGATAAAACAAATTCAAGATACCCATGTAAAACTATAGAGTTTCTCATTCCCTTCACCTGATCGCCCAGAAATCACACATTTCACAACATTTTCAAGAGTCATTCTATTTCACAAAATGCATCAAGTGTCTATCAATTCAATGTTCCTCATTTCTCACGTCAGACTACCGCTGACTCAGCACACAAGACACTTGACACTACTTCCGGAAGACTCGTGCATTGACTAGACTCAGAGATCTGCACCTGTCATACTAAACTGCTGTAATGTTTCCACAGCTATGCGCATCAACACATTCTCGATCTCAAGTTCACCATTCTCACAGTATGACAGGGTTAATCCATATAACAGGCCGAGCTCGTTCTTTTTCACACGACTCACCCATACATATGAACCTCCTTCGACTCTCAACGCCTGAATAACTTCATCTATATGAATCCATTATCTCAGGAGAGTCAGGATAATCTCATTATAGACATCACCGATCAATGCACATCCTACACGATCTTACACGGTATTTTCTTTCCTGAAAATACTATGCCTTGATCCCACATCCACAACATTCAACACATCATACAACACTTAAATGAATGATTTCAATCACAGCAAAACTCACTCCAAGGTTCTTATTTTCGAATATCTCATTTAAATCTCAAACAGTTTCAAAGCAACACCAAAAACAGGGAGTTCGCAAACAACGCCAAAACCGGCGATCTGGTTCAAAGACAAGGTATTTCGTAGTCTGTATTTAAAACCGGCGACCACGTCGCCCAAACACATAGAACAGAGTATTCACGAAGATGAAAACGAAATCGGCGACCACGTCGCCCTCACTTCAGAAACAACTAATCTATGGCTTGTATTGAAAATGAAGGCTAGCTTCCCTTACCTGGACTTGCGCAAAACACCAGGAGCTCCGAAACCCAACGAAGCTTAAAGAATGCCTTGGCTCTGTTTTTGCGTCTGGTTTGAAGGACTTGCAGAGAACCTCCCAGGTGCTCTAATGGTGGCCGTCGCTCGTCGTACTCTTGTGTGAAGGTGCCAGAATCGCAGTGTGAAGGAGAGAATGGAGGAGAAGGGAGGTAAACTCACTCTTTCGCTCTTGAACAACTACAACGTTCCCCTCTCTCAGAAGTGGGTTTTTGCATCTTAAACCAGCTTGTCCACAAAAGCAGCTGCCACCACCCACTCTGTAGAGAAGTCTGAGTGTACGTTTCTCTGAACAGTATGACCATGTTTGTCTCTTGCGCATGCCAACCACTTCCTGAACAGTACGACCGCGAGTGTCTCCTGCGCATGCCAACATTCTGATGTCACTATTCTGAATCATCCTTTTTGTCTACGTGGCGTACGTGCAGGACGTTCCATGCTGGGAGTCTGGGTCCCACCTTCTCTGTGTGCAACTCGACATCGCGCGATAACCTTTCGCCGATGACCTCTCGCGCGAAGACTATCCACCGATGACATCTCACGCGAAGACAATCCACCGATGACCTCTCGCGCGAAGGCTATCCACCGATGACCTATCGCGCAAAGACAATCCACCGATGACCTCTCGCGCGAAGGCAATCCACCGATGCCTCATCCTGGCGGACGACCGATGTCTCTCCCTGGAAGACGACCGATGTCTCTCTCTGGGAGACGACCGATGTCTATCCCTGGCGACACCCGCATGCCTCTCGCGACCCGGCGATGCCTGCATGCCTCGCGTCCCGACGACGTCCACATGCCTCGCGCCCTGGCGATGCCCGCATGCCTCTCGCGCCCTGGCGATCATGTGTAGTAGACGACCGGCGATCTCATAGTCTTCTAAACTACACTTTCCTTCCTTTTTATTTTAAATAAAAGCATACTTAGAATTCATTTAAAATATATCCCTTTTTATTCCAATTCAATTTTACAGGTCCTTACAGACTTCATGGTAGAGCTCTCCTCGACAGCCACACACCGAGAGGAAGCAGATTTCAGGTGGGTTCTCTCTGTAGACGGATCTTCCAATCAACAGGGTAGTGGGGCTGGCGTCATTTTGGAGGGGCCAAATGGGTTGCTGATCGAGCAGGCTCTACGTTTTGCCTTCAAAGCTAGTAACAACCAAGCTGAGTATGAAGCCTTGATTGCAGGAATGTTACTGGCCAAAGAAATAGGGGCTAAGAGTTTGCTAGCAAAAAGTGATTACCTGTTAGTAACAGGAAAGATTACGGGAGAATATTAGGCCAAAGACCCTCAAATGGCTGCTTACCTGGAGTATTTTCAGATTTTGAAGGAGGCTTTTGCAAGGTTCGATCTGGTACACGTCCCCAGAGAACAGAATGCCTGAGCTGACTTGCTAGCAAAGCTCGCTAGTTCAGGCAAGGGGGGCAGACAGAGAATAGTTATACAGGAGACTTTGAGGACACCTCGAACCACCACAAGTGACACAGCAGTAGTTCAGCAAGTCAGGACATTGGAAGGCGTCAAGAGGAGTCATCGGTCATTGACTCAAGAGACATTGAAGGCACCCAGGATAAGTGCATATAACACATCAGGAGGGGAGTTGTTGCACATTTTCCTGGTAGAAGAAGGTGAAACCTAGATGACCCCCTACAGGCGTTACCTAGCTGACGGGACACTCCTGGTGGAACCCACAGAAGTTAGAATAATCAAGAAAAATTCAAACAGGTATACCCTTGTGGATGGAAATTTGTTCAGACATGGGTATACTCATCCTATCCTAGCTTGCGTAAGTGGTGAACAATGCACATGCATCATGGCAGAACTTCATGAAGGGATATGTGGGAGTCACATCGGTGGCTGAGCTCTCTCGTCAAAAGCCATTCGCGCAGGATACTACTGGCCAACCATGAAGGAAGATTGCACGAGGTACGTGCAGCGATGCAAGCAATGCTAACGACATGTTGACTGGCACAATGCGCCCCCAGAGGAGTTATGATCGATCCTGATCCGGTCGGTCATCGGTAGTTGATGACGTCAGCAGCAGTTGACCACGTGGACCATTCACAGGGTGACACGTGGTAGAAAATAGCAGGTGAGTCAGGGAGGAGATCACTCAGAATGGTGATCGGTGGTCAGTTGCTAAGGGACCACCACTCGCAGATCAGTGCCTGGCGAGCGCCTGGAGGCAGAGCGTGATGAGCGCCTGGAAGCAGAGCGCGAGAAGTAAAGAAGCACTGATCAATCATTGGGGGTTTCATGTTAACCCGCAGTTAAGCTGGGACCCAGGCTCCCAGCGAGAGCGTTACGCAAGAAGCACAGATCGGTAATCGCCTGGATTGCACATGATCGTCGTGTGTGAAGATTAGGAGATCAGGTGGTCAACAAGACGCCGAAAGGAGCACATCGCCGGGTGTTCACATCGCCGGGTATTCACATCGCCGGGTGATTCACATCGTCGGGTATTCACATCGCCGGGTATTCACATCGTCGGGTATTTGAGAAGACTTGGTAAGCACTTGTTATATGGTCTAAATACAGAAGGTAAGTAGCATGTCTGCCACCATGAGTGGTGTGAGCTGTGATACCCAGTGTTAACCAGCTCATCATGTTAAGGTTGCGCCCAGAGTAGCCTGTGCACTAAGCTACTCCCTGTGTGGATAACTTAGTCGCAGGAGCAAAGTGGAAGTAACGTTTCAGTTGCAGGTACTCCAGATGGTGACACGTGTATGACCAGATGTTATCCACGTGTCAAAAGGAATAACCGTCAGGAGAGAGAAAGACTCAGGTATATATATATAATTCTGAACGGAATTAAGGGGGGATTCATTTTTGGTTGTGATTCACTTGTACACGGTTCTGAGTTTTCTTTGAGATTCTTTGTTGATTCAATCACTGACTTTAGCGTCGGAGTGCAACCGGCCGCAGAGGCGCCATACTGTTCTTTCAGGTTTCTTGGAGGATTTTCATCTGAAGGTCATCGGTGTACTTGGCGTGAAGCTGGTGAGGACGAGGCTCGGGAAGGAGAAGCTCTAACGCTTTTGTCAAGATGTTGGATCATTTGGCGCCCACCGTGGGGCCATGTAAACTGTGATTCCCATCCACAGTTGAGTTTGTGAGGTTTTCGGTAGTTTCTGTTCGATTGCCTGCTGCCGCAATCGTTTTTTGGAGGTTTTGACCGTTTGAATCAAAGTTCAATCGGGGAAGAGTGGTTTTCTGGAGGTTTAGACCGTTTGAATTGGAGTTCAATCAGTGGACAGTGGTTTTCTAGAGGTTTCTACCGATTAATTCCTGGATCAATTGTTGTGCGAAGGAAGTTGAAAGGTTTCTTGAGCATTGTTGCGAGATAACTTTTGCGTATTGAAAGGAAACTGTATGAAATTAGTAGAAGTTTCATGAGGAAAATGAGGACAACCAGATCTAGTTCAGTTGAGCCACAATCCGGAGAGAATAACGTGACGATGTCGCAAATGCTGGAGATGATGCATGCTTTACAAGAAAATGTGGCAGTGTCGTGCGTCGAGCAGACGAAGATGCACGACGACCTGATCATTTCTCAGGCCAGGAACGAAGAACTGAGTAAGGTTAATGAAGAGTTACGTCAGGCTTTTCGCGAGCAGAGGGAGAGTGCTGCGACCAGTGGAGGTGCGCCACCGTCTCCGCCACGAGTTTTTCCAATGCCGTTTTCGCAACAAACATCACGGCGATGAAGGCCTCCTTCACTAGAGTGGAAGATCCAGAGGCTCACCTTACCACGTTCCATACGCAGATGATGCTGTCGCGAGGATCGGATGCGGTCTATTGCAAAATGTTCATGAGCACTCTCCACAACACAGCGTTGGATTGGTTTGTAAGCCTACCTACTGGACACATTTCCAGTTTCCAGCAATTCTCCAAGCTTTTTGTCGATCAGTACATTGTGAATAGGGCGCCGCCTATGGTGTCGTGCGACCTGTTCGACGTAAGGCAATTCCAGGGGGAATCTTTGAAGGACTATATGAATAGGTTTGGAGCTCAGATAGTCCGATTGCCAGGTAAAGATGAGGAGATGTTTGTGCACGCCTTTAAGAAGGGCGTGCTACCTGGACCCTTTAGTGAATCGTTAATCAGGAGCCACCCTGCAACGTTTGCAGAGATTCGGCGACGTGCTGTGGTTCACATCGCCGCTAAGAATGAAGTGATAGAGAAGAGAGGGAATATGGCTCCTGCGAAACCACGCACCCAAGCCAAAACTCAGCCTCAGAGGGTGTTGGAGACGGCGACGGTGAAGAAGGATCAAAGGACATACCATCCTTATGATCCGAAGAAAAGAAAAGGTGATGATAGTAGTAGAGGAAGAGGGCCAGGTCGCCTGAGGGAGTTCAAGCGCCCTCCGAGGTATGAGTTCGTGATGGGATTTGTGGACCTGATCGCCATTCCCAATATAGCTGTCAAGCTGAAGGTGCCTAAAAAGATTTCGGATAAGGTGTTGGGGCCAAAGCCAGACGCGTGGTGTGAATTCCACGAAAGTTTTGGCCACACCCTTGACTCCTGCCTGTCGCTGGGATACCAACTCGACGAGTTGGTTAGAAGTGGATTTCTGAAGGACTATTTGCTGGAGAAGAAGGCAGCAAATGCGTCGAGCTCCCAGCCGGCGACCAGCGAGGGCCAACAACATGAAGTGCCCATCCACGGGGAAATCCACGCTATAGCTGGGGGTTTCTCAGGAGGTGGGTGCACCGCGTCACAGCGCAAGAAATATGCTCGATCTGTGATGGCAGTGGAAGCATTCGAGGACCACTCGCCCGATGTGGACATCACGAAACCCTTTTTAGTTTAGTGTATGGCTGTGACGCGATGATTCCAGTTGAAATCCAGGAGAGCTCACCGAGTTTTCAACACTTTGTAGCAGAAGAATCATATGAAGAGAGAAGAATGAACCTGGATTTACTGGATGAGGTCAGAGAGGAATCAAGAGTGAAAGCTGAAGCGGTGAAAAGAAGAATAGAACGAAGATACAAATCTAGAGTAATACCGAGGCAGTTCAGAAGTGGCGATCTGGTGATGAGGAAGGCCCACCAGTACGAGATGGAGAATAAGTTGTCACCCAAGTGGACAGGATCGTTTAGAATAACCGAAGCACTCGGGAACGGCGCCTACCGCTTGGAGACACTAGAAGGAGGGGCGATTCCTCGTACTTGGAACGCCACACACCTCATATTTTATTTCAGTTAAAGCTTCGTAAGTAGTACAAACTCAGGGGAATCATGAATAGTTTTGTAAAAACAGTTACAAGGGGGCACTCTTTTTTCCCTAAGGAAGGTTTTTAACGAGGCCACTCAAGAAATAAGGTATTCAAAATTGAAATTTTGAAGTATACTAAAGTTTGTGTGCATATCGTTCAAAGAAGTTTTTTGAAAAACCTTATCACCTAAAGTGATTCGAGGTAGAAGTAAACTGATTGCGCACGTTTTTAAGTAAAAGTTTTTAAGACCTCATCACCCTTAGGCGATTAGAGGCACAAGTGAAAAGTTTTTAAAGTCCTTATCGTCCTTTGGCGATCAGAGGCATCCAGCGAAGTTCAAAGTCCTCGATGTTCTCGCGCATCTTGAGGCAACAGAGGAAGTCCTCCTTGCCTTCGAGCAAGTGCAGGCGAGAAAGAGGAAGACCTCCTTGCCTTTGAGCAAGTGCAGGCGAGAAAGAGGAAGTCCTCCTTGCCTTTAAGCAAGTGTAGGCAACAAAGGAAGACCTCCTTGCCTTTGAGCAAGTGCAGGCGAGAAAGAGGAAGACCTCCTTGCCTTTGAGCAAGTGCAAGCGAGAAAGAGGAAGTCCTCCTTGCCTTTGAGCAAGTGTAGGCAATAGAGGAAGACCTCCTTGCCTTTGAGCAAGTGCAGGCAAGAAAGAGGAAGACCTCCTTGCCTTTGAGCAAGTGCAGGCGAGAAAGAGGAAGACCTCCTTGCCTTTGAGCAAGTGCAGGCGAGAAAGAGGAAATCCTCCTTGCCTTTGAGCAAGTGTAGGCAACAGAGGAAGACCTCCTTGCCTTTGAGCGAGTGCAGGCGAGAAAGAAGAAGACCTCCTTTCCTTCAAACAGGTACAGGCAAGAAGGGTTCATATAAAGGAACGACAGGTGAAAAAGCGAATAGAAGGTTGCAAAAGGTGATCCCACAAAGGACGCCTTATTTGGGTAAAGAAGGCAACATCGCCCAAAATTAATTCGGCGAGTACCAGATCAGAGGAATTTCTGGCGATGATGCAGAACACTTGGCATGTCAGTTAAACGCACAAAGAAACAAGGCTAAGTGAAGAGAACGAAAGATAACCTATATGCTTGTCTAGCTGGTCTTCGAGAAACTCAAAGCTAATGATAGACGTTATGGGAAGAGTGATGTTGGAGGCAGCTACGCTTTTCCAGGAAAGGCAGAGGTCTCTGTCCAGTGCTCCCATGTTGTCAGGGCTCCTTGCTCTCCTGAAGCTATCCTTGGAGCCTTTATTTCCCTTGTCCACCCAGTACAAGGGAAAGCCATCGAGCAAAGAAGGGTCCTCGTCGGTTTTACAAACCTTTACAAAACTTTCCTTTCCAATGCTCATAAGATTGCTAGAATATCGAGAAGAAGGACCTTCCAGCAATCCCGTTTAGGCTTACCCAGAGGCGATCTCCAGGATTTTTGGCTTCGAACAAGAATAAGAAGATATCCTGATGGGTTGTTCTTCATGACTATTTGTTATTCTTAAAATATGAGGTAAAAAGGTGGTGGAAGTTATGGATGATATGGGTCAAGGATGGCTCATATAGAGCTATGGGTTCCTTGTAGGTGCATGAAAGGTATGGAGAGTGATAGGTTAGGCCAAATCACTTGGAGGAAGGTGAAGATGAAGATCAAAGTGTCTAACCTAGAGAGACTAGACAAAGAGTAGAAGCTAGCATAATTTTGGCAGCATTTACTCATATAAATTGATCTTAAAAAAAATGAGCCAAAGCACCCTTGATCCAGCCTCTTGACCAAAACGTTGGAGCTTCTCCTTCCCGAACTTCGTCTTCACCAGCTTCACGCCAAATACACCGATGACCTACAGCTTACACTCCTCCAAGAAACCTAAAAGAACAGTGTGGCGCCTTTGCAGCCGGTTGCGCTCCGACGCTCAAGTCAGTGAGTTAATCAAGAAAGAAATTCAAAGAAACTAAAGGCCGTGTACTAGTGAATTACTACCCAAAAAATGAATTCCCCCTTATTCTGTTAAGCATTTTACATATATAACTGAGTCTTTCTCTCTCCTGACGGTTATTCCTCTTGACACGTGGATAACATCTGGTCATACACATGTCACCATCTGGAGTACCTGCAGCTGCAACGTTACTTCCACTTTGCTCCTGCGGCTAAGTTATCCACACAGGGAATAGCTTAGTGCACAGGCTACTCTGGGCGCAACCAAGTTTCCTCTAATACCCGGCGATGTGCTCCTTTCGGCGACATGTTGACCACCCATCTCCTAATATTCACATAGGGCGATCATGTGCAATCTGGGCGATTACCGAGCTGTGCTTCTTGCGTAACGCTCTCGCTGGGAGCCTGGGTCCCAGCTTAACTGCGTGTTAACAGGAAACCCCCGATGACCGATTAGTGCTTCTTTACTTCTCGCACTCTACTTCCAGGCGCTCACCTGGTACTGATCTGCGGGCGGCGGTCCCTTAGCAACTAACCACCGATCACCATTCTGAGTGATCTCCTTTCTGATTCACACGCTCTCTTCTACCACGTGTCACCCTGTGAATGGTCCACGTGGTCAACTGCTGCTGATGTCATTGACTACCGATGACCGACCGGATCACAAGCCCCCCAGTCTTGAGCTGTGACTGGTCCAGCAAAAAGATTAAGAGGTCGTCTTCTGGCGGCCTTTAGGAGCGCACATTCTGGCACTAACACTGTTTCATTCCTTCTTCTTCGCCTTTAGACATTCAAAGCATTTCTCTGTGAGACCCTTCGTCTTCTTCAATCTCCAACCTTTGCGACGCTTTTCTGATCATCCAAAGGCAACATTTTATCTCTTCTACTGATGATTGCTGCATTTTAACCGATTTACATCATCTTTTATCTGTTTGGTGCATACACTGTGGGATGCTTTCTTATCCTTCTCGTAACTTAGGGTTTTTCTGACGACCCCTGTTCTTATGAACCCTTCATTTACTCATTCTTCCTTCCTCTTCGAACCTTTTCTTTGCATCGCCTGCCCTCATCTCTTCCTCTTTCTTTCCTTGCAGTTTCTTCAATGGTTCGTTACAAAACAACTGATAACCCTCCTCCATCGTCGCGGAACCCTCCGCCTAAGACTCGTAGAGCCTTGCCAATAACGAACCCTTCGTCGTCGCGCGTCTTCCCAAGAACCTCTGAGGTTCCAGCAACTCAATCTGAGAGACCTGCTACCTCTTCTTGTCCTAATCTATCCCAGACCACGCCTCCTCAAACCAGAGGAAACGCTCCGCCTTCCCACGATTTCCAAACTTTATATCCCTGGGCTTCGCCATCGTTGCTGAAGGAGACCTCCTCGGTAACTTCTGCCCTTGAGATTCTGCGTCTCAAGAGAGGGGATAAGCCTAACCTCTCATTCCATAAAGAACACGACGACAACCTCACCATCGTCCCATGCTTTCCTAAAGAACCCATCTGCGCCGATGACAAAGTCAGTAATGGCAAGCCATTTTGCTTCATCTATGTGACGATGTTCAAAAAGGTGAAGGTTAGGTTCCCCTTCACCCGATTTGAAAGGGAGCTCCTAACCGAACTTGACGTTGCCCCTGCCCAGCTTCACCCAAATAGCTGGGCGTTCGTGAGGGCATTTGAGATCCTCTGTGCACATTTGGGATTACTCGCTTCAGTGGACGTTTTCTTATTCTTGTTCGAAGCCAAAAATCTTGGAGATCGCCTCTGGATAAACCTGAATGGGATTGCTGGAAGGTCCTTCTTCTCGATATTCCAACAATCTTATAAAGATTGGAAGGGAAATTTTGTAAAGGTTTGCAAAAACGACGAAGACCCTTCTTTGCTAGATGGTTTTCCCTTGTACTGGGTGGACAAGGGAAATAAAGGCTCCAAGGATAGCTTCAGGAGAGCCAGGAGCCCAGACAACATGGGAGAACTGGATCGAGACCTCTGCCTTTTCTGGGAAAGCGTAGCCGCTTCTAACATCATTCTTCCCACAGCGTCTATCATCAGCTTTGAGTTTCTCGAAGGCCATCTAGACAAGCATATAGGTTATCTTTCGTTCTCTTCACTTAGCCTTGTTTCTTAATTGTTCTTTCTTAATAACTGTATTGTTCTTCTGCTTGGCTTCTTCACTTATGTACCCTAAGCTTGCATAGCTACTCATATTTACTTGGATTGTGAACTGCTACTGCTGTCTGATTGCTCATCTCTTTTGCTCTTACACTTGCCTTATGCAGACATGATGCTGGGGAAGGATAAAATGGCTCAACTCCGCGCTCTGGCCAAGAAACACAAGCTCGCGGCGGGCTCCCAAACCATTCCTAACTCGGTTGCTGAGGACGCCGCTTTTCATGGGAGAACCCCCCCAGAAGGTTCTTCTCCTGCCACAATTTCATCTCCTCAAGCTAGGAAGAAACTGGCTCCAAAAAGGCTTAAAAGAAAGACACCTCAAGCAGTATCTGAAAATGAGGAGGAAGAGGACACCGAAGATGGCCTTATTACTAAGCGCCAAAGGCCAACTGCCTCCAAGCCACCAAACCCCCCGACGACAACACCATCAGATCTTCCTCCACTACCTTCAGAAATAGTCCAAGCTCCGCCACTAGCCGCCGCACCACCTTCAACTGAAGGTGGCAGTCCCAACCTTACGGAACACCCCCCAAGTGCTTCCACTCCTTTCCATTCTGCCGGGGAGGGGGCTCAATCTCAGGCCTCTACTGCTAGCCCCGTCCTGATTGAGATTGAGGATACTGAGGCCTCTCCCCTCCCTGTCGCTGAAAAATCTGCCTCACCGCCGCCCCTAGAAGCCCCCCTTGCCATCCAAGCAACAGAGGGTGGTGGTGAGAGCCAGCCTCAGGTGTTTCCAGAGGGCCTAACTCCTATCTTGCCCATTCCCAGCTTCCTCACCGAGTCGTTGGGGTCTTTATCCTCTCAAGTGGGCAAGCTAATAGAGGGGCAAGGCAGTTTGATTTTTGAAGGCATGCAAGAGTTCATCCACAAGCTTCAAAGAGAAAACCTTCGCCTACAGGATGAACATCATTCCTTGAAGACTGAAGCAAGCAGGCTTTCCTGTGACATGATAGTGCGTGAACTCGTGCACACAAGACTGGAAGACGCCTTGAATGCTGAAATTCGAGTAGCTCGCCAGGAGACAGCTGACTTTCGCCAAAGACTCCAAGCCAAAGCTATTGAAAACATCGAACTTGAGAGCAAACTCGCTCCCATGCGGGCCTAAGTGGCGGACCTGCAAGCTAAATAGACAAAAGATGCCACAAGGGTAGAGAAACTGGAGAAGAAGTCAGCTGAACGAGAAATCCTCTTGGGGGTGATTGAGAGCGATAGGGATAAGGCCCTCGTCGAGCTTGCCAAGGCTCATGAAGAAAATAACAGGATGACCTCAGAACTTGGCAAAGCTCAAGAGGAAAACAAGAGAATGACCGCCGGGTTGGACAAGGCGCAAGGAGAAATTCAAAGACTTAATGCAGAGCTCGCCCAGACACGAGAGGATCAACAGAAAACCGCCGACGATCTCACTCAAACTCTCAAGGAGAGAAAAGAGCTGACCCAACAGATTGACGAGCTTGACCAGAGTTCTGCACAAATCCTTAATTCAGGATTCGATGCAGCTTTGGAGCAAATGGCGTGCCAATACCCCGAGCTAGACCTCTCCATGATCTCTGTATGCAACGAGGTGGTAGACGGGAAGATTGTACCTTCTGTTGATTAGAAAACCCCCTTTACCGCCTTGTCTCCACGCCCCATATTTATCTTTTAATTGGCATAACTGTAATTTGAACATCTTTATCAACTTCAACGTTCATCTTCACTATCTTGTCTTTGGCCTCATATTTGTTTCTTTGTGTGTTTAACCAATGTAACCCGTGAAATGCACTTAACTGAAATTTTGACCTTTCACGCCCTGCTTGAAACTAAACAAACTACTAATTGAAACTTATCAATTTGTTTAGATATTAATCCTGGGCGATGTCATTCCATAGAACTCGTGAACTTAAGGTGAAAAACCTCAATACACAAACCAACTTCTCACTAGGCAATAACCTTTAATCTTATCTAGTATTAAAAATACAACTTACCTGACCTGCCAAGTGTTCTGCATCATCGCCAGAAATTCTTCTGATCTGGTACTCACCGAAGATATTAATTCGGGCGATCACCTTCGCAACTTCTATTCGCCTTTCCACTTGTCGCTTTTCTTGCCTGCACCTGCTCGAAGGCAAGGAGGACTTCTTCTTTCTCGCCTACGCTTGCTCAAAAGCAAGGAGGACTTCCTCTTTTTCCTACACTTGCTCAAAGGCAAGGAGGTCTTCCTCTTTTCTTGCCTGCACTTGCTCAAAGGCAAGGAGGTCTTCCTCTTTTCTCGCCTGCACTTGCTCAAAGGCAAGGAGGTCTTCCTCTTTTGCCTACACTTGCTCAAAGGCAAGGAGGTCTTCCTCTTTTGCCTACACTTGCTCAAAGGCAAGGAGGTCTTCCTCTTTAGCCTACACTTGCTCAAAGGCAAGGAGGTCTTCCTCTTTCGCCTACACTTGCTCAAAGGTAAGGAGGTCTTCCTCTTTTGCCTCAAGATGCGCGAGAACATTGAGGACTTTGAACTTCGCTGGATGCCTCCGATCGCCACAGGACGATGAGGACTTTAAAACCTTTCACTCGGGCCTCTAATCGCCTAAGGGCGATGAAAACTTTTCACTTGTGCCTCTAATCGCCTAAGGGCGATGAGGTCTTAATAATTTTTCAAGGACGATGAGGACTTTAAAACTTTTCAATTGTGCCTCTAATAGCCTAAGGGCGATGAGGTCTTAAAAACTTTTACTTAAAGTGTGCGCAATCATTTTTCTTCTACCTCGAATCACTTTAGGTGATAAGGTTTTCCCAAAAACTTCTTTAAAACGCTATGCACACAAACTTTAGTATACTTCAAAATCTCAATTTTGAATATCTCATTTCTTGGGCGGCCTCATTAAAAACCCTCCTTAGCGAAAAAAGAGTGCCCCCTTGTAACTGTTTTTACAAACTGTTTATGATTTCCCTGAGTTTGCATTACTTACAAAGCTTTAACTGAAATAAAATTTGAGGTGTGTGGCGTTCCAAGTACGAGGAATCGCCCCACCTTCTAGTGTCTCCAAGCGGTAGGCGTCGTTCCCAATTGCTTCGGTTATTCTAAACGGTCATGTCCACTTGGGTGACAACTTATTCTCCATCTCGTACTGGTGGGCCTTCCTCATCACTAGATCGCCGCTTCTGAACTGCCTCAGTACCACTCTAGAACTGTACCTTCGCTCTATTCTTCTTTTCACAGCTTCAGCTTTCACTCTTGCTTCCTCTCTGACCTCATCCAGCAAATCCAGATTCATTCTTCTCTCTTCATTTGACTCTTCTGCTACAAAGTGTTGAAATCTTGGCGAGCTCTCCTGGATTTCAACTGGAATCATTGCGTCACAGCCATACACTAAACTAAAAGGAGTTTCGCGGGTGCCTGACTGCTCAGTTGTGTGGTACGCCCAAATTATGCGAGGTACCTCGTCAGCCCACGATCCCTTAGCTTTCTCTAATCTCCTCTTCAGACCTCTCAACAGAACCCGATTAGCGAATTCTACCTGGCCATTCGTCTGTGGGTGCTCAACGGATGCAAACACTTGTTGAATTCCCACATCCTCACACAGCTTCTTCAACAAGTGGCTTGCAAACTGAGTCCCATTGTCTGATACTAGACGCTTAGGCACTCCAAATCGGCACACAATGTTCTTCCACACAAAGCTTTCAATCTTGGGTGTCGTGATTTGGGCAACTAGCTCTGCTTCAATCCACTTAGTGAAGTACTCAATCGCCACCACCAAGTATTTCCTCTGCCTGATTGCCATCGGAAAGGGCCCCAGAATGTCGATTCCCCATGTATGGAATGGCCAAGGGCTATAAATCGACTTAAGCTCTTCTGAGGGCGCCTTGTGCCAATCGGCGTGCTGCTGGCACTGCTTGCAACACTGGGCATACCTCTTGCAATCCTCTCTCATTGTCGGCCAGTAATAACCTGCACGAAGAGTTCTAGTAGCTAGAGCTCGACCCCCGATGTGACTTCCGCATATGCCTTCATGGAGCTCAGCCATAATCCTCGTGCATTTCTCCCCGTGTATACACACCAGGAGTGGGTGTGTGAATCCAAACCTGTACAACTCGCCATCTATCAAGGTAAACCTGGTAGAGTTCTTCTTGATCTTCCTGGACTCTACCGGATCTATTGGGAGCAAGCCATCGGCTAAGTAACGCTGATACTGTGTAATCCACGTGTCTGGCTTATGTGTGTCACAGACCTGCACGACGTTCACTTCATCCACAGGAGACGCCCTTACCCTTGGGGTTCTCAAGGTCTCCTGAGTCAAAGACCTGTGACTCCTCGCCTTTCCCTTTGGCGACTTGCTCACTTGAAAAACCTGGTGATCTGCCACAAACGCCCTAGGTGTCTTCAATGTTTCTTGAATAACAGTCCTCTGTCTACCCCCCTTGCCCGAACTGGCGAGCTTGGCCAGCACGTCAGCTCGGGCATTTTGCTCCCTTGGTACATGCACTACCTCGAATGAGGTAAAGGAACTCTTCAACTCCTGCACATATGCTGTAAGGACCTAGAAACTTTAATTGGAATAAAAGTGTTAGATTTAAATAATTTCAGAGGATGTTATTATTTAAAATACTAAGAGCTGGTAAATGAAGTTTCGTAGTAGTCGGACATCGGACGTCGCCCAAGGTCTGGGGTCAGCTGGTAGAGATCGGTCGGATGACGTGTGGATCAAGAAGAGTAAAGGAAGAAAAGTGTAGTTAAGAAGTCTTCTACGAGATCGCCGTTGTTGAAGACGGAGGCGATCTCCGACTTCTCTGGCACATAATCGCCTGTCGCCTAGAGGAGACATGACCGCCAATCGCCTATGGTGTACGTGATTGTAAGGACCTGTAAAATTGAATTGGAATAAAAAAGGGTTATATTTTAAAAGAATTCTATGTATGTTTTATTTAAAATAAAAAGGGAGGAAAAGTTAAGTTTAGAAGGCTATGAGATCGCCGGTCGCCTGCTACACATGAGCGCCAGGTGGACGTCGCCAGGGCGCGAGGAATGCAGGCATCGTGCGGGCGCGAGAGTTATGAGGGCGTCGCCAGGGAAGACATCGGTCGTCTCCCAGAGGAAGACATCGGTCGTCTTCCAGGACGAAGGAGACATCGGTCGTCTTCCAGGGCGAAGGAGACATCGGTCGTTCGCCAGGATGAGTCAGCAGTGGAAAGTTATCGCACGACGTCGAGTTTCACACAGAGTAAAGTGGGACCCAGGCTCCCAGCATGAAACGTCCTACACACGTGCCACGTAGACAGAAGGGTGGTTCAGAGTGGTGACATCAGAATGTTGGCATGCGCAGGAGACACTCGCGGTCGTACTGTTCAGAGCAGTGGTTGGCATGCACAAACGACAACAGTGGTCGTACTGTTCAGAGCAGTGGTTGGCATGCATAAGCGACAGCAGTGGTCGTACTGTTCAGGGCAGTGGTTCTCAGGCTTTCCTGCAGAAGGGGTGGCAGCGGCAGCATACGTGGACAGGTAAGCTGGGATTCAAAAGCCACTGCAGGAAGGCAAAGAGCGTTACAGACTCAAGAGTGTTAGAGTGAGTGCAAACTTCCTCCCTCCCTTCTTCCCTTCCTTGCGTTGAGACTCAGGCAACCTCCAGCATCAGTGCGACAAGCGACGTTGCCCTTAGAGCACCTAAGAGGTTCTCTGCTAGTTCTACAGACCAGGCGCTGAAAACAGAGACAAGGCGTGGTTCAAGCTTCGTTGGGTTTTGGAGCTCTTGGTGTTTTGCGCAAGTCCAGGTAAGGGAAGCTAGACTTCATTTTCAATACAAGCCATAGTTTAGCTATTTCTGAAGTGAGGGCGACGTGGTCGCCGGTTTTCGTTTCATCTTTGTAAAATGCTCTGTTCTTATGTGTTTGGGCGACGTGGTCGCCGGTTTTATATACAGTCTTCGAAATACCTTGTTTTTGAACTAGATCGCCGGTTTTGGCGTTGTTTGCGAACTCTCTGTTTTTGGGTGTTGCTTTGAAAACTGTTTGAGATTCAAATGACATATTCGAAAACATGAACCTTTGAAATGACTATTGCGGTGATTGAATCATCTAGTTGAGAGTGGTATGATGTGTTGAATGTTGTGAATGTGGGATCGAGGCATAGTATTTTCAGGAAAGAAAATACCGTGTAAGATCGTGTAGGATGTGCTTTGACCAGTGATTCGTCATGATATCCTGACTCTCCTGAGATAATGAATTCATATAGATGAAGTTATTCAGGCGTTGAGAGTCGAAGGAGGTTCATACGTATGGGTGAGTCATTTGAAAGAGAACGAGCTCGACCTGTGGTGTGGATTAACCCTGTCATGCTTGGATGGTGATGATATTGAGATTCATTATACGCTTGTGAATGTGTGTGATTTCACGGCGACCCTGTGAATGTGTGTGATTTCACAGTGGGCAGTATGACAGGTGCGAATCTATGAGTCTAGTCAATGCATGAGTCTTCCGGAAGTAGTGTCAAGTGTCTTGTGTGATGAGTCAGTGGAAGTCTGACGTGAGAAATGAGAAACATTGAATTGATAGACACTTGGTGCATTATGTGAATAGAACGACTCTTGAAAATATTGTGAAACATGTGATTTCTTGATGGCTGTGTAATATGAATGAGGAAGTGATGGACTCTGGTGAATGTTTAAAAAGGCTGATCTACGTTGGTTGTCCAGTTTAAAATTTAAAGTTTAAAATATCTAGCTTACCCTTTGTATTGTTCTCTGGTTGTTTCCTCTTAAAACTGTGATGATCGTGTATTTTACACGGGAGCAGATGATTTTCCAGGAAGTAGAGCTCCTTAGTGAGTGGTCGCCGGAAGGAGATCGCCCGATTTCTGTTCTGGCAGCAGATCGGCTGTTTTGGGTCCTCTGATAGGAGATCGGCCTCTTCCGATAGGAGATCGGTCTCTTCCGATAGGAGATCGCCTGCTTTGTTTTTTTTACTGTATTTTGTTTATGATTCTGGAAAATTTGACCGAATTTGTATTAAACTCCCTGTGAGGAGAAACTACATTTCATATATATATAATATTTTGTTCACTTCAATCTATTTGTTACCTTTACTTTCATTATATACTTTTGTATAGTATTTTGGCGGGATGTTACAGTGATCGACGGGAGCGAACGTAGTATGTGGTCAAGATGCTGGATTAACCATAGTGGGTTCCAAACACCACGCGTATCAAGGTGTGAGTTAAGCCTTAGATACGCTGTGCATGCGAAGCTCTATGCTTGAGCATAAGAGATCGCCCTTGGTGTTGCATGCATGGGCGCAAGAGGAGTTGTGAAGCTACCGACGTCACCAAGACATGTGGAGGTAATACCTTGGACGTAACATAGTGGGATGGAGAACCTTCAGCAAGGTGTGACGATATGACATCGGTGAGCAGAGTAAGGCGATGTGTTCTCGTCACACACAAGGGCGATAAGAGATCGCCAACAGGATGGGAGACACATCGGTGGTTTGCCAGGTTGAGACATTGGTTGTCTTCCAGGGTGAGACATCGGTGGTCCTCCAGGGTGACACATCGGTTGTCTGCCAGGATGAGGAATTAGTCATCACCGGGATGAGGCACGTCAGTCATCGCCGGTATGAGAGACAGACGGTCATCGCCAGGATGAGGGACACATCGGTCGTTTTCCAGGGAGAGACATCAGTCGTCCTCCAGGATGAGGCCTCGGTGGATAGTCATCGCGCGAGCGGTCATCGGTGGAAGGTTATCGCGCGATGTCGAGTTTCACACAGATAAGGTGGGACCCAGGCTCTCAACATCACACGTCCTGCACGCGCGCCACGTGGACAAAAAGGGTGGTTCAGAATAGTGACATCAGAATGTTGGCATGCGCAGGAGACACTCGCGGTCGTACTGTTCAGGGAAGTGGTTGGCATGCACAAGAAGACAACCGTGGCCGTACTGTTCAGTGAAACGTACACTCTGGCTTTCCTGCAGAGGGGGTGGTGGCAGCAGCATGCATGGACAAGTAGGCTTGGATTCAAAAACCCACTGCGAGGAGGCAAAGAACGTTGCAGTGACTCGAGTGAAAGAGTGAGTGCATATTCATCCCTCTCTTTTCTCTCCTTCGCGCTGCGATTCAGGCAACCTCAAGCACCAGTACAACGAGCGACGACTGCCCTTGGACACTTGGGAGGTTCTCTGCAAGTTCTCCAGACCAGGACACTAAAACAGAGTGAAAGCATCTTTAAGCTTCATTGGGTTTCGGAGCTCTTGGAGTTTTGCGCTAGTCCAGGTAAGGGAAGCTAGCCTTTTTTTCCAACGAAAATCCTTATAATAGATGTTTAAGATGATGGGGGCGACGTGGTCGCCGGTTTTTCAACTGTTATTGTACAATCCTCTGTTTTGAACGAGATCGCCGGTTTTGGCGTTGTTTTTCGAACTCCCCTGTTTTGTGTTGTTTGAAGCTGTTTGAGATTTAAATGTGATATTCGAAAATATGAACCATGAAATGATTGTTATTGTGATTAGAATTATTCATTTAAGTGTTATATGATGTGTGGAATGTCGTGAATGTGGGATCAAGACATAGTATTTTCAGGAAAGGAAATACCGTGTTGAGATTTGGTTATGAAGTGTATTGATCTGTGAGTATCCTGTGAATGAGGCGATCCTGACTCTGCTGAGATAATGGAATCACATAGAGGAAGTTATCCAGTTGGTGAGAGTCGAAGGAGGTTCATATGAATGGGTGAGTCGTGTGAAAAAGAACGAGCTCGGCCTGTTATATGGATTAACCCTGTCATACTGTGAGAGTGATGAAATTGAGATCGAGATTGTGTTGATGCGCATGGCTGTGGAAACATTACAGCAAATGAAGTATGACAGGTGCATGTCTCTGGATGCTAAGTTCAACGCACGAGTCTTCCGGAAGTAGTGTCAAGTGTCTTGTGTGATGAGTCAGTAGAAGTCTGACGTGAGAAATGAGGAACATTGAATTTGATAGACACTTGATGCATTATGTGATTTGAATGACTCTTGAGTAATTGTGAAATACGTGTTTACTTGATGGTCATGTGAAGAGAATGAGAAAATTGATAGTTTTACGTGGGTATTTTGAATTTGTTTTACCTTGATTTTTAAAGTTCATATCTAAACTCTCTTTTAAATATCTAGCTTACCCTGTGATTTCTGGTGTTGTGTTTGGCTTTTCTTAAACCTGTGATGATCGTGTAAAATTTACACGGGAGCAGATGATGTTGTAGGAAGTAGAGCTCCTCAGTGAGTGGTCGCCGGAAGGAGATCGCCTGTTCCTCTTTCTGTTAGGCGATCACCCTCTTTCTGTTTTTCTGATAGGAGATCGCCGTTCTCTGATAGGAGATCGCCTTTTTGCTGTTAGGAGATCGCCTGTATTCATATTTTAATGTATTTTGTTTACGTTTTTGGAAAATTGACCGAATATGTATTAAAGTCCCTGTGAGGAGAAACTTCTTTATATATATATAATTTTGTTCTTTCCAATATATTTGTTTACCTTTATTTCATTTTATAATTATTCCAAAGTATTTGGCGGGATGTTACATATGCCAAGTAAGCTGCCATCTGCGGGTCCTTGGCTTGGAACTCGCCCACTACTTGCCCTGTGACCAGCAACGAGTCACTTTTGGCCACCAACACTCTAGCCCCCATCTCTTTTGCCAACAAGATACCTGCAATCAATGCCTCATATTCTGCTTGATTGTTGCTGGCTTTGAAAGCAAACCTTAGGGACTGTTCTATCAGCACGCCGTTGGGCCCCTCCAGAATGACCCCAGCACCGCTACCCTGCTGGTTCGACGATTCATCTACTGAAAGGACCCAACGAAAACCATCTCCTTCGTCATGAGTTGCCTCTGACGAGAGCTCGACTATGAAATCAGCGAAGATCTGCCCCTTAATTGGCCCTCGAGGTTCATATTTAATGTCGAACTCTGACAGTTCTACCACCCACTTCACCATTCTTCCAGCTACATCAGGTTTCTTCAGAACCTTCTGAATGGGCAAATCGGTCATTATTAGGACAGTGAAGCTCTGAAAGTAATGACGCAACCTCCTCGCCGAAAACACAACCGCTAGAGCAGCCTTCTCCAAGGCCTGATACCTCGCCTCAGGGCCTTGTAACACTTTACTCACAAAATAAATTGGCCTCTGGACCTGATCTTGATCTTGGACAAGCACCGCACTCACCGCTTTCTCAGTTACAACGAAATACAACCTGAGAGGCACTCCTACAAACGGTTTGCACAGCACCGGCGGGCTTGCTAAATATTCTTTAAGCTTCACGAAAGCCTCTTCACACTCCTTGGTCCAGACAAACCTGTTGTTTCTCTTTAAACATTGAAAATACGGGTGGCCCTTCTCGCCGCTAGCTGACACAAAGCGCGAGAGAGTGGCCATCCGACCTGTCAACTGCTGCACCTCCTTCACCGTGGCTGGGCTTCTCATCGCCATAACAGTAGCACACTTATCAGGGTTTGCCTCTATTCCTCTTTCAGTCAAGAGGAAACCTAAAAATTTTCCCGCCTCCACACCAAAAATGCACTTCTCTGGATTCAATTTCAGCTTATATTTGGCTATCGTAACAAACAACTCTTCCAGGTCTGAGACGTGCCTACTCCTCTCCAGGGAAGTCACCACCATATCATCAACATAGGCCTGCACATTTCTCCCCAGCATTGGTGCAAGTACCTTATCCATTAACCTCTGGTACGTGGCCCCAGCGTTCTTCAGCCCAAATGGCATCACTTTGTAGCAGTAGCACGATCTCTCTGTCATAAAGGTCGTCTTCTCTTCGTCCATAGGATGCATCTTAATCTGATTATACCCCGAGAAGGCATCCAGAAAACTCAACAATTTGCACCCTGCCGCGCTGTCAACCAGGGCGTCTATGCTTGGCAAAGGATATGAGTCCTTCGGGCAAGCCTTGTTTAAATCCGTGAAATCGATGCACATGCGCCATTTCCCGTTGCTCTTCTTAACCAGTACGACATTAGCGAGCCACTCGGGGTATTGGATCTCCCGAATGTGGCCTGCTGCGAGGAGCTTCTGCGTTTCATCTCTGATCGCCTGCCTCTTCTCCTCGTTGAACTTTCGCCTTCTTTGTCGCACTGGTCGAACCTGGGGGTCCATCGCCAGATGATGGCACAAGAAATCAGGGTCGATACCAGGCATATCCGAAGCAGACCACGCAAACGCGTCCAGATGCCTCTCTATCACCCCGGCGATCTGGTCTTGTGCTTCACGATCCAGAGATTTCCCCAGCTTGTAGACCTTACCTCTTATCTTCCTTTCAACCCACTCTTCCACTAGTCGAAGTCTCCTTTCACTGGCGATCACCTCTCTAGCGATCCCTGTATCCATAGCCTCTCCAGGGCGATTCCTCAGCTCTCCTGATCGATCAGCATTTCCACCTCCTTCCTCAATGCCTACCATATGTGCACTCCCCTCGGCGATCACCTCCATCGCAACATCGACGGCTTTCCCCCCTTCTCGCCTTGATTCCACACCAAGAGGCGGCGTGGTTGTGACATAGCTTACTGATCGCTTGTTCTTGAGACTGTTTTCGTAACACCTCTTTGCCTCCTTCTGATCAGATCGAAGTGTTATGACCACACCTTCCATTGAAGGGAGCTTAACCTTCATGTGCCTTGTTGAAGGCACCGCCCCAATCCGGTTGAGAGTTGGCCTCCCTAACAGGATGTTGTATGCTGAGGGGGCATTCACAACAAGGTACCTGATTTTCTCCGTTCTTGCAGCCGCGTCATCCGTGAATGTGGTTCTCAACTCAATGTACCCCCTGACCTCCACCTGATCGCCATCGAAACCATACAAACATCCTCCATAAGGTCTCAGCTGGTCAAGGGGCAGCTGCAATTTGATGAAAGTTGGCCAGAACATAACATCAGCCGAACTTCCCTGGTCAACCAGCACTCGGTGGATCTTCCTTCCTGCTGTGACAAGCGAGATCACTATAGGGTCGTTGTCATGTGGTACAACATCCTTAAGATCTTCTTTGGTGAACGTGATGTCCACATCAGGCGAGTGGTCCTCGAATGCTTCCACTGCCATTACAGATCGAGCATATTTCTTGCGCTGTGACGCAGTGCACCCACCTCCTGAGAAACCCCCAGCTATAGTGTGGATTTCTCCATGGATGGGCACTTCATGTTGTTGCTGTAAGGACCTGTAAAATTGAATTGGAATAAAAAGGGGTTATATTTTAAAAGAATTCTATGTATGTTTTATTTAAAATAAAAAGGGAGGAAAAGTTAAGTTTAGAAGGCTATGAGATCGCCGGTCGCCTGCTACACATGAGCGCCAGGTGGACGTCGCCAGGGCGCGAGGCATGCAGGCATCGCGCGGGCGCGAGAGGCATGCGGGCATCGCGCGGGCGCGAGGCATGCGGGCATTGCCAGAGCGCGAGGCATGTGGACGTGGCCAAGGCGCGAGAGGCATGCGGGCTTTGCCAGGGCGCGATGCATGTGGACGTGGCCAAGGCGCGAGAGGCATGCGGGCTTTGCCAGGAAAGACATCGGTCGTCTCCCAGAGGAAGACATCGGTCGTCTTCCAGGGAGAAGGAGACATCGGTCGTTCGCCAGGATGAGTCAGCAGTGGAAAGTTATCGCGCGACGTCGAGTTTCACACAGAGTAAAGTGGGACCCAGACTCCCAGCATGAAACGTCCTGCACACACGCCACGTAGACAAAAAGGGTGGTTTAGAGTGGTGACATCAGAATGTTGGCATGCGCAGGAGACACTCGCGGTCGTACTGTTCAGAGCAGTGGTTGGCATGCACAAGCGACAACAGTGGTAGTACTGTTCAGAGCAGTGGTTGGCATGCACCAGAGACAACAGTGGTCGTACTGTTCAGGGCAGTGGTTCTCAGACTTTCCTGCAGAAGGGGTGGCAGCAGCAGCATGCGTGGACAGGTAAGTTGGGATTCAAAAGCCACTGCGGGAAGGCAAAGAACGTTACAGACTCAAGAGTGTTAGAGTGAGTGCAAAACTTCCTCCCTCCCTTCTTCCCTTCCTTGCGTTGAGACTCAGGCAACCTCCAGCATCAGTACGACAAGCGACGTTGTCCTTAGAGCACCTAAGAGGTTCTCTGCAAGTTCTACAGACCAGGTGCTGAAAACAGAGCTAAGGCATCCTTCAGGCTCGGTGGGTTTTGAGCTCGCGGTATTTTACGCAAGTCCAGGTAAGGGAAGCTAGACTTCATTTTCAATACAAGCCATAGTTTAGCTATTTCTGAAGTGAGGGCGACGTGGTCGCCGGTTTTCGTTTCATCTTTGTAAAATGCTCTGTTCTTATGTGTTTGGGCGACGTGGTCGCCGGTTTTATATACAGACTTCGAAATACCTTGTTTTTGAACCAGATCGCCGGTTTTGGCGCTGTTTTACGAACTCCCCTGTTTTTGGTGTTGTTTTGAAACTGTTTGAGATGTAAATGTGATATTCGAAAACATGAACCTTGGAGTGAGTTTTGCTGTGATTGGAATCATTCATTTAGGTGTGGCATGATGTGTTGAATGTTGTGAATGTGGATCGAGGCATAGTATTTTCAGGAAAGGAAATACCGTGTAAGATCGTGTAGGATGTGCATTGATCGGTGATTCCTCAGGGGATATCCTGACTCTGCTGAGAAAATGGAATCACATAGAGGAAGTTACTCAGTTGGTGAGAGTCGAAGGAGGTTCATATGAATGGGCGTCTCGTGTGAAAAAGAACGAGCTCCGCCTGTTCTATGGATTAACCCTGTCATACCGGGAGAACTATTGACATTGAGATTATATATGCGCATGCTGTGTGGATTCACAGCGACCCTGTGTGGATTTCACAGTGGTATGGTATGACAGGTGCAGATCTCTGAGTCTAATCAATGCATGAGTCTTCCGGAAGTAGTGTCAAGTGTCTTGTGTGATGAGTCAGTGGAAGTCTGACGTGAGAAATGAGAAACATTGAATTGATAGACACTTGATGCAGTTTTGTGAAATAGAATGACTCTTGAGAATATTGTGAAATGTGTGATTTCTGGGTGATCAGGTGAAGAGTATGAGAAACTTGATAACTTACGTGAATATCTTGAAATTGTTCACCTTGATTTTATTTTAATTATCCTTATTTAAACCCTCTTTAAAATGTCTAGCTTACCCTACGTGTTTTGGTTCTGTGGCTGTTCTCTTAAAACTGTGATGATCGTGTATAACTTACACGGGAGCAGATGATCTTCCAGGAAGTAGAGCTCCTTAGTGAGTGGTCGCCGGAAGCAGATCGGCTGTTTTTGGGTCCCCCGATGGGCGATCGGCCTCGTCCGATAGGAGATCGGTCTCTTCCGATAGGAGATCGCCTGCTTCGTTTTTTTACTGTATTTTGTTTATGTTTCTGGAAAAAAAATTGACCGAATTTGTATTAAACTCCCTGTGAGGAGAAACTACATTTCATATATATAATATTTTGTTCACTTCAATCTATTTGTTACCTTTATTTTCATTATATACATTTGTATGGTATTTTGGCGGGATGTTACATTAATGGTATCAGAGCAGTTCGTCCTTAGGATGACCTGAGGGCTGTGGATCCATTGTGTTTCTTCTGCTCATGAAATTTATTTGAGTTTAAAATAACAACTATAGTGAAAAGTTTTCAAATGTTTTTGTATTGAGATTTTGTGTGTGCTTTGGTGAATATATGTCATAACTGAAAATCTTAGTATTAAGAATGAGAAGGTCTTGATAAAGTAGTGAGGGTGCACACTCATAAATGGATCGGGATGAGTCTCAACCTTAATTCCAAAGGTTTGATGTTTAGCATATATTGAATTCTGGTGTGAGCTATTTCATTTTCTTGAGTGTCTTTGTAATGGATTGAGAATGGTTGATTGGATTGATGACTGCATACCAGTAGTTGTTCTGGTGTTATGCTTGATGTTATAAGCATTATGATTCTGTTGTTGAGCTCAAATTCTTAAGGATTTTGAGATGCTGACCTTTGTAAGGTCTATATGTTACCTCCTGAATGAATTGATTTCTTATCGATTTCATTCCTGTAGTTGTAGGGAGTATAGAAACCTGTAGTTTCAATCTGAAACGAAGAGAGATGGCACGTAGACCTTCTACCCCTCCCCAATCTTCTTCGGAGATGAGCCAGATTGCTAAAGCTATCGAGATGATGGCAACTACCATCCAACAGCAGAATGCAGCGATGGCTCAGAACCATCAAGCTACAATGCACCACTGGGAAACTGCTCGGTCGGCTGAGACAAACTCCCACGGCGGTCAGCCTCAAGAACAGATGGGACTGACTGAGTTCATGAGGCACAACCCACCCAAGTTTAGTGGGAATGCTACCCCTGATCAGGCAGATCAGTGGGTCAGAGAGCTGGAGAAAATCTTTAGGGCGACCTCCTGCCCTGAAGAGAAGAAATTGCTGTTCGCCACTTATCTGCTATCAGGAGAAGCTGAGTTCTGGTGGATGGGAGCTCAGCAGATGATGGATGCCCGAGGGGATGTTTTGGATTGGGAGAGCTTCAGGGTGAAGTTCTTGGAGAAATACTTCCCTGACAGCGCCAAGTTTGCGAGGGAAGCTGAGTTCCTGAAGCTGGAGCAGGGGGATATGTCAGTGAACGCCTATGCTGCTCGTTTTGAGTACCTCGCCCGATTCTATACCCAGGCGACCTCTGAGGCCTGGAGGTGTAGGAAGTTTGAAGAGGGACTGAAGCATGGGCTGAAGAGGACCATAGCCCCGATGAGCATCAGGGAATTTCACGCCTTGGTAGAGAAGGCGAAGATGGTTGAGACCCTGGAAAAGGGTGATTCTCGGGTGATGAGGTCACACCCAGGGAGTTCTTCCAGTGGGAAAGCTAAGGTGCAGCACCCACAAGGCAAGCCTTATACGAGACCTCCACCCCGTCGGGCGGAAGCAGCGCCATCCCAGTTTCAGCAACAACAACATTGGAAACCCAAGTGTATCCATTGTGGTGGACCACACGCCTCCAATGCATGCTTCAAGAAGACTTCTGAGAGGAGATGTTTTGCCTGCCAAAGGACAGGGCACGTTGCTAGAGAATGCCCTAGCAGGAATGGGGCGACCCAACCCAGTGGCTCCCAGCAGATGAGAAACGAAGGCAGCAGACCTCAGGCGACAGGGAGAGTGTTTGCCATGTCTGGAGCAGAAGCATCTCAGTCAGGTAACCTCATACAAGGTGTTTGTTTTATTGCTGGTAGAGGTGTAAAAGCTTTGTTTGATTCTGGAGCGACACACTCCTTTGTGTCAAGCCTGTGTGTAGCCGAGTTGGGTCTTCTAATGAAGGAGTTACCCTTCGAACTGTTGGTCTCTACACCTGCGTCAGGACAGGTGTCGACCTCTACAGTTTGCCCCGAATGTCCAGTGATTGTAGAGGGACGCAGATTCAAGGTGAACTTGATCTGCCTACCTCTTCAGGACCTAGATGTTATCCTGGGAATGGATTGGTTAGCTGCCAATCACGTTCTCATTGACTGCGGTAGTCAGAGGATTGCGTTTCCAGACCTCCAAGGATCAGATGTAATTTCTGCTCAGCAAGGGCAGTCAGAGTTGGAAGAAGGGGCGAGGTGCTTTGTGATACTCGCTCGGTCGGAGGTGGAGAATAAAGGGGACGTAAGCAGAATACCCGTGGTGAAAGATTTCACGGATGTATTCCCAGAAGAAGTACCTGGGTTACCCCCTAAGAGAGAAGTGGAATTCTCTATTGACTTGGTACCTGGAGCTGGACCAGTGTCAATGGCACCTTACAGGATGGCACCAGCCGAGTTAGTGGAGTTAAAGAAGCAAGTGGAAGAGTTGCTGGAGAAGCAATTCATCAGACCCAGTGTATCTCCATGGGGAGCTCCAGTGCTCCTAGTTAAGAAGAAGGATGGAGGGTCTCGGCTGTGTATAGATTACAGGCAGTTGAACAAGTTGACCATCAAGAACAAGTACCCCCTACCTAGGATTGATGATTTGATGGATCAAATACATGGAGCCTCGGTGTTCTCCAAGATTGACCTGAGATCGGGGTACCACCAAATTTTGGTTAAAGCTGATGATGTGCAAAAGACAGCTTTTAGGTCTCGGTATGGGCATTATGAGTATGTGGTGATGCCGTTTGGGGTCACAAATGCTCCAGCCCTGTTCATGGACTACATGAATAGGATTTTTCGCCCTTTCTTGGATAAGTTTGTGGTGGTCTTCATAGACGACATACTCATTTACTCAAGGACCGAGGAAGAGCATGAAGAACACCTGATGACAGTATTGGAGATACTGAGGGAGAAGCAGCTCTATGCCAAATTCTCGAAGTGTGAGTTCTGGCTGAGGGAAGTCAACTTCTTGGGACATGTGATATCTGCCCAGGGGATCTCGGTTGATCCAGCCAAAGTGGAGGCAGTGCTTCTATGGGAACGTCCTAAGACAGTTACTGAAATAAGGAGTTTTGTGGGCCTAGCTGGCTACTATCGGCGGTTTATTGAGGACTTTTCCAAGGTAGTGGCTCCTTTAACACAGCTGACCCGCAAGGATCAACCTTTTGCTTGGACCGACCGATGTGAGCAGAGCTTCAAGGAACTAAAGGAAAGGCTGACTAGTGCTCCAGTGCTGGTGATCCCCGAGGTGGGAAGACCTTTTGACGTCTTCTGTGACGCTTCACATCAGGGTTTGGGATGTGTTTTGATGCAAGAGAAGAGAGTGGTTGCATATGCTTCAAGGCAACTCAAGGTCCATGAGAGGAACTACCCCACGCATGATTTGGAGTTGGCGGCTGTGGTATTTGCCTTGAAGATTTGGAGACACTATTTATATGGAGCTCGGTTCCAGGTGTTCAGTGACCATAAGAGCCTGAAATATCTGTTCGATCAGAAGGAACTAAACATGAGACAAAGAAGGTGGATGGAGTTTCTTAAGGACTACGATTTTCAACTCATGTATCATCCAGGGAAGGCCAATGTAGTGGCAGATGCCTTGAGTAGAAAATCAGTACAAGTAGCCACCATGATGATGGAAGAGCAGAAATTGATCGAGCAATTCAGGGATTTAAACCTTGGGGTAGAGTTCCACGTGAATCACATTAGTTGTAGTAAGCTGGCTATAACTAATGACTTCCTTGGAATGATAAAGGACAAGCAGTTGGAGGACCCTAGTCTGAAGCGTACTGTGGAGTCACTAGGGACCGACCAGGCTAAAGGCTTTGTGATGGGCAATGATGGGATCTTGAGATTTGAGGGTAGGATTTGCATCCCTGCAGATGGAGAATTGAAGAAGATGATCCTAGATGAAGGTCATAAGAGTCGCCTTAACCTCCATCCAGGCATGACCAAGATGTACCATGACTTGAAGGAGTCATTTTGGTGGTCAGGCATGAAGAGAGACATCGCCCAGTATGTTGCCACCTGTTTGACGTGTCAGAAGGCAAAGGTAGAACATCAAAGGCCTGGCGGGTTATTACAACCATTGGATATCCCTGAGTGGAAATGGGACAGCATTGCCATGGATTTTGTCACCCATTTACCCAGATCGGTAAAGGGCCATGATGCAATCTGGGTCATCACTGATCGGCTGACGAAGAGTGCTCATTTTCTCCCAGTGAATATGAGGATGCCCATGGCCAAGTTGGCACAGTTGTACATCCAGGAAATAGTGAGGCTGCATGGAGTGCCTTCCAGCATTGTTTCAGATAGGGATCCCAGGTTCACCTCACGGTTTTGGCAGACCTTACAAGAGTGCTTGGGAACTAAGTTGAGGATGAGCTCTGCATATCATCCCCAAACAGATGATCAGTCAGAGAGAACGATCCAGTCCTTGGAAGACCTGCTGAGGACGTGTGTCTTGGATCAATTGGGGAATTGGGACGAGGTGTTGCCTCTGGTGGAGTTTACATATAATAACAGTTATCACGCCAGCATAGGGATAGCACCATATGAAGCCCTGTATGGGAGGAAATGTAGGACTCCCTTATGTTGGTACCAGGAGGGCGAAGCAGTCTTGGTTGGGCCAGAGTTGATTCAGCAGACGACCGAGAAGGTGCAGCAGATACAAAGCAGAATGAAGGCTTCTCAAAGTAGGCAGAAGTCATATGCAGACCAGAGGAGGAAGCCTTTGGAGTTTGCTGCTGGAGACCATGTGTTCATGAAGGTGACACCAACCAAGGGTGTAGGAAGGGCGATCAGACCAAAGAAGTTGTCCCCTAAGTTCGTGGGACCATATCAGATCTCAAGGAGGATCGGCCCAGTAGCCTATGAGATCGCCTTGCCTCCCCATTTAGCGAATTTGCACAATGTCTTTCACGTTTCACAGCTGAGGAAGTACATGGCAGACCCTAGTAATGTGCTGGAAGTGGACAACGTGCAGATCAGGGATGACTTGTCCTTTGAAGCGAAACCAGTCAGGATTGAAGATCGTCAAAGTAAACAGCTCAGAGGCAAGACCATTAACATGGTGAAAGTGGTGTGGGATGAGCGATCGGGTGACTCAACTTGGGAGTTGGAAGAACCCATGAGAGAAGCCTATCCATATCTCTTTTCCTTATAATTCAATTTTCGAGGACGAAAATTTTTCTTGTTGGGGAGAATGTAAGGACCTGTAAAATTGAATTGGAATAAAAAGGGGTTATATTTTAAAAGAATTCTATGTATGTTTTATTTAAAATAAAAAGGGAGGAAAAGTTAAGTTTAGAAGGCTATGAGATCGCCGGTCGCCTGCTACACATGAGCGCCAGGTGGACGTCGCCAGGGCGCGAGGCATGCAGGCATCGCGCGGGCGCGAGAGGCATGCGGGCATCGCGCGGGCGCGAGGCATGCGGGCATTGCCAGAGCGCGAGGCATGTGGACGTGGCCAAGGCGCGAGAGGCATGCGGGCTTTGCCAGGGCGCGATGCATGTGGACGTGGCCAAGGCGCGAGAGGCATGCGGGCTTTGCCAGGGAAGACATCGGTCGTCTCCCAGAGGAAGACATCGGTCGTCTTCCAGGGAGAAGGAGACATCGGTCGTTCGCCAGGATGAGTCAGCAGTGGAAAGTTATCGCGCGACGTCGAGTTTCACACAGAGTAAAGTGGGACCCAGACTCCCAGCATGAAACGTCCTGCACACACGCCACGTAGACAAAAAGGGTGGTTTAGAGTGGTGACATCAGAATGTTGGCATGCGCAGGAGACACTCGCGGTCGTACTGTTCAGAGCAGTGGTTGGCATGCACAAGCGACAACAGTGTAGTACTGTTCAGAGCAGTGGTTGGCATGCACCAGAGACAACAGTGGTCGTACTGTTCAGGGCAGTGGTTCTCAGACTTTCCTGCAGAAGGGGTGGCAGCAGCAGCATGCGTGGACAGGTAAGTTGGGATTCAAAAGCCACTGCGGGAAGGCAAAGAACGTTACAGACTCAAGAGTGTTAGAGTGAGTGCAAAACTTCCTCCCTCCCTTCTTCCCTTCCTTGCGTTGAGACTCAGGCAACCTCCAGCATCAGTACGACAAGCGACGTTGTCCTTAGAGCACCTAAGAGGTTCTCTGCAAGTTCTATAGACCAGGTGCTGAAAACAGAGCTAAGGCATCCTTCAGGCTCGGTGGGTTTTGAGCTCGCGGTATTTTACGCAAGTCCAGGTAAGGGAAGCTAGACTTCATTTTCAATACAAGCCATAGTTTAGCTATTTCTGAAGTGAGGGCGACGTGGTCGTCGGTTTTCGTTTCATCTTTGTAAAATGCTCTGTTCTTATGTGTTTGGGCGACGTGGTCGCCGGTTTTATATACAGACTTCGAAATACCTTGTTTTTGAACCAGATCGCCGGTTTTGGCGCTGTTTTACGAACTCCCCTGTTTTTGGTGTTGTTTTGAAACTGTTTGAGATGTAAATGTGATATTCGAAAACATGAACCTTGGAGTGAGTTTTGCTGTGATTGGAATCATTCATTTAGGTGTGGCATGATGTGTTGAATGTTGTGAATGTGGATCGAGGCATAGTATTTTCAGGAAAGGAAATACCGTGTAAGATCATGTAGGATGTGCATTGATCGGTGATTCCTCAGGGGATATCCTGACTCTGCTGAGAAAATGGAATCACATAGAGGAAGTTACTCAGTTGGTGAGAGTCGAAGGAGGTTCATATGAATGGGCGTCTCGTGTGAAAAAGAACGAGCTCCGCCTGTTCTATGGATTAACCCTGTCATACCGGGAGAACTATTGACATTGAGATTATATATGCGCATGCTGTGTGGATTCACAGCGACCCTGTGTGGATTTCACAGTGGTATGGTATGACAGGTGCAGATCTCTGAGTCTAATCAATGCATGAGTCTTCCGGAAGTAGTGTCAAGTGTCTTGTGTGATGAGTCAGTGGAAGTCTGACGTGAGAAATGAGAAACATTGAATTGATAGACACTTGATGCAGTTTTGTGAAATAGAATGACTCTTGAGAATATTGTGAAATGTGTGATTTCTGGGTGATCAGGTGAAGAGTATGAGAAACTTGATAACTTACGTGAATATCTTGAAATTGTTCACCTTGATTTTATTTTAATTATCCTTATTTAAACTCTCTTTAAAATGTCTAGCTTACCCTACGTGTTTTGGTTCTGTGGCTGTTCTCTTAAAACTGTGATGATCGTGTATAACTTACACGGGAGCAGATGATCTTCCAGGAAGTAGAGCTCCTTAGTGAGTGGTCGCCGGAAGCAGATCGGCTGTTTTTGGGTCCCCCGATGGGCGATCGGCCTCGTCCGATAGGAGATCGGTCTCTTCCGATAGGAGATCGCCTGCTTCGTTTTTTTACTGTATTTTGTTTATGTTTCTGGAAAAAAAATTGACCGAATTTGTATTAAACTCCCTGTGAGGAGAAACTACATTTCATATATATAATATTTTGTTCACTTCAATCTATTTGTTACCTTTATTTTCATTATATACATTTGTATGGTATTTTGGCGGGATGTTACAGTTGCCCCTCGCTGCTCGCCGGCTGGGAACTCGACGCATTTGCTGCCTTCTTCTCCAGCAAATAGTCCTTCAGAAATCCACTTTTAACCAACTCGTCGAGTTGGTATCCCAGCAACAAGCAGGAGTCAAGGGTGTGGCCAAAACTTTTGTGGAATTCACACCACGCGTCTGGCTTTGGCCCCAACACCTTATCCGATACCTTTTCAGGCACCTTCAGCTTTGCAGCTATACTGGGAATGGCGATCAGGTCCCCCAATCCCATCACGAACTCATGCCTCGGAGGGCGCTTGAATTCCCTCGGGCGACCTGGTCCTCTTCCTCTACTGCTGCCATCACCTTTGTTCTTCTTCGGATCATAAGGTCGGTATGTCCTTTGATCCTTCTTCACCGCCGCCGTCTCCAACACTCTCTGAGGCTGAGTCTTGGCTTGGGCGCGTGGTTTCGCAGGAGCCACATTCCCTCTCTTCTCTATCACTTCCTTCTCAGCGGTGATGTGAGCCACAGCACGTCGCCGAATCTCTGCAAACGTTGCAGGGTGGTTCCTGATTAACGATTCGCTGAAGGGTCCAGGTAGCACGCCCTTCTTGAAGGCGTGCACGAACATCTCCTCATCTTTACCTGGTAGTCGGACTATCTGAGCTCCAAACCTATTCAGATAGTCCTTCAAAGATTCCCCCTGGAATTGCCTTACGTCGAACAAGTCGTACGACACCATAGGCGGCGCCTTATTCACAATGTACTGGTCGACGAAAAGCTTTGAGAATTGCTGGAAACTAGAAACGTGTCCAGTAGGTAGGCTTACAAACCAACGCTGTGCTGTGGAGAGTGCTCATGAACATCTTGCAATAGGTCGTATCCGATCCTCTCGACAGCATCATCTGCGTATGAAACGCGGTAAGGTGAGCCTCTGGATCTTCCACTCCAGTGAAGGATGCCTTCACCGCCGTGATGTTTGTAGGAATCGCAGCATCCATGATTGCCTGCGAAAATGGCATTGGAAAAACTCGCGGCGGAGACGGTGGCGCGCCTCCACTGGTCGCAGCGCTCTCCTTTTGCTCGCGAAGAGCCTGACGTAACTCTTCATTGATCTTACTCAGCTCTTCGTTCCTGGCCTGAGAAGCTACCAGGTCGTCGTGCATCTTCGTCTGCTCGACGCACGATGCCGCCACATTTTCTTGCAAAGCACGCATCATCTCCAGCATTTGCGACATCGTTACATTATTCTCCCCGGATTGTGGCGCAACTGAACAAGATCTGGTTGTCCTCATTTTCCTCATGAAACTTCTACTACTTTTCCTTTCAACGCGCAAAAGCTATCTCGCAACAACGCTCAACAAACCTTTCAACTTCCTTCGCACAACAATTGATCCAAGAATCAATCGGTAGAAACTCCAGAAAACCACTCTTCACCGATTAAACCTCGATTCAAACGGTCCAAACCTCTAGAAAACGATTGCGGCAGCAAGCAATCGAACAGATACTACCAGAAACCTCACGAACTCAACTGTGGATGGGAATAACAGTTTACACGGCCCCACGGTGGGCGCCAAATGATCCAGCCTCTTGACCAAAACGTTGGAGCTTCTCCTTCCCGAACTTCGTCTTCACTAGCTTCACGCCAAATACACCGATGACCTACAGCTTACTGTAAGGACCTGTAAAATTAAATTGGAATAAAAAGGAATATATTTTAAATGAATTCTAAGTATGTTTTTATTTAAAATAAAAAAAAGGAAGGAAAGTGTAGTTTAGAAGACTATGAGATCGCCTGGTTAGTACATAATCGCCTGTCGCCTAGATTACACGTTGTTCTTGCCGGTTGACCCGCCTGTCGGTTGACTCACGACACTCACACGCCTCCTTCCTCCCGTTGATATGTGCTTGGTTCTTTCGAAGCAATCTGCACCTGCAAAAGAGAAAGGGGGACGCCCTAGAGGCCGTTTGCACTCCGACGCTCAAGTCAGTGTAGGGCAAGCAACACCAAGTGTATTGAGTTTCTCTGTGTATAGGTCTAGAAACTGCGTACCTTTGTGAAGTATCTTACTGTCCCTTATATAGTCTAGGGGTTACTGCGCCGCTAGCCCTAATTAGGGTTCGCTGCGCTACTAGCCATATTTAGGGTTTACTGGAATACCCTTGCGCCGCTATCACCCAATCTTAGGGTAATCTAGCACATAAGGTTTCCTTCTCTGGAGTGCAAACTCTCACAGGGTGACCACTTGGGTGCCTCCTTGTGCACCTAGTCTCTGGGGCCACCTGTTCTGGGAGTGCCTTCACTGTTTACGTGCCATGCATGTAGCTTTACTGGGAGAACCCTAGCTCTGGTGAGTACTCGTCCTCTCAGGACTCTACACCCAACTGTGCTCTCCCTGCTACCCACATAGGCACTTCGTGATCCAGGCCTCTCCCTTCCTCTGGGTATTTAACTGGTCATTGGCCCCCTCTGGGAACCAATCTTAACTGTTCTGTTTATGCTGTTCAAATCACCCAAGGCCGATGTCACCTCGCCATACTCTGTTGCCGAGGACTCCTCGACCTGCTGAGTGACGATGACACCTCCGCCCATCCTGGTGTTGACAACTACTCACCCGTCTCTATAGGCTGACGACTCGTCACCCCTCTCTGTAGGCTGATGACTCGTCACCCCTCTCTGTAGGCTGATGACTCGTCACCCCTCTCTGTAGGCTGATGACTCGTCACCCCTCTCTGTAGGCTGATGACTCGTCACCCCTCTCTGCAGGCTGATGACTCGTCACCCTGTGGGGTCTATTCCACGTGTCTTTGACTCATGCTGTGGGACCCAGCTGATGTCCGAGGACTGGTCAGTACACACGTGATCGCCAGTCGCCTATGGTGCACATGATCGCCGAAAGTGCACTCAGTATGTGGTCAGGATACTGGATCAACCAGAGTGGGTTCCAACAACCACGTGTATCAAGGTGTGGGTTAAGCCTTAGATACGCTGTGCATGCGAAGCTCTATGCTTGAGCATAAGAGATCGTCCTTAGTGTTGCATGCATGGGCGCACGAGGAGTGGTACTGATCTACTCTTAGAAATGTGAAGCTACCGACGTCACCAAGTCATGTGGAGATGATACCTTGGACGTAACATAGTGGGATGAAGAACCTTCAGCAAGGCGTGGCGATGTGTCGTCGGGCATCGCCAGGGCGCGAGGCATACGGGCATCGTCGGACGCGAGGCATGCGGGCATCGCCGGGCGCGAGACATGCGGTCATCGCCAGGGCGCGAGGCATGCGGGCATCGCCAGGGCGAGACATCGGTCGTCTCCCAGGGTGAGACATCGGTCGTCCGCCAGGATGAGACATCGGTGGATAGTCATCGCGCGAGCAGTCATCGATGGAAGGTTATCGCGCGATGTCGAGTTTCACACAGATAAGGTGGGACCCAGGCTCTCAGCAGGAGACGTACTGCACGCGTGACACGTAGACAAAAAGGGTGGTTCAGAATAGTGACATCAGAGTGTTGGCCTGCACAGAGGCACGCGTAGTCGTACTATTCAGGGAAGCGTACATGCAAACTTCCCTACAGAATGGGTGGTGGCAGCGGCTTTTGTGGACAAGTTGGTTTAGATTCAAAAACCCACTTCTGAGAGGCAAAGAATGTTGCAGTGGTTCAAGAGTGAAAGAGTGAGTTTACCTTCATCCTTCTCTTTTCTCTCCTTCGCGCTGCGATTCAGGCATCCTCAAGCACCAGTACGACGAGCGACGACTGCCCTTAGAGCACCTGGGAGGTTCTCTGCAAGTTCTACAAACCAGACGCTAAAACAGAGCTAAGGCATCTTTAAGTTTCGGTGGGTTTTGGAGCTCTTGGTGTTTTGCGCAAGTCCAAGTAAGGGAAGCTAGCCTTATTTCCAACGAAAACCTTATATTAGATGATTGAGATGATGGGGCGACGTGGTCGCCGGTTTTCAACTGTTATTGTATAATCCCCTGTTTTGGACGAGATCGCCGGTTTTGGCGTTGTTTTTCGAACTCCCCTGTTTTTGTGTTGTTTGAAACTGTTTGAGATTTAAATGTGAAATGCATGTGATATTCGAAAATCTGAACCGCGGAACGAATGTTGCTGTGACTGAATCGTTCATTAAGTGTTGTATGATGTGTTGAATGTTGTGAATGTGGGATCAAGGCATAGTATTTTCAGGAAAGAAAATACCGTGTAAGATCGTGTAGAGTGTACATTGACCGGTGATTCGTTTATTATGAGATATCCTGACTCTCCTGATATAATGGAATCATATAGATGAAGTTATTCAGGCGTTGAGAGTCGAAGGAGGTTCATACGTATGGGTGAGTTGTTTGAAAGAGAATGAGCTTGACCCGTTGTATGGATTACCCCTGTCATGCTAGGATAGTGATGATATTGAGATTCAGTTATACGCTTGTGAATGTGTGTGATTTCACAGCAACCCTGTGAATGTGTGTGATTTCACAGTTGGGCAGTATGACAGGTGTAGATCTCTGAGTCTAGTCAATGCATGAGTCTTCCGGAAGTGGTGTCAAGTGTCTTGTGTGATGAGTCAGTGGAAGTCTGACGTGAGAAATGAGAAACATTGAATTGATAGACACTTGATGAATTATGTGATTTGAACGACTCTTGAGGAATTGTGAAATATGTGTTACTTGATGGTCATGTGAAGAGAATGAGAAAGTTGATGGTTTTACGTGGGTATCTTAAATTTGTTTTATCTTTATTTTAAAGTTCATATCTAAACTCTCTTTCAAATATCTAGCTTACCCTGTGTTTGGTTCTGTGGCTGTTTTCTTAAAACTGTGATGATCGTGTATAATTTACACGGGAGCAGATGATGTTGCAGGAAGTAGAGCTCCTCAGTGAGTGGTCGCCGGAAGGAGATCGCCTGTTTCTGTTTCTGTTAGGCGATCACCCTTTTTCTGTTTTCTGATAGGAGATCGCCTTTTCCTGATAGGAGATCATCTTTTTCTGTTAGGAGATCGCCTGTTTTTCTATGTTGTTGTATTTTGTTTAAGTTTTGGAAAATTGACCGATTATGTATTAAACTCCCTGTGAGGAGAAACTTCATTACATACATATAATTATGTTCACTTCAATATTATTGTTTTACCTTTATTTCATTTTATAATTACGAAAAAGATTTGGCGGGATGTTACACTTACACTCCTCCAAGAAACCTGAAAGAACAGTGTGGCGCCTCTGCGGCCGGTTGCGCTCCGACGCTCAAGTCAGTGAGTGAATCAAGAAAGAAATTCAAAGAAACTAAAGGCCGTGTACTAGTGAATTACTACCCAAAAAATGAATTCCCCCTTATTCTGTTAAGCATTTTACATATATACCTGAGTCTTTCTCTCTCCTGAGGGTTATTCCTCTTGACACGTGGATAACATCTGGTCATACACGTGTCACCATATGGAGTACCTGCAGCTGCAACGTTACTTCCACTTTGCTCCTGCGGCTAAGTTATCCACACAGGGAATAGCTTAGTGCACAAGCTACTCTGGGCGCAACCAAGTTTCCTCTAATACCCGGCGATGTGCTCCTTTCGGCGACCTGTTGACCACCCAATCTCCTAATATTCACATACCGCGATCATGTGCAATCTGGGCGATTACCGAGCTGTGCTTCTTGCGTAACGCTCTCGCTGGGAGCCTGGGTCCCAGCTTAACTGCGTGTTAACAGGAAACCCCCGATGACCGATTAGTGCTTCTTTACTTCTCGCACTCTGCTTCCAGGCGCTCACCTGGTACTGATCTGCGGGCGGCGGTCCCTTAGCAACTGACCACCGATCACCATTCTGAGTGATCTCCTTTCTGATTCACACGCTCTCTTCTACCACGTGTCACCCTGTGAATGGTCCACGTGGTCAACTACTGCTGACGTCATCGACTACCGATGACCGACCGGATCAACTCTATTTATAGGAGATGGTGCCTTGGAGAGTAAGGAGCAAGGGTAGGATGGGGAATACATAAAAGAGGGGGCTGCTTGGGTGTTGACTAAAGGTCAATGCAGCCCCTTAGCATGCTTCTAGAAGGTAGGGCTACATTCCTACCCTAAAAGGCCTAGGTACAAGCTAAATTGTTAAATATACCCCCTATTGTGCTAAATGAACCCTACTCTACTGAAATTACAAATAAATTGAAATTAATTGATGCTCAGCTCCCATGGCTTGGACTCTACTCCTTGTGGTCCTCTGAGGGGTCTTTGAATATGTAAAGAAAAGTTTCTCTACCATCAGTAGCAGAGTCCCAATTTTCTTAAATACTCTTTTCCATGGACCTAGTTGTTGGGCCTGAGCTTGGGCTTAGGCTTGGGCTTGGGCCTCTTCCATCACATCCACTGAAGAGGTCCTCCTCAGCTTATCAGCCAAGGTCGACTCAGGAGGAATCTCCCATCACCAAAGTATAAACAAGAGGTATTCTGGAGCTTATCAGTCGAGAAGGGGGACTTCAAAGATTAATCAGTCAAGGAAACCAGCATGAGTCAGGAAGTGAAGTTAGCGCCACATCAAGTTAGCTCAGGGAAGGTTTCTGCTGTGGATTGAAGGGTGAGATGCACACATCAGTTAGCACGGTCACCAAGCACAACCCACACAAGGTGAAAGTTGAGCTGTAAAGGAGAAAGAGTGATTCGAGTTGTAAGGACAAGGTTTATAATTCATTCAGTACAAGCAGATAATGGTCGTCGAAGGAAAGGGGCAGAAGCAAGAACATTTATGTAGTGGCAAGACCTCGGTCGTCGGCCAAGAGGTGAGAGCCCGTCAGCCGGGTAGGGCCAATAGCGATCAGGCGAGTTGTAAGGCTCTTCGTTGAGACAAGTCACAACTCGAGCTTGGGGGTCTTGTGTAGTGGCCAGACCTCGGTCGTCGAGAACAGATAGTAAAGGGAGAACCACGTCAGCTGGGTCCCACAGCATGGGCCAAAGCTACGTGGAGTGGACCTCGCAGGTAGCTTGGATTGGCGGGTGATCGGTCATCACTGTGTCTTCTAAGAGAGAGGTGATCAGTCACCGGTGTGTTGCCTCAGGGAAGGGTGATCGGTCATCAGTGTGTCTCCTAAGAGAGAGGTGATCAGTCACCGGTGTGTTGCCTCAGAGAAGGGTGATCGGTGTGTACTGACCAAGTAGTTAGGTGTGATGATGTAATCGTGAGGTAATCCTGTGGGCGTGCTTGAGGAGGACACGTGGATCAAGAAGAGTAAGAGAAAGAAAAGTGTAGCTTAGAAGTCGATGAGATTGTCGTTTGTTGAAGAAGGTGGCGATCTCTGATTTCTCTCGTATGCACCAGACAGTTAAAGCATGATGTAAATCGGTTAAAATGCAGCAATCATCAATAGAAGAGATAAAAAGGTTACCTTTGGATGATCAGAAAGCGTCACAAAGGTTGGAGGTTGAAGAAGTCGAAGGGTCTCACAGAGAAATGCTTTGAATGTCTGAAGGCGAAGAAGAAGGAATAAAACAGTGAATGGCGCGAGTGTTTTAAGGATTTCGAACGTTATAAGAGGCGGAAACGGCAGTTAAAGAGGGTCGTTGATGTGTCCACGTGTCATGCGATTAAAAGGGGTTGGTGAAATATCAGATCAACAAACAGTGTTAGTGCCAGAGTGTGCGCTCCTGTAGACCGCCAGAAGACGATTTTTTAGTCTTTTCGCTGGACCAGTCACAGCTCGAGACTGGGGGGCTTGTGATCCGGTTGGTAATCGGTAGTCGATAACGTCAGCAGCAGTTGACCACATGGACCATTCACAGGGTGACATGTGGTAGAAAATAGCAGGTGAGTCAGGGAGGAGATCACTCAGAATGGTGATCGGTGGTCAGTTGCTAAGGGACCACCACTCGCAGATTAGTGCCTGGCAAGCGCCTGGAGGCAGAGCGCGATGAGCGCCTGGAAGCAGAGCGCGAGAAGTAAAGAAGCACTGATCAGTCATCGGGGGTTTCATGTTAACCCGCAGTTAAGCTGGGACCCAGGCTCGCAGCGGGAGCGTTACGCAAGAAGCACAAATCGGTAATCGCCTGGATTGCACATGATCGCTGTGTGTGAAGATTAGGAGATCAGGTGGTCAACAAGACGCCGAAAGGAGCACATCGTCGGGTGTTCACATCGCCGGGTATTCACATCGCCGGGTATTTGAGAAGACTTGGTAAGCACTTGTTATATGGTCTAAATATAGAAGGTAAGTGGCATGTCTGCCACCATGAGTGGTGTGAGCCGTGATACCCAGTGTTAACCAGCTCATCATGTTAAGGTTGCGCCCAGAGTAGCCTGTGCACTAAGCTACTCCCTATGTGGATAACTTAGTCGCAGGAGCAAAGTGGAAGTAACGTTTCAGTTGCAGGTACTCCAGATGGTGACACGTGTATGACCAGATGTTATCCACGTGTCAAGAGGAATAACCATCAGGAGAGAGAAAGACTCAGGTATATATATATAATTCTGAACGAAATTAGGGGGGATTCATTTTTGGTTGTGATTCACTTGTACACGGTTCTGAGTTTTCTTTGAGATTCTTTGTTGATTCAATCACTGACTTGAGCATCGGAGCGCAACCGGCCGCAGAGGCGCCATACTGTTCTTTCAGGTTTCTTGGAGGATTTTCATCTGAAGGTCATCGGTGTACTTGGCGTGAAGCTGGTGAGGACGAGGCTCGGGAAGGAGAAGCTCTAACGCTTTGGTCAAGATGCTGGATTAGATCCACAGCCTGTGGCCATTTGATACCTGGGGATCGATATTCTGGGACCATTCCCTTTAGTAGTGCGGCAGATGAAGTACCTTGTGCTTGCCATTGAGTACTTTACGAAATGGATAGAGCCTGAGCCAGTTGCACAAATCACAACCTACAAGGTCCAACATTTTGTGTGGAAGAACATAGTATGCCATTTTGGAATCCCAAAATGCTTGGTGTCTGATAATGGCACCCAGTTTGCAAGCCAACAATTAGGGAAGTTGTGCACAGAGCTTGGGATAAACCAGGTGTTCGCATCAGTCGAGCACCCCAGGACGAATGGGCAGGTCGAGTCTACCAATCGAGTTCTGCTCAGAGGTCTGAAAAGAAGACTGGAAAAAGCCAAGGGTGTTGAACCAAGTGGTGTTCAATGTTTTGAAGAATCTAAATCCTTTGAAGGATGTTGAAGCCTCTGCTTTGCTTGATGCTGCTGTGCTGGTTTATAGCTTTATTCTGGGGTAGTTTAATGTTGTAATCCACCCTTAGATTAAATCTCAAAGCAATTAGCATCTCAATCTTTAACAAAGCAAAATGTTTTTCAAGCTAAGTTGAAACAACCGATTGTTTACACTTAGGTATTTTGCGAATGTTTGAAAACTATTTTTGAATGGTGAAATCTATTAAGTAACAAAACAACCGATTGATTCGAGGAAACAATCGATTGTTTGTTTTGGAACCATAACAGAAAAACTGTTTTCTTTGACTGAGCTTTAAATGCTTTAAAACTGAATACGCTCCAGTCATTAAATGTTTTGACCAATCTTTTTAAAGCAATTAAGAGTTTGTTAAGATTTGACAACAAACTATATCTTGGTATAAATTCAGAAAAGTTGTTTTTAAGTATTAAGAATCTTTTGACAAATTTTTTCTAAGAGAGTTTTTCAAAGTGTTGAGATTGCTTAAGAGTTTTGTGATTGATTAAGGTGCTGGAATAGGATTCTACTTGTATTGATTTCAGATATTCATCTGTAACAAGTGTAATCTTTGTAAACTGCTGAAACAATTCGTTTGTGTGTTTTTGCTGAGATTGGCTGTGTGTTCTTGAGGTGTTCAAGATTAGCAATCTTAGTGTTGGCCAAGGAGAGTGTGTTTCTTGAGGTTTTCAAGGTCATTCTCTTGGTTGTTGTGTAAGTGATCAAGGTGTGATTGCTTAGTGGATTTCCTCAGGGTTTCTGAGAAGACTGGATGTAGCTCTGGATTGGAGTGAACCAGTATAAACAACTGTGTACAATCTTTCTATCCTTAACTCTTTAAATTCAGTTTGTTTGTTGTTTGCTGGTATAAACAACCGATTGTTTCGAAGAAACAACCGATTATTTTTTCTAGTGTTACAGTTTTGCTTGCTGTTTTGGCTAACTAAATTGCTGAATCATTTGGTTTCTGAAATAAATTCATTCTAGCTCTGAAAAGTTTGCGAAAACCCCTTTAAACAATTCACCCCCCCTCTAGTTTAAATCCATCTTTTCTAACAAAGGGAACTTGGGCAGAAGAAGTTCCTAGAATTGTGTGGGCATACCACACAACTCCCCAGTCCACCACCAAGGAAACACCTTTTAGTTTGGTGTATGGTTCGGACGCAATGATTCCAGTAGAGATTCAGGAGAGCTCACCATGTTTCCATAACTTTGTGGCCGAGGAGTCCAATGAGGAAAGAAAGGTGAACCTGGACTTACTGGATGAGGTCAGGGAGGAAGCACGCATCAAGGCTGAAGCATTGAAAGAAGGGCTATATTTACAGCACTTAAAAACTAGTCGTTTTTGGCACTTTGAATAAACTAAAACAGTTTTTCAAAAAGCTATTATGAAGACACACATTTAACCGGTTGAAACCACGAATTAATCGGTTAAATGGGTCAAGCTGTTACTTAACAGATTCAAAAAGTAGTTTCAAAACCCTTGTGCCAGCTAGGTAACAAACAACCGATTGTTTCGAATATCTAATTGGTTGTTTTCCCTTTGCTTGAAAAAAGACTTTGTTTCTTTGAAATCTGATTGATCAAGCAGTGTTGAGATTAGGATCTGATCTTTAACAGAGATTCTAAACACCCTATTCTAAACCCAACACAAAAAGCATCAGATTCTTCAAGCTTTAAGAGGATTTGAAAACACAAAGCTTCCCTTTTTCAAAAGAGGGCGCCCTACCTGTTGATGATACTCCAACACTCAAGTCAGTAAGGGCTCACAAAAGTAACGATAATTCTTAGTTCAGTGTGCAAAAACAGCGTACCTTCATCTGGGGTCTTAGGTCCCTTTTATAACCGCACATGCAACAGTCTCACTTGAGAGAAACAAATCTTAACTAAAAATACACTAAGCACAATTAATCTTATATCTTGAACAGAAAACCACCTACCACGGACACCAATGATCTTCAGGTGCTAAACCGCAGGCCAACATTATGTTATACATGCATGTCCCTATCTTTTTAGGGTTAACAAGAACTATCAACAGGTATTTTACGTGTAACAAACATGCAACAAATAACAAACATGCACACGTAACAAGTAACAAACATGCGCATATCATAACTACTTGTTCACACTTATGTATAAGCATATACAATGGGCCCCTCTCAAATAGCAGCCCCATTATGTCTTACGAGCTCATTAACTAAACTGGGTTAAACTTATAACCCTTACCCAGTAATGTGAGTTGATTTTAGGTTCATTATATTTGTGACACTTTCTTAGAATTAAGATCAAGATTCTTAGCAATTTAGAGTGAGTCACCTAAGGAAAATCCCCACTGGACATTAACTTAACAAGTGTTAAGTAGGTGTGAAGGTTCATTTCCAAAGGTCCAAGGTTAAAACACAATTAATGGTGATTGTAACATCCCGCCAAATCCTTTTCATATTTATATAATAAAATTAAAGGTAAACAAATATATTGAAGTGAACATAATTATATATATGTAATGAAGTCTCTCCTCACAGGGAGTTTAATACATACTCGGTCAATTTTCCAAAAACGTAAACAAAATTACAGTAAACTAGAAAGACAGGCGATCTCCTAACAGCAAAAGGCGATCTCCTATCAGAGAACGGCGATCTCCTATCAGAAAACCGAAAAAAAAGGGTGATCGCCTAACGGAAATAGAACCGGGCGATCTCCTTCCGGCGACCACTCACTGAGGAGCTCTACTACCTGCAACCTCGTCTGCTCCCGTGCAAAAATACACGATCATCATAGGTTTAAGAAAACAATCACAATACCAGATAGAAGGGTAAGCTAGATGTTTTAAAAACTTTAAATATTAAACTTTAAATTGATAGAAAACATAAATCTTCACACCATTCATAATCCATATCAATTTCAACCATCAACATTCCCATATTCCACAAACTCGTCAAGTGTCTATTCGCTACTTTCAATATTCATGGTTCAAATGTCAGACTTTCCACTGACTCATATCATATAGACACATGACTCTACTTCCGGAAGACTCGTGCGTTGACTCAGGCTCAGAGATCTGCACCTGTCATACCACACCACTGTGAAATCCACACAGGGTCGCTGTGAAATCCACACAGCCATGCGCATACATAATCTCAATATCATCACTCTCCCGGTATGACAGGGATAATTCATATAACAGGTCAAGCTCGTTCTCTTTCAAACAACTCACCCATACATATGAACCTCCTTCGACTCTCCACAACTGAATAACTTCATTTATGTGATTCCATTATATCAGCAGAGTCAGGATATCTCCTTCTAGACAAGCCCCTAGTCAATACACATTACACACGATCTTACACGGTATTTTCTTTCCTGAAAATACTATGCCTTGATCCCACATTCACAACATTCAACACGTCATACAACACTTAATGAACGATTCCAATCACAGCAAAACTCATGCCAAGGTTCAGATTTTCGAATATCACCTTTAAATCTCAAATAGTTTCAAACAACACCAAAAACAGGGGAGTTCGAAAAACAACGCCAAAACCGGCGATCTTGTTCAAAAACAGGGGATTATGCAATAACAGTTGAAAACCGGCGACCACGTCGCCCCATCATCTCAATCATCTAATATAAGGTTTTTCGTTGGAAATAAGACTAGCTTCCCTTACCTGGACTTGCGCAAAACACTAAGAGCTCCAAAACCCACCGAAGCTTAAAGGTGCCTTAGCTCTGTTTTTGCGTCTGGTTTGTAGAACTTGCAGAGAACCTCCCAGGTGCTCTAAGGGCAGTCGTCGCTCATCGCACTGGTGCTTGAGGATGCCTGAATCGCAGCGCGAAGGAGAGAAAAGAGAAGGATGAAGGTGAGCTCACTCTTTCACTCTTGAACCACTGCAACGTTCTTTTCCTCTCAGAAGTGGGTTTTTGAATCTTAAACCAACTTGTCCACAAAAGCCGCTGCCACCACCCACTCTGCAGGGAAGTTTGCATGTACGCTTCCCTGAACAGTACGACTACGCGTGCCTCTGCGCAGGCCAACATTCTGATGTCACTATTCTGAACCACCCTTTTTGTCTACGTGTCGCGCGTGCAGTACGTCTCCTGCTGAGAGCCTGGGTCCCACCTTATCTGTGTGAAACTCGACATCGCGCGATAACCTTCCACCGATGACCGCTCGCGCAATGACTATCCACTATTGTCTCATACTGGCAGACGACCGATGTCTCTCCCTGGAAGACGACCGATGTCTCGCCCTGGCGATGACCTCATGCTTCGCGCCCTGGCGATGCCCGCAAGCCTCGTGCCCTGGCGATGCCCGCATGCCTTGCGCCCGGTGATGCCCGCATGCCTCGCGCCCGGCGATGCCCGACGACACATCGCCACGCCTTGCTGAAGGTTCTTCATCCCACTATGTTACGTCCAAGGTATCATCTCCACATGACTTGGTGACGTCGGTAGCTTCACATTTCCAAGAGTAGATCAGCACCACTCCTCGTGCGCCCATGCATGCAATACTAAGGACGATCTCTTTTGCTCAAGCATAGAGCTTCGCATGCACAGCGTATCTAAGGCTTAACCCACACCTTGATACGCGTGGTTGTTGGAACCCACTCTGGTTTATCCAATATCCTGACCACATACTGAGTGCACTTCCGGCGATCATGTGCACCAGGCGACTGGCGATCACGTGTAATCTAGGCGATAGGCGATTATGTACTAATCAGGCGATCTCATAGTCTTGTAAACTACACTTTCCTTCCTTTTTATTTTAAATAAAAACATAGAATTCATTTAAAATATATTCCTTTTTATTCCAATTTAATTTTACAGGTCCTTACATTCTCCCCAACAAGAAAAATTTTCGTCCTCGAAAATTGATTTACAAGGAAAAGAGGTATGGATAGGCTTCTCTCATGGGTTCTTCTAACTCCCAAGTTGAATCACCCGATCTCTCATCCCACACCACTTTCACCATGCTGATGGTCTTGCCTCTGAGCTGTTTACTTTGCCGATCGTCAATCCTGACTGGTTTCGCTTCAAAGGACAAGTCATCCCTGATCTGCACATCGTCTACTTCCAGCACATGACTAGGGTCTGCCATGTACTTCCTCAGCTGTGATACGTGAAAGACATTGTGCAGATTCGCTAAATGGGGAGGTAGGGCGATCTCATAAGCCACTGGACCAATCCTCCTTAAGATCTGATATGGTCCCACGAACTTAGGGGACAACTTCTTTGATCTGATCGCCCGTCCTACACCCTTGGTTGGTGTCACTCTCATGAACACATGGTCTCCAGCAGCAAACTCCAAAGGCTTTCTCCTCTGATCTGCATAGGATTTCTGCCTACTTTGAGAAGCCCTCATTCTGCCTTGTATCTGTTTCACCTTCTCGGTCGTCTGCTGAATCAACTCTGGTCCAACCAATACTGTTTCGCCTTACTGGTACCAGCACAATGGAGTTCTGCATTTCCTTCCATACAAGGCTTCGTATGGCGCTATCCCTATGCTAGCGTGATAACTGTTATTATAGGTAAACTCCACCAGCGGAAACACCTCATCCCAACTTCCCAATTGATCCAAGACACACGTCCTCAGCAGATCTTCCAAGGACTGGATCGTTCTCTCTGACTGTCCATCTGTTTGAGGATGATATGCCGAGCTCATTCTCAACTTAGTTCCCAAGCAATCTTGTAAAGTCTGCCAAAATCGTGAAGTGAACCTGGGATCTCTATCTGAAACAATGCTGGAAGGCACTCCATGCAACCTCACTATTTTTTTGATGTACAACTGTGCCAACTTGGCCAAGGGCATTTTCAAATTCACTGGAAGGAAGTGGGCACTCTTCGTCAGCCGATCTACTATGACCCAGATTGCATCATGACCCTTTACCGATCTGGGTAAATGGGTAACAAAATCCATGGCGATGTTGTCCCATTTCCACTCAGGGATATCCAGTTGCTGTAACAACCCGCCAGGTCTTTGATGCTCTACCTTTGCCTTCTGACACGTCAAGCAGGTAGTAACATACTGGGCGATGTCTCTCTTCATGCCCGACCACCAAAATGACTCCTTCAAGTCGTGGTACATCTTGTTCATGCCTGGATGTAGGCTAAGGCGACTCTTGTGACCTTCCTCTAGGATCATCTTCTTCAACTCTTCATTTGCAGGTATGCAAATTCTGCCATTAAATCTCAAGATCCCATCATCGCCCATTACAAAGTCTCTAGCCTGGTCGGTCCCTAGTGACTCCACAGTACTCTTCAGATTAGGGTCCTCCAACTGCTTATCCTTTATCATTCCAAGGAAGTCATTAGTTATAGCTAGCTTACTACAACTAATGTGATTTACATGAAATTCTACCCCAAGGTTTAAGTCTCTGAACTGCTCAATCAGTTTCTGCTCTTCCATCATCATGGTGGCTACTTGAATTGATTTTCTACTCAAAGCATCTGCCACTACATTGGCCTTCCCTGGATGATACATGAGTTGAAAATCGTAGTCCTTTAGAAACTCCATCCACCTTCTTTGTCTCATGTTTAGTTCCTTCTGATCGAACAGGTATTTCAGGCTCTTATGGTCACTGAACACATGGAACCGAGCTCCATATAAATAGTGCCTCCAAATCTTCAAGGCAAACACCACCGCCGCCAACTCCAAATCATGAGTAGGATAGTTCCTCTCATGAACCTTGAGTTGCCTTGAAGCATATGCAACCACTCTTTTCTCTTGCATCAAAACACATCCCAAACCCTGATGTGAGGCGTCACAGTAGACATCAAAAGGTCTTCCTACCTCTGGGATCACCAGCACTGGAGCACTAGTCAACCTTTCCTTTAGTTCCATGAAGCTCTGCTCACATCGGTCGGTCCAAGCAAAAGGTTGATCCTTGCGGGTCAGCTGTGTTAAAGGAGCCACTACCTTGGAAAAGTCCTCAATAAACCTTCGATAGTAGCCAGCTAAACCCACAAAGCTCCTTATCTCAGTAATTGTCTTAGGACGTTCCCACTGAAGCACTGCCTCCTCTTTGGCTGGATCCACCGAGATCCCCTGGGCAGATATCACGTGTCCTAAGAACTTGACTTCCTTCAGCCAGAACTCACACTTAGAGAACTTGGCATAGAGTTGCTTCTCCCTCAGGATCTCCAATACTGTCTTCAGATGTTCTTCATGTTCTTCCTCGGTCTTTGAATAAATGAGTATGTCGTCTATGAAGACTACCACAAACTTATCCAAGAAAGGGTGAAAGATCCTATTCATGTAGTCCATGAACAGAGCTGGAGCATTTGTGACTCCAAACGGCATCACCACATACTCATAGTGCCCATACCGAGACCTAAAAGTTGTCTTTTGAACATCTTCAGCTTTTACCAAAATTTGGTGGTACCCCGATCTCAGATCAATCTTTGAGAACACCGAGGCCCCATGTATTTGATCCATCAAATCGTCAATTCTAGGTAGGGGGTACTTGTTCTTGATGGTCAACTTGTTCAATTGCCTGTAATCTATACACAGCCGAGACCCTCCATCCTTTTTCTTAACTAGGAGCACTGGAGCCCCCCATGGAGATACACTGGGTCTGATGAATTGTTTCTCCAACAACTCTTCCACTTGCTTCTTTAATTCTACCAACTCGGCTGGTGCCATCCTGTAAGGTGCCATTGACACTGGTCCAGCTCCAGGTACCAAATCAATAGAAAATTCCACTTCTCTCTTAGGGGGTAATCCAGGTACTTCTTCTGGAAATACATCCGTGAAATCTTTCACCACGTGTATTCTGCTTACGTCCCCTTCATTCTTCACTTCCAACCGAGCTAGCATCACGAAGCACCTCGCCCCTCTTTCCAACTCCGACCACCCGTGCTGAGCTGATATCACATCTGACTCTTGGAGGTCTGGAAATGCTATCTTCTGACTACCGTAGTCTATGAGAACGTGATTAGCAGCTAGCCAATCCATTCCCAGGATAACATCCAGGTCCTGAAGAGGTAGGCAGATCAAGTTCACTTTGAATCTGCGTCCCTCTACTATCACTGGACATTCGGGGCAAACTGTAGAGGTCAACACCTGTCCTGACGCAGGTGTAGAGACCAACAGTTCGAAAGGTAACTCCTTCACTATAAGGCCCAACTCGGCTACACACAGGCTTGACACAAAGGAGTGTGTCGCTCCAGAATCAAACAAGGCTTTTACACCTCTACCAGCTATAAAACAAACACCTTGCACGAGGTTACCTGACTGAGACGCCTCTGCTCCTGTCATGGCAAACACTCTCCCTGTTGCCTGAGGTCTGCTGCCTTCGTTTCTCAACTGCTGAGAACCACTGGGTTGAGTCGCCCCATTCCTGTTAGGGCACTCTCTAGCAACGTGCCCCGTCTTTTGGCAGGTGTAACACCTTTTCTCTGAATTCTTCTTGAAGCACACATTGGAGGTGTGTGGTCCACCACAATGGAAACACTTGGGTTTCCAAGGTTGTTGCTGCTGAAACTGGGATGACGTTGTTCCCGCCCGATGTGGTGGAGGTCTCGCGTAGGGCTTGCTTTGTGGGTGCTGCACCTTAGCCTTCCCACTGGAAGAACCCCCTGGGTGTGACCTGATCACCCGAGAATCACCCTTTTCCAGGGTCTCCACCATCTTCGCCTTCTCTACTAAGGCGTGAAATTCCCTGATGCACATCGGGGCTATGGTCCTCTTCAGCCCATGCTTCAGCCCCTCTTCGAACTTCCTACACCTCCAGGCCTCGGAGGTCGCCTGGGTATAGAATCGGGCGAGGTACTCAAACCGAGCAGCATAGGCGTTCACAGACATATCCCCCTGCTCCAACTTTAGGAACTCAGCTTCCCTCGCAAACCTTGCGCTGTCTGGGAAGTATTAATCCAGGAACCTCACCCTGAAGCTCTCCCAATCCAACACATCCTCTCGGGCCTCCATCATCTGTTGAGCTCCCATCCACCAGAACTCGGCTTCTCCAGATAGCAGATAGGTGGCGAACAATAATTTCTTCTCTTCAGGGCAGGAGGTCGCCCTAAAGATTTTCTCCAACTCTCTGACCCACTGATCTGCCTTATCAGGGGTAGCATTCCCACTGAACTTGGGTGGGTTGTGCCTCATGAACTCGGTCAGTCCCATCTGTTCCTGAGGCTGACCGACGTGGGAATTTGTTTCAGCCGACCGAGCAGTTTCCCAGTGGTGCATTGTAGCTTGATGGTTCTGAGCCATCGCTGCATTCTGTTGTTGGATGGCAGTTGCCATCATCTCAATAGCCTTGGCAATCTGGCTCATTTTCGAAGAAGGTTGGGGAGGGGTAGGAGGTCTACGTGCCATCTTCTTCGTTTCAGATTTTGAAACTATGGGTTTCTATATTCCCTACAACTACAAGAATGAGATCGATAAGAAATCAATTCATTCAGGAGGTAACATCTAGACCTTACAAAGGTCAGCATCTCAAAGTCATTAAGAATTTGAGCTCATCAACAGAATCATAATACTTATAACCTCAAACAAAACACCAGAACGGCTACTGGTATACAACCATCAATCCAAACAACTACTTTCAATCAATTACCAAAAACACTCCATAAAATGAAATAAATCACAGCAGAATTCAATGTATGCTAAACATCAAACCTTTGGAATTAAGATTGAGAATCATCTCGATCCAGTTATGAGTGTGCACCCTCACCACTTTATCAAGACCCTCTCATTCTTAATACTAAGATTTTCAGTTATGGCATACATTCACTAAAGCACACACAAAATTTCAATACAAAAACGTTTGAAAACCTTTCACTATAGTTGTCATTTAAAACTCAAATAAATTTTATGAGCAGAAGAAACACAATGGATCCACAGCCCTCAGGTCATCCTAAGGACGAACTGCTCTGATACCATTAATGTAACATCCCGCCAAATCCTTTTCATATTTATATAATAAAATTAAAGGTAAACAAATATATTGAAGTGAACATAATTATATATATGTAATGAAGTCTCTTTAATACATACTCGGTCAATTTTCCAAAAACGTAAACAAAATTACAGTAAACTAGAAAGACAGGCGATCTCCTAACAGCAAAAGGCGATCTCCTATCAGAGAACGGCGATCTCCTATCAGAAAACTGAAAAAAAAGGGTGATCGCCTAACGGAAATAGAACCGGGCGATCTCCTTCCGGCGACCACTCACTGAGGAGCTCTACTACCTGCAACCTCGTCTGCTCCCATGCAAAAATACACGATCATCACAGGTTTAAGAAAACAATCACAATACTAGATAGAAGGGTAAGCTAGATGTTTTAAAAACTTTAAATATGAAACTTTAAATCGATAGAAAACATAAATCTTCACACCATTCATAATCCATATCAATTTCAACCATCAACATTCCCATATTCCACAAACTCGTCAAGTGTCTATTCGCTACTTTCAATATTCATGGTTCAAATGTCAGACTTTCCACTGACTCATATCATATAGACACATGACTCTACTTCCGGAACACTCGTGCGTTGACTCAGGCTCAGAGATCTGCACCTGTCATACCACACCACTGTGAAATCCACACAGGGTCGCTGTGAAATCCACACTGTAAGGACCTAGAAACTTTAATTGGAATAAAAATGTTAGATTTAAATAATTTCAGAGGATGTTATTATTTAAAATACAAAAAGTTGGTAATAGAAGTTTCGTAGTAGTCGGACATCGGACGTCGCCCAAGGTCTGGGGTCAGCTGGTAGAGGTCGGTCGGCTGACATGTGGATCAAGAAGAGTAAAGGAAGAAAAGTGTAGCTTAGAAGTCTACGAGATCGTCGTTGTTGAAGATGGAGGCGATCTCCGACTTCTCTGGGACATAATCGCCTATCGCCTAGAGGAGACATGACCGCCAATCGCCTATAGTGTACGTGATCGACGGGAGTGCACGTAGTATGTGGTCAAGATGCTGGATCAACCATAGTGGGTTCCAAAAACCACGCGTATCAAGGTGTGGGTTAAGCCTTAGATACGCTGTGCATGCGAAGCTCTATGCTTGAGCATAAGAGATCGTCCTTAGTGTTGCATGCATGGGCGCAAGAGGAGTGGTGCTGATCTACTCTTGGAAATGTGAAGCTACCGACGTTACCAAGCCATGTGGAGGTGATACCTTGGACGTAACATAGTGGGATGAAGAACCTTCAGCAAGGTGTGACGATACAACATCGGTGAGCAGAGTAAGGCGATGTGTTCTCGTCACAGACAAGGGCGATAAGAGATCGCCAACAGGATGAGAGGAACATCGGTCATCAAGCAGGATGGGAGACACATCGGTGGTCTGCCAGGGTGAGACATCGGTGGTCTGCCAGGTTGAGACATCGGTTGTCTGCCAGGGTGAGACATCGGTGGTCCTCCAGGGTGACACATTGGGTGTCTGCCAGGATGAGGAATCAGTCATCACCGGGATGAGGCACGTCAGTCATCACCGGTATGAGAGACAGAGGTCATCGCCAGGATGAGGGACACATCGGTCGTTTTCCAGGGAGAGACATCGGTCGTCCTCCAGGATGAGGCCTCGGTGGATAGTCATCGCGCGATAGGTCATCGGTGGAAGGTTATCGCGCAATGTCGAGTTTCACACAGATAATGTGGGACCCAGGCTTTCAGCATTAGACGTACTGCACGCGCGACACGTAGACAAAAAGGGTGGTTCAGAATAGTGACATCAGAAAGTTGGCATGCGCAAGAGACACTCGCGGTCGTACTGTTCAGGGAAGTGGTTGGCATGCGCAAGAGACAACCGTGGCCGTACTGTTCAGTGAATCGTACACTTTGACTTTCCTGTAGAGGGGGTGGTGGCAGCAGCATGCGTAGACAAGTAGGCTTGGATTCAAAAACCCACTGCGGGGAGGCAAAGAACATGGCAGTGACTCAAGAGTGAAAGAGTGAGTGCATCTTCATCCCTCTCTTTTCTCTCCTTCGCGCTGCGATTCAGGCATCCTCAAGCACCAGTACGACGAGCGAAGACTACCATTAGAGCACCTGGGAGGGTCTCTGCAAGTTATCCAGACCGGGACACTAAAACAGAGGGAAAGCATCTTTAAGCTTTGTTGGGTTTCGGAGTTCTTGGAGTTTTGCGCAAGTCCAGGTAAGGGAAGCTAGCTTTATTTTCAATAAAAGCCGTAGATTTGCTGTTTCTGAAGTGAGGGCGATGTGGTCGCTGGTTTCATATTCTTTTTCGTGATGCTCTGTTTTATGTGTTTGGGCGACGTGGTCGCCGGTTTTAAACCCCTTTTTCATGATGTTCTGTTCTTATGTGTTTGGGCGACGTGATCGCCGGTTTTAAATACAGATTTCGAAATCCCCTGTTTTTGTACGAGATCGCCGGTTTTGGCGTTGTTTTTCGAACTCCCCTATTTTTGTGTTGTTTGAAACTGTTTGAGATTTAAATGTGATATTCGAAAATATGAACCATGGAATGATTGTTGTTGTGATTGGAATCATTCATTTAAGTGTTATATGATGTGTGGAATGTCGTGAATGTGGGACCAAGACATAGTATTTTCAGGAAAGGAAATACCGTGTTGAGATTTGGTTATGAAGTGTATTGATCTGTGAGTATCATGTGAATGAGGCGATCCTGACTCTACTGAGATAATGGAATCACATAGAGGAAGTTATCCAGTTGGTGAGAGTCGAAGGAGGTTCATATGAATGGGTGAGTCGTGTGAAAAAGAACGAGCTCGGCCTGTTATATGGATTAACCCTGTCATACTGTGAGAGTGATGAAATTGAGATCGAGATTGTGTTGATGCGCATGGCTGTGGAAACATTACAGCAAATGAAGTATGACAGGTGCATGTCTCTGGATGCTAAGTTCAACGCACGAGTCTTCCGGAAGTAGGGTCAAGTGTCTTGTGTGATGAGTCAGTGGAAGTCTGACGTGAGAAATGAGGAACATTGAAATTGATAGACACTTGATGCATTATGTGATTTGAATGACTCTTGAGGAATTGTGAAATACGTGTTTACTTGATGGTCATGTGAAGAGAATGAGAAAATTGATAGTTTTACGTGGGTGTCTTTAACTGTTTTATCTTGATTTTAAAGTTCATATCTAAACTCTCTTTCAAATACCTAGCTTACCCTTTTGTTTTGTATCGTGGTTGTTTTCTTAAACCTGTGATGATCGTGTATAATTTACACGGGAGCAGATGATGTTGCAGGATGTAGAGCTCCTCTGTGAGTGGTCGCCGGAAGGAGATCGCCTGTTTCCGTTTCTGTCGGGCGATCACCCCTTTTTCTGTTTTCTGATAGGAGATCGCCGTTTTCTGTTAGGAGATCGCCTGTCTTTCTAGTTTACTGTAATTTTGTTTAAGTTTTTGGAAAACTGACCGATTATGTATTAAACTCCCTGTGAGGAGAAACTTCATTACATATATATAATTTTGTTCACTTCGATATATTTGTTTCACCTTTATTTTATTACATAAATATGAAAAGAAATTTGGCGGGATGTTACACACACAGCCATGCGCATACATAATCTCAATATCATCACTCTCCCGGTATGACAGGGTTAATTCATATAACAGGTCAAGCTCGTTCTCTTTCAAACAACTCACCCATACATATAAACCTCCTTCGACTCTCCACAACTGAATAACTTCATCTATGTGATTCCATTATATCAGCAGAGTCAGGATATCTCCTTCTAGACAAGCCCCTAGTCAATACACATTACACACGATCTTACACGGTATTTTCTTTCCTGAAAATACTATGCCTTGATCCCACATTCACAACATTCAACACGTCATACAACACTTAATGAACGATTCCAATCACAGCAAAACTCATGCCAAGGTTCAGATTTTCGAATATCACCTTTAAATCTCAAACAGTTTCAAACAACACCAAAAACAGGGGAGTTCGAAAAAAAACGCCAAAACCGGCGATCTTGTTCAAAAACAGGGGATTATGCAATAACAGTTGAAAACCGGCGACCACGTCGCCCCATCATCTCAATCATCTAATATAAGGTTTTTCGTTGGAAATAAGACTAGCTTCCCTTACCTGGACTTGCGCAAAACACTAAGAGCTCCAAAACCCACCGAAGCTTAAAGGTGCCTTAGCTCTGCTTTTGCGTTTGGTTTGTAGAACTTGCAGAGAACCTCCCAGGTGCTCTAAGGGCAGTCGTCGCTCGTCGCACTGGTGCTTGAGGATGCCTGAATCGCAGCGCGAAGGAGAGAAAAGAGAAGGATGAAGGTGAGCTCACTCTTTCACTCTTGAACCACTGCAACGTTCTTTTCCTCTCAGAAGTGGGTTTTTGAATCTTAAACCAACTTGTCCACAAAAGCCGCTGCCACTACCCACTCTGCAGGGAAGTTTGCGTGTACGCTTCCCTGAACAGTACGACTACGCGTGCCTCTGCGCAGGCCAACATTCTGATGTCACTATTCTGAACCACCCTTTTTGTCTACGTGTCGCGCGTGTAGTACGTCTCCTGCTGAGAGCCTGGGTCCCACCTTATCTGTGTGAAACTCGACATCGCGCGATAACCTTCCACCGATGACCGCTCGCGCGATGACTATGCACTGATGTCTCATACTGGCAGACGACCGATGTCTCTCCCTGGAAGACGACCGATGTCTCGCCCTGGCGATGACCTCATGCTTCGCGCCCTGGCGATGCCCGCAAGCCTCGCGCCCTGGCGATGCCCGCATGCCTTGCGCCTGGCGATGCCCGCATGCCTCGCGCCCTGGCGATGCCCGATGACACATCGCCACGCCTTGCTGAAGGTTCTTCATCCCACTATATTACGTCCAAGGTATCATCTCCACATGACTTGGTGACGTCGGTAGCTTCACATTTCCAAGAGTAGATCAGCACCACTCCTCGTGCGCCCATGCATGCAATACTAAGGACGATCTCTTTTGCTCAAGCATAGAGCTTCGCATGCACAGCGTATCTAAGGCTTAACCCACACCTTGATACGCGTGGTTGTTGGAACCCACTCTGGTTGATCCAGTATCCTGACCACATACTGAGTGCTGTAACATCCCGCCAAAATACTATTCATGTTTATATAATGAAAATAAAGGTAACAAATAGATTGAGGTGAACAAAATTATATATATGAAATGTAGTTTCTCCTCACAGGGAGTTTAATACAAATTCGGTCACTTTTCCAGAAAACATAAACAAAATATAGTAAAAAAAAAAACAAAGCAGGCGATCTCCTATCAGAAGAGGGCGATCTCCTATCAGAAGACAGCAAAAGGGTGATCGCCTAACAGAAGTAGAAACAGGCGATCTCCTTCCGGCGACCACTCACTGAGGAGCTCTGCTTCCTGCAACATCATCTGCTCCCGTGTAAATTATACACGATCATCACAGGTTTAAGAAAGAGCCAAACACAACACCAAAAGAAACACCACAGGGTAAGCTAGACGTTTGAAAAAGAGTTTAGATATTATACTTTAGAAATCAAGATGAACAAATTAAAGACACCCATGTAAACCATCAATTAAAACACATATTGCACAATTCCTCAAAGGTCGTTAAAATCACAAAATTCATCAAGTGTCTATCAATACAATGTTTCTCATTTCACACGTCAGACTTCCACTGACTCATCACACAAGACACTTGACACTACTTCCAGAAGACTCGTGCGTTGAACTTAGCATCCAGAGACATGCACCTGTCATACTTCATTTGGCTGTAATGTTTCCACAGCCATGCGCATCAACACAATCTCGATCTCAATTCATCACTCTCACAGTATGACAGGGTTAATCCATATAACAGGCCGAGCTCGTTCTTTTTCACACGACTCACCCATTCATATGAACCTCCTTCGACTCTCACCAACTGAGTAACTTCCTCGATGTGATTCCATTATCTCAGCAGAGTCAGGATCGCCTCATTCACAGGATACTTACAGATCAATACACTTCATAACCAAATCTCAACACGGTATTTCCTTTCCTGAAAATACTATGTCTTGATCCCACATTCACGACATTCCACACATCATACCACTCAAATGAATGATCCAAATCCCAGCAACAGTCATTTCAAAGGTTCAGATTTTCGAATATCACATGTATTTCACATTTAAATCTCAAACAGCTTCAAACAACACCAAAAACAGGGGAGTTCGAAAAACAACGCCAAAACTGGCGATCTCATTCAAAAACAGAGGATTATACAATAACAGTTGAAAAACCGGCGACCACGTCGCCCCCATCATCTCAATCATGAATATAAGGATTTTCGTTGGAAATAAGGCTAGCTTCCCTTACCTGGACTTGTGCAAAACACCAAAAGCTCCAAAACCCACCGAGCTTAAAGGATGCCTTAGCTCTGTTTTCAGCGTCTGGTTTGTAGAACTTGCAGAGAACCTCCCAGGTGCTCTAAGGGCAGTCGTTGCACGTCGCACTGGTGCTGGAGGTTGCCTGAGTCGCAGCGCGAAGGAGAGAAAAGAGAGGGATGAAGATGCAGACACTCTTTCACTCTTGAGCCACTGTAACCCTCTTTGCCTTCCCGCAGTGGGCTTTTGAATCCAAGCCTACCAATCCACGCATGCTGCTGCTGCCACCCCTTCTGCAGGAAAGCCTGAGTGTACGTTCTCACTGAACAGTACGGCCACGGTTGTCTCTTGTGCCTGCCAACCACTGCCCTGAACAGTACGACCACTGTTGTCTCTTGTGCATGCCAACATTCTGATGTCACTATTCTGAACCACCCTTTTTGTCCACGTGGCGCGCGTGCAGGACGTGTCATGCTGGGAGTCTGGGTCCCACTTTATCTGCGTGAAACTCGACATCGCGCGATAACCTTCCACCGATGACCGCTCGCGCGATGACTATCCACTGAGGTCTCAAACTGGCAAACGACCGATGTCTCTCCCTGGAAGACGACCGATGTCTCTCCCTGGGAGACGACCGATGTCTATCCCTGGCGACGCCCGCATGCCTCTCGCGACCCGGCGATGCCTGCATGCCTTGCGCCCCGACAACGCCCGCATGCCTCTCGCGCCCCAGCGTTGCCCGCATGCCTCGCACCCCGGCGTTGCCCGCATGCCTCGCGCGCCCTGGTGACGTCCACATGCCTCGCGCCCTGGCGATGTCCACATGCCTCGCGCCCTGGCGATCATGTGTAGTAGGCGACCGGCGATCATGTGCTAACTAGGCGATCTCATAGTCTTCTAAACTACACTTTCCTTCCTTTTTATTTTAAATAGAAACATACTTAGAATTTATTTAAAATATATCCCTTTTTATTCCAATTCAATTTTACAAGTCCTTACAAGTGCACTTCCGGCGATCATGTGCACCAGGCGACTGGCGATCACGTGTAATCTAGGCGATAGGCGATTATGTACTAATCAGGCGATCTCATAGTCTTCTAAACTACACTTTCCTTCCTTTTTATTTTAAATAAAAACATACTTAGAATTCATTTAAAATATATTCCTTTTTATTCCAATTTAATTTTACAAGTCCTTACAGTGATCAATGAATGGAGAACAAGGTGCTGAACTCAAAATAGAATAGGTGCATAATTTAAACACAAAAAAAGAATGGAAACACAAATTGAAACAAAAGAATCGATTGAAATTCAAGAACAAGACATAGAATCAAAACTACTGATTGAAATGACTATGGAAGATGAAAGAAGATGAAACTTATGTGGTTGTAGCCATGGATTGGGAATGGACATGCCACTTGGAGGTGATGATCCAAGATAAGTGCAGATTTGCCGCCACTTGAGAGCTCCCAAAGCTTCACAAGATGAGACAAGGAAAAGGAGAACAAGTCTCACAAAATTCACTCACAATTTGAGTATAGTAACTTTTCTTCTAATTTCAATGTTGACAATGACCAAGCACCTCTATTTATAGGTTTAGAGGGCTGAAATGAAAGTGAAACAAATTCAAAATTCCCTCCTAATTCTAATTCAAATTTGGAGCCAATCTTGAGTCACATGGGAGGTGTGACCTTTTTTCTACTTTGGCACCTCCTAAAAACTACACCTACACCTACTCTTTATGTCACATGGAAGGTGTGACCTATCTTTATACATTGGCACCCCTTATTTTAATATCTACACCTTCCTTTAAAGTTCTACTAAAAACTATACACAAGTAATTACAAAAAGAGACATCCATTGATGCTCTTCTCCCAAAGCTTTAGCCTTCCTCCTAGTCATCCTTTGAGGCATGAAGGATGTTGAGCTATTTGGTTGGGCTTGGGCTTCATGGGCTTGGGCCTCAGGCGCCTCCTCTACTTGGTCTTCATCACCCAGGGTCCAATAACCGAGCTGACCTCAACCCAAACCGGAAACCGAGCTACTACCAGCCCAAATTCGAGGGCCGAACTCCTGCCCATTACATGCACCTAGCACTTTCATGAGGCTTGTGAATCATGTCCTTAGATATTGCATAGTTAAATATGAAGTTTTTTATTTTGGTGATATATTAGTATATAATCAAAGCTTAGAATCCCTCCTAAGTCACCTTAGGGAGGTTCTTTTAGTGCTTAGGAAAAATAGTTTGTTTGGTAATATAGATAAATGCACTTTTTGTGTGGATAGTGTAGTGTTTTTATGTTTTATAATAAACAAAAATGGGGTACATGTTGACCCTGAGAAAATCAAAACCATTCAAGAGTGGCCAACCCCACAAAATGCACTACAAAAAATCGTGTATAAAGTGGCGGTTTTAATATGGCAGTTATTGTACCGACCAGTCCTCGGACACCGAGAACAGGTAGTAAAGGGCGAACCACGTTAGCTGGGTCCCATAGCATGGGCCAAGGCCATGTGGAGTGGACCCCGTAGGTAGTTTGGATTAGAGGGTGATCAGTCATTCCCCTCAGAGTAGGGTGATCAGTCATCGGTGTGTTCCCTCAGAGTAGGGTGATCAGTCATCGGTGTGTTCCCTTAGAGAAGGGTGATCAGTCATTCCCCTCAGAGTAGGGTGATCAGTCATCGACGTGTCCCCTGAGAGAAGGGTGATTAGTCATCAGCATTTTCCCGCAGGGAAGGGTGAGTAGTCGTCAGACCACCAGGATGGGCTGAGGTGTCATCGTCACTCAGCAGGTCGAGGAGTCCTCGGCAACAGAGTATGGCGAGGTGACATCGGCCTTGGGTGAAGACGAGGTGACATCGGCCTTGGGGGAAGACCAGTTATCAGTAAACATGCCCAGAGGTAGGGAGAGGCCTGAATCACGAAGAGCCTATGCAGGTAGCAGGGAGAGCATAGTTAGGTGTAAAGTCCTGAGGGGTCGAGTACTCATCAGAACTAGGGTTTCCCAGTGAAGCTACATGCATGGCACGTGAACAGTGAAGACACTCCCAGAACAGGTGGCCCCAGAGACTAGGTGGACAAGGAGGCATCCAGGTGGTCACCCTGTTAGAGTTTGCACTCCAGAGAAGGAAACCTTATGTGCTAGATTGCCCTGAGATTGGGTGATAGCGGTGCAAGGGTATTCCAGTAAACCCTGAATATGGCTAGCAGCGCAGTAAACCCTACTTAGGGTTAGCGGCACAGTAAACCCTAGAGTATATAAGGGACAGTAAAATACTTCACAAAGGTATGCAGTTTCTAGACCTAAACACAGAGAAACTCAATACATTGGTGTTTCTTGCCCCTATTGACTTGAGCGTCGGAGTGCAAACGGCCTCTAGGGCGCCCCCTTTCTCTTTTGCAGGTGCAGATTGTTTCGCAAGAACCAAGCACGTATCAACGTGAGGAAGGAGGCGTGTGAGTGTCGTGGAGTCAACTGACAGGCGAGTCAACCGGCAAGAACAGTTATTAATAACTGCCACAAATTTTCGTATAGTACGACATTTTAGTAACCGCCACAATTATCCTTCAAAATGTGTCATTTTTGAACTGTCACAATTAACCTTAAGAATAAAACCCTCGCGTCCCTTTCCCTCCACACACCATTCCTCACTATTTCCAATTTTTTTTGAAACTTTATTTTGACTCTTGGAAAGTGAATACACTCACACCGAAACCTCTCCTCCCTCCCTCTGCTAAATAATTGCCCTCTCTCTCACGAAACCTACCATTCTTCCCCCTCTCTCCCTGTAAAGCACTTATGAAACCCTACCTCCCTACGAAGAGTTTCGGAGTGGTTTGGGTTTGTGTTGGTGGTTGTTCGTTCCCCAGTTGTGTGAGTGACGGTGGTGGTTCATGTTGGCAGTGCGGATTGGTGGTGCAGCAACCCAGTGCTGGTGGAGCACAGTAAGGGTGCGATAGTGGGTACGGTTTGTGGCGGCGGCGCAAGCTCGTTAGGGTTGTGCTCTGGTGCTCTGGTATGCTGGTACGGGGGCGGTGCGGGCTCGTTAGGGTTGTACTCTAGTGCGCCGATGCGACAGCATTTGAGCAGCATCGCGACTGTGTGTGTGGTGTGCGAAGGTGTGCGACGGTGGTGGTGCTGCAACTGCCTGAGTGGCGCGCAACTTGGCTTCTGTGGTGAGCGAGAGTGATGAGGACCTAGAAGGGAATACGCCTACTAATCAGGCCCAACCTCAGAGGAGGCAGACCAGGAGCATGACACAAGACCAAGGGCCAAGTCAGGATGCTCCAACCATTGCCTTAGCTCCCACCATACCTTAGAGGATTACAAGAAGCAGAGCACAAGCTTTGGGTGCTGAGCATCAATCGTTTTCTTTATTTGTAATAGTAGTAAAATAGGTGTCCTTAAGTATTAGAGGGGGGGTGTACTAGCAAATAGGTGCCTTTAGCAATAGAAGGGGGGGTGTGCTATCAGAAAGGTGCCCTTAGCAATAGAAAGAGGGGTGTGCTAGCAAATAGGTGCCTTTAGCAATAGAAGGAGGGGTGTACTATCAAATGTTGCATTTTTTACCTATCTTCTAGAAGATTAGGATGATGGTGTGGTTTGACTAAAGTCAATACCCTAGGCAGCCCCACTTTTTGTATTTCCATCCCTACCCTTTAAGCTTGCTCACCAAGGCTCCTAAACCTATAAATAAGGAGGCCTACCTCATGTATTTCCAAGTTGAAAATTAGAGTAAAGAAACTATACACAATTTTTGTGTGATTTGTGAGTGAGTGAAATTCCTCCTCTCTTGGTCTTATCTTGTGAGTTTTGAGAGCTCTCAAGTGGCGGCATCCTTCAGTTATCTTGGAGTTATTTCACCATCCAAGTGGCGTGCAACCATTCTCAATTCCATTTCTCATAAGCTTCCTTTTCCTTCATCTTTTCCTTCAATTATCATTCCACCTATTCATAAACATGTTCTTATTTTGCTTCATTATGTCTATTCAGTTTTTATATGTTGCTCTTGTTTTCCTTATGTAATTCCACACCATAATTTGTCATCATTATCACCTTATAATTGTGTTTTCCTTTTGCCTTTGTGAAATGAACCTTCACATCTACTTAACCACTTGGTTAAGTTAATGTCCAGTGGGGATTTTCCTTAGGTTCTCACCATACTTGTCTCATAAAATCCAATCCTAAGTAAAGTGTCACCATAAAAATGAACAATCAAAAAATCAACTCACATCAGAGAGTGAAGAGATATATCAAAACTATAACATATACATATTTGTACATTGTATATACAACGATTTACATTATTTCTTAATTATTTCGTATAATAATGTGAGTCTGTCTAAAGGATACATTCCTAGTTTTCAAATTTTATGTATATGATAATAAGGTGTATCCATAAAATAAAGTGATTTTTGTTTGAAATTCAGGGAACCTTAATGGCTTTTATTGCTTTCTCTGAAGGACAAGTGTTCAACATGTTGAGATCAGCTGCAAAGTTTTCCTCAATTGCTCATATGCGTGAAGTTAATTCACCAATAGCAAGAATATTTGCTGACCAACTTTTAGCTGAGGTGAGACACAAGCAATATCATTTAAATTTCAATTAATTTATTGAATACAATTTTAGTTTGATGTTTTTTTTTTAATTTTCTTAATGTGACAACATCTTGACATAATAGGCGTCCATGAATTCATTTGAAATGGGTAACATAAAAAATACATCAACCTTGAAATTTTAGAACTTCTTTATTCAAAAAGTTATGATTTTGATTCCATTAGTAGTATCTAAACATGTAATGAGTAGGGAAGCTTATACCAAATTAGTGAAAGCCTTGTGCACTACTTTAAAAATTGACTACTCAAACTTGTTGGCATATTTCACAAGTACCATGAATGTTGTTGGCAATATCAATTAAGAATATGAGGAGGAATTAAACCCTAAACTAAAATTAGTTGTCTCTCTGATGTATTCTATACTAGATATTGTTTGACAGGTTGTCCAAGATTCCATTGTTGAGGTGTGTGTGTCCATCTGGTGCCCTCTTATGTAACTAGTTAGTTATTATAGCTTTGCTAATTTTTAGGACCTGGCCATCCAAACTTCTAATTGACAAAATAGATGTTGTGATGAAAATTGAAATTGAAATTGGCAAAACATTAAAATTAGTATTGTGATACTGACACATGACATGTTTGGATACTAGCTATAAGTATTTTTAAGAGCTTTCTAATTGAAATATAGAATTTTTTTCTAATAAAGAAGCTCTCAAAAGTTCTTATAATTTTGTATTGAAACAACTTGTATATGTTTTACTGAAGTGCTTTAAAGTTAAATTCCTTGCTTAAAAATAACTTTTTATTCTCAAGATGGATGAGTAAAAACTTGTCTAGACCAAGAATATTTTACTTTGTGCCATATTTCAAATTGACTAATACAAGAAATATTGTCACAGGCAAGAGGAACACTTGAGCATAACCATAGGCAGTTCCTCCTGCATGTTCTATCATAGCTATGGCTATAATGGGTCTCTATTTTGGGCTATTTGGGATAGTGTCTTGGACTATATTTTGGACACTGTTTTGGACTATTTTGAGAAGATATTGTGTCTGCTTCGCAATAATGTCGAGAAGGTTCAATATAAGAATGTTGTTTTCACAATTTGGAATTGTAGTGGCCAGACCTCGGTCGTCGGCCAAGAGGTGAGTGGTCGACACGTGAGAGGTCAGTGTGGTGGGGCCCATAGTGGATCCATGGAATCACACGTGTCAAGGTATAAACTAAGTTCACAGATGCGCCATGCATGCAAGATATATGTGAGACGTTAGGTTTTTGGCATAAGAGATTTATCCCTAGAATTGCAAGTAATGGCACGTGAGGGTTTAAAGGCACGTGAGGGATTAGTTTAAATCATAAAGATAGACCTTGAAGTGTTAGGGTTACGGGTATGCTGTAGCATTCACGCCTAAAGATAATTACTTTAAGATTAGAAGGTTCCCGCAATACACGCCAAAAGATTAAGTGATAGAAGATATTGCTTCCATTAAGATTCAGGTGATTATTGTGGGGTTTTGTTGCACTCCAAGGAGAGAGGATTCCACCCAGTTGTGCTGTTAAGATTACACACATTATTCTCTCTCATTAAATATTTTCTCTTTAAAGATAAGATTCTGTGCAGGGAAAGTTGGTTACTAGTGGTAACCTAATAACACACTATAAAAGGGGCTGAAGGTCCCAGGGGAAGGTACGCAGTTTTTGAGACTATCACTCTTTTACTATACACTTGGTGTTTTTTGCCCTAGTTTTGACTTGAGCGTCGGAGTGCAAACGGTTGTGAGGGCACCTATCTTTCTTTCTTTGTAGGCAAGCCATTCTACAGGAAATGAGGAGGAAGGTGCCAACATTCGTGGAGTCTAGACGACAGAAAAGTAAACCGGCGAGAACATTTGGCGCCCACCGTGGGGCCTGATAAAACTAGGTCCCATCCACAGTTTTAAAGAGCAGAATCAAACGAGATGAGAAATACTAGGCAAGGTGTCGCTGGAAGGGATGAGGGTGACCACACTGCCACCATCCAGGAACTTATGGAGACATATTCGCAATCTCCAACAGGCGTTCACAGCGTCTAGCGCTGATCAGGCCCTAAGATAGGATCAGTTTAGGGTGGACTTGAACACGTCATTGGCATCCAATGAGGAGTTGCACAGAGCCAACGAAGAACTGAGAAGAGGAATAGGAGAAAGGGTAACAGCGAGACAGGGGGCCACACCTCTAGCTAGGCCCCGACCTATGCCTTTCTCACGGGAAATCATGGAGACAGTGATACCAACATCCATCGTAATCCCAAAGATTACTTTCACTGGGGTAGAAGATCCAGAAGCCCACATCACAGCTTTCCATACGCAGATGATGATCTCTGGGGGCACAGATGCCATGCACTGCAAGTTGTTCATGGGTACTTTTGCGGGGACGGCGCTGAACTGGTTCGTGGGGCTCCCAGACGGACACATCATGTCCTTCGAGCAGTTCACAGGGTTGTTCAAGAAGCAATTCATCGTCAATCAGGCTCGAATGCCAGTCGCGTGTGATCTTTTTGATGTAAATCAATTCCAGGAAGAGCCGCTGAAAGATTTCCTCAACCGGTTTGGAGCATTGGTGGTAAGGCTTCAGACCAAAGACGGAGCTATGATTGTGCATGCCTTTGAAAGGGGAATCCTTCCTGGATCTTTCAGTGACGCTTTGATACGATGTCCAGCAAGGACATTCGACGAGATACAATGCAAGGCACTAGCCCATATTACTACAGAGGAACGAGTCATAGAGAAACACGCAAGGGTTGACCTATCCAAGCCTCGCGCGCCAGGGCGCACTCAACCTCTAAGAATGCATGCTGCCACAGAAAACAAAGCTAGGTCCGCGCCTTATGAGACCAAGAGGCCCAAGCCTACTTGGCACAACTTCAAGATCGGGCTCAAGGAACTCATAGCACCAGGCTCATGGTCACACCTTGAGCAATTGCCTCGCCTTGGGGTATCAGCTGGATGATCTAGTAAGGAATGGCTTTCTGACGCCTTACCTGTAGGAATCACAGGGAGACATGGTGATGGAGATCAAGTACAAGAGGATTTTACTAATGGAGGAAGAGGTCATCCACCCAAGCATTTAAAATTCTTCTTACTAGTCTTCTTAAAAAGTAGAACAGTTTGGGTTCTCTTGAAAATTCAAAAGATAGTAGTATAAATAAATCTTTGTAAATACTCTTGTATAAATTTGTAAATAATATAGAAATATCCTTAGGAGTATGCCAAAGAGGAAAACCAAAAGAAACCTCTAAATATAAGGCATTTTAGGCACTTTCTTTAGGAAAAAGTGGAAAAAGTGACTTTTCTACTCCTTTCTCTCTTAGGCACTAGAAGGAGCTAGAAGAGTGACTCTTCCCACTCCTTCCCCTTTGTAACATGACCAGCCCTCTCCATTATAAATAGGGGTGCTTGGTACTTTGAATAAAAAAGTTGAAAGTTAGAAGAAAAGAAACTATCTTGAAATTGAGAGAGAGAGTGAGTTTGTGAGACTTGTCTCTTCTTCTCCTCCATGTCTTATCTTGTGAGCTTTGGAGACTCTCAAGTGGCGGCACCACCCACTCATCTTGGAAGAACCACCCTCCAAGTGGCGTGAATCACATCTCCAAAAGGCTACAACCACATAAGTCATTTCTATTCATCTTCTAAAAATACCCATTTGTGTTTTCTTGTAGTTTTTCCATTTTTAATCGGTTCAATCTTTTCCATGAGTTGTTTCCTTTCATTTGCTGCCATTGTTCTGCACTTTGTTGGTTTATTTCCTTGTTTTCTTGCTGTTTTAATTTCGTCCAAACCATGGGTTTCCATATACATGTGTTGTTCTTGTTTTCCATCCATGGGTTTTTGTTCTTTGATGAATTTCTTTTTGATTTTCTAATTCCTATTGAATTTCAATCAGTATTTTCACTTGTTCTTGGTGTTCTTATGTTGTTCTTGTGTTTCCTTTGAAGTTTGGTACTGTTCTTGAATTACCCATTCATATTCCATTGTTATCTTACACTACAAGTTACCTATTCATGTGTTTTTAGTATGAACCTTTGTTTTCTTGAGTAGAAACTCTATTAATTGCTCTTTAGAATTTTGATCCTAATTCTTGAAAGTGTCATGAATACAATGAAACCTATATCAACTCAACCCAAACCAAGAAAGGTTCATAAGAGACTCACATCATGTGGTATCTAGAGCCATGGTGTTGATTTGTTGATTGTGAGTTGAATAGACACTTTCTTTTTGGGCAATTTTTTTTTCCAGCACCTATAATTTCGTGTTTCTTGTTTTTCCAGCACCTTATATTCATACTTTTGTTTGGTTTGAATATGTTTTAGTTGTGCCTTTTCATTGATCATACTTTTTGCTTTGAGTTTTATGTTCATAGTGTTCTAGGTGTTCAAATCTTGTCTCTACTTGCTTGCTTTTGATTTTGAAAGTTTGTGTTTCTCTTGAATTTGTTTTAGTACTTGTGATTGGAGGTTCCAAACATTTGATTTCAAGTGTTCAATTGTCTTGAATCCTTCATAAAATTTTTGTGCAATTTGATTGATGTTTCAACTTCCATATGATGCATATTATGGTTCTTTCACTACATAAGTTCCATTTGGTATAAAAAAAAAAGAAAAAAAAAACAGAACTGAAACAGAACAAAACAGAACCAATTCTGTTTTTAAATCCTTCAAAACAGTTTGGTATTTGCATCTATTCATTCTTTTGCACATTAATTTTCATACCAAAGTTGGATTCATAGTGATTGGCAAATTGTTGTCTACTTTGTGGAACTTTTGAACCTTGTATTTTGACAAGTTTATGAGTTGTACTTTCTTTCTTGATTATAAAGTTTAGTGAGTATTCTTTGAGTCTTATTGTGTACCTTTTATTGCTTGTCTTTCATTCCTTAAGTTTTGTCATATATCTTGTATTCTTTTTGCACTACCCTTTCTTGTTTTGTACCTTTTCTTGCTTGTCTTTTATTGTTCTTTAAGTTTTGTGGTGGTTATTTTTGGATGAGTGGTTGAGTGCTTTGGCATCTTTCATTTGAGGTTACTCCATTCCACAAGAGAAGCTTGATTGAGGGAAGTATAATTTCTTGGAGTGATTTTGAGTGCCTTAATTTTTTTACCAAAACCGCACCACTTATTTCTTTGTTTTCTAACCTTGTTTTCTTTAATTGTTTGCTATTTGTGTTTGCTATACTGTTTTGAAAATGGCTCAATATTCAAGTGGAGAATCTTCCAAACCACACTCTCCACAAAAAGCTTTCATTCTTGGTGAATTAAAAGAAGCCAAAAGGTCACTTGCACAAAAAGATGAAGCTATAAGACAATTGGAAGAAAGATTGCAAAGGCTTGAAGTGACTAATGAAAGGTCCAGCCATACACACCATAGAAGACGCCATTCTTCAAGGCATTCATCAAGAACTTCTTCCAACTATCATGGACATGAAGATGAAACCGAATGGAGGAGGCATCATCATTATGAAGAAAGGCGCCAACATGTGGCAAAGCCTTATATGCCTTTTGTAAAATTACCTAGCTTTAGTGGTGAAGGTGATCCAAATGTATATTTGGGGTGGGAAGCAAAGGTTGAACAAATCTTTCATGTACATGAGGTCCAAGAAGACCAAAGGGTAAAACTAGCTACTTTAGAATTTCTAGACTATGCCATGCAATGGTGGCATAAAACTCTTATGGACATTGGGCTAAACAAGAGACCTCCCGTGGTTTCTTGGAACAATTTGAAAGAGTGTATGCGCGCTAGATTTGTTCCACCACACTTTAGGAAAGACCTATTGTTGAAGCTCCAAAGGCTTCACCAAGGCACGCTAAGTGTGGATGCTTATTTTAAAGAGCTAGAAATGCTTATGCTTAAAGTTGATATACATGAAAGTGATGAAGCTAAGATGGCTAGATTTGTAAGTGGTCTTAGAAGGGACATTCAAGATGTTGTTGAACTTTATGAGTACTCTTCTTTAGAAAACTTGGTTCACCTTGCCATCAAGGTTGAAACCCAAATTGCAAAGAAACTTGCTTTCAAAAATACTCATAATGATGGCTATTACAACAACTCTTGGAAAAATAAAAACAAGTCTTTGTCCAAATTTCCTTCTAAAGATTCATCTTTCAAATCCAAGGATTCAAAGTCTTCCACTTCAACTAATAAATCTCCAACCAAATCGTCTAGTAAGAAATGCTTTAAATGTTTAGGATATGGTCACATAGCTTCTAATTGCCCTTCTAAAAGAAATATGATGATGCATGATGGCATAGTAGTTAGTGAGCATGATTCAGCTTCTTCTAGACATTCTACACCGCCTAGTTCATCTAATGAATGTGATAGTGAAAGTCCACTTGAAGGTGACTTGTTAGTAGTGAGACGCATGCTTGGCCCAGTTTTAAAACCTTTTGATGAAAGCCAAAGAGAAAACATTTTCCATACAAGGTGTCTCATTAATAACAAGTTATGTTCATTGATTGTGGATGGTGGTAGTTGTGCTAATGTGGCTAGCACAAGAGTGGTAGATAAACTTGGATTATCTACTATCTCTCATGCAAAGCCCTATAAATTGCAATGGTTGAGTGAAGTAGGAGAAATCATTGTTAACAAACAAGTCCTCATAGCATTCTCAATTGGTAAATATAAAGATGAGGTCTTGTGTGATGTTGTACCTATGGAAGCAACACATGTACTTTTGGGTAGGCCATGGCAATATGATAGAAAAGTTTTTCATGATGGCTTTTGTAACATCCCGCCAAAGTAATACATACATACAGGTATAATGAAATTAAATGTAACCAAATAATATTGAAGAGAAATAACATGATAATATATATATTTGAAATGAAGTTGCTCCTCTTAGGGAGTTTAATACATAACCAAATCAAATGTTTGCAAGATTTTACGAAAATAAAAGAAATGCAGTAAGACAGGCGGTCTCAAAAGAAAACGGCGATCTCCAACTTCAAAACGGCGATCACCAGAAGTCCCCAAAAATGGGCGACTTGCTAGCCAGACATAAAATCGGCGATCTCATAACAGGCGACCTCAAAACAGGCGATCTGATAGTAGGGCAAAATCCGGCGATCACCACCGAGAGGTGGAAATGGGCGATCTCTGCCCTCGGCGACCACCCCTTTAGGGAGCTCTTCTTCCTGGAAGGTCTTCTGCTCCCGCGTAACAATTACACGATCATCACAGTTTTGAGAAGGCAACCAAAATGACAGATAAAAGGGTAAGCTAGATAATATGAAAGGAGTTTAAATCATGCATATGAAAAAAACCCAAGTAAACCAAGTTTCCAAAATATCCAAGTAAACGTAGAGCTACTCATAGCATTCAACTAATCGCCCAAATTCACAAATTCACAAACATTTCCCATAGTCATTCCATTTCACACCACAGCATCAAGTGTCTATCAGTATTCCAGTTTCTCATTTCACCATTTCACATGTCAGACTTTCCACTGACTCACCACACAAGACACTTGACACTACTTCCGGATTGACTCATGCATTGATTAGACTCGGAGATGTGCACCTGTCACACTGCCCACTGTGGAATCTCGCACATCCACAGGGTCGCCGTGAAATCTCACACATTCACAGGCATATGATGAATCTCAACACATCACCATACAGTATGACAAGGTAAATCCACGCAATACAGGTCGGTATGTTCTCTTTCAAACAACCCACCCATACAGGTGAACCTCCTTCGACTCTCCCAACTGAGTAACTTCCTCTATGTGATTCCATTATCAGCAGAGTCAGGATATCTCGTTCATAATCACCGATCAATGCACATCTAACATGGTCTTACACGGTATTTCCTTTCCTGAAAATACTATGCCTCGACCCCACATTCACAACATTCAACACATCATACCATACTCAAAGAAATGATTTCAATCACAGCAATAGCCATTTCAAAGGATTCATATTTTCGAATATCTCATGTAAATCTCAAGCAGTTCTCAAAACAACATCAAACACAAGGAGTTCGCAAAACAGCGCCAAAACCGGCGACCTGGTTCAAAAACAAGGTATTTCGAAAACTGTATATAAAACCGGCGACCTCGTCGCCCAAGCACACAAACAGAGCATTTTACGCAGATGAAAACGAAAATGGCGACCACGTCGCCCTCACTTCAGAAGATAGTTAAACTATGGCTCGTATGGAAAAGAGGTCTAGCTTCCCTTACCTGGACTTGCGCAAACACCAGGAGCTTCGAAATCCAACGAAGCTTGAAGAATGCCTTGGCTCTGTTTTGAAGATCTTGCAGAGAACTGCTCAAGTGCTCCAATGGTGTTCCTTCTCGTCGTACTCTTGTGTGGAGATGCTGAAATCGCAACGCGGAGGAGGAAACTCACTCTTTCTCTCTTCGAGTACAACAATGCTTTCTTTCTCTCAGGTGTGGATTTCTGCAACTTAAACCCCTTTTATCCCTCCAAAAGCAGCTGCCACCACCCACTCTGCAGGGAAGTTTGCGTGTACGCTTCCCTGCACAGTACTACTGAGCGTGCCTCTGCGCAGGCTACGCTATGAGGTCACTATTCTGAACCACCTTTTGTCTACGTGGCGCGCGTGCAGAACGTCTCTTGCTGGGAGTCTGGGTCCCACGTTCTCTGTGTATAACTTAACGTAGCGCGATGACCTTTTCACCGATGACCACAGGCGCGAAGGCTAACAACCGATGACCTCTCGCGCGAAGGCTAACAACCGATGAGCTATCGCGCGATGACAACCCGCGGATGAGCTATCGCGCGATGACACCCGCTGATGAGCTATCGCGCGATGACAACCCGCTGATGAGCTATCGCGCGATGACAACCCGCTGATGAGCTATCGCGCGATGACAACCCGCTGATGAGCTATCGCGCGATGACAACCCGCTGATGACCTCTCGCGCGAGCGACCGATGTCTCTCTTCTCTGGTGACGCCTGCATGCCTCGCGCCCAGGCGATGACGTGTGGTCTAGGCGACCGGCGATGATGTATAAACAAGAAACTCTTATCGTTTTTCCTAGACTACACTTTCCTTCCTTTTTAACTTAGATAAAACATACATAGAATTTACTTAAACATACTCATTCATTTCAATAAATCTCAGGTCCTTACATTCTCCCCAACAACAAAAATTTTCGTCCTCGAAAATTGGATTACAAGGAAAAGAGGTATGGATAAGCCTCCCTCATGGGTTCTTCTAATTCCCAAGTAGAATCCCCCGATTTCTCATCCCACACCACTTTCACCATGTTGATGGTCTTGCCCCTGAGCTGTTTACACTGCCGATCGTCAATCCTAACTGGTTTGGCTTCAAAGGACAAGTCATCCCTAATCTGCACGTCGTCTACATCCAGCACATGACTAGGGTCTGCCATGTACTTCCTCAGCTGTGACACGTGAAACACATTGTGCAGATTTGCCAGATGGGGAGGTAGGGCGATTTCATACGCCACAGGGCCAATCCTTCTCAAGATCTGATATGGTCCCACGAATTTGGGGGACAACTTCTTTGGCCTGATCGCCCGCCCTACACCCTTGGTTGGTGTCACTTTCATGAACACGTGATCTCCAGCAGCAAACTCCAAAGGCTTCCTCCTCTGATCTGCATAGGACTTCTGCCTACTCTGAGAGGCTTTCATCCTGCTTTGTATCAGCTTCACCTTCTCGGTCGTCTGCTGAATCAACTCTGGTCCAACCAAGACTGCCTCGCCCTCCTGGTACCAACATAATGGAGTTCTGCATTTCCTCCCATACAGGGCTTCATATGGCGCCATCCCAATGCTGGCGTGGTAGCTATTGTTATAGGTGAACTCCACTAGTGGCAACACCTCCGTCCAACCTCCCAATTGATCTAAAACGCATGCCCTCAGCAGATCTTCCAAAGATTGGATTGTCCTCTCTGACTGACCATCTGTTTGGGGATGATATGCAGAGCTCATCCTCAACTTGGTTCCCAAACACTCTTGCAAGGTCTGCCAAAACCGTGAAGTGAACCTGGGATCCCTATCTGAAATGATGCTGGAAGGCACTCCATGCAACCTCACAACCTCCTTGATGTACAGCTGTGCCAACTTGGCCATGGGCATCTTCATATTTACTGGGAGGAAGTGGGCACTCTTCGTCAGTCTATCAATGATGACCCAGATTGCATCATGACCCTTTACTGATCTGGGTAAATGGGTGACAAAATCCATGGCGATGCTGTCCCATTTCCACTCGGGGATATCCAGTTGCTGCAACAGCCCGCCAGGTCTTTGGTGTTCCACCTTCGCCTTTTGACACGTTAAGCAGGTTGCCACGTACTGGGCGACGTCCCTCTTCATGCCTGACCACCAAAATGACTCCTTCAAGTCATGGTACATCTTGTTCATGCCTGGGTGGAGGTTAAGGCGACTCTTATGGCCTTCCTCTAGGATCATCTCCTTCAACTCGTCATTTGTAGGTATGCAGATCCTGCCATCAAACCTCAAGATCCCATCCTCGCCCATCTCAAAGCCTCTCGCCTGATCTGTCCCTAGTGACTCCATAGTGCGCTTCAGGCTAGGGTCCTCCAATTGTTTGTCCTTCAACATCACAAGGAAGTCATTAGTTATAGTCAGCTTACTACAACTAATGTGATTCACGTGGAACTCTACTCCCAGGTTTAAGTCCCTGAACTGCTCGATCAGCTTCTGCTCTTCCATCATCATGGTGGCGACTTGTATAGACTTCCTACTCAAGGCATCTGCCACTACATTGGCCTTCCCTGGGTGATACATGAGTTGAAAGTCGTAGTCCTTTAGGAATTCCATCCACCTTCTTTGTCTCATGTTTAGCTCCCTCTGATCGAACAGGTACTTCAAGCTCTTGTGGTCACTGAACACCTGGAACCGAGCTCCATATAGATAATGCCTCCAGATCTTCAAGGCAAACACTACCGCTGCCAACTCCAAATCATGAGTAGGGTAGTTTATCTCATGCACCTTGAGTTGCCTTGAAGCATATGCAACCACCCTCTTCTCTTGCATCAAGACGCATCCCAAGCCTTGATGTGAGGCATCACAGAAGACGTCAAAAGGTCTTCCTATCTCGGGGATCACCAGCACTGGAGCACTGGTCAACCTCTCCTTTAGCTCCCTGAAGCTCTGCTCACATCGGTCGGTCCAAGCAAAGGGTTGGTCCTTGCGAGTCAGCTGTGTCAAAGGAGCCACTACCTTGGAAAAATCCTCAATAAACCTCCGATAGTAGCCCGCCAACCCCACAAAGCTCCTTATCTCAGTCACTGTCTTAGGACGTTCCCATTGTAGCACTGCCTCTACCTTGGCTGGATCTACCGAGATCCCTTGGGCAGATATCACGTGTCCTAAGAAGTTGACTTCCCTTAGCCAGAACTCACACTTGGAGAACTTGGCATAGAGCTGCTTCTCCCTCAGTATTTTCAATACTGCCCTTAGGTGTTCCTCATGCTCTTCCTCGGTCTTTGAATAAATGAGGATGTCATCTATGAAGACCACCACAAACTTATCCAAGAAAGGGCGAAAGATCCTATTCATATAGTCCATGAATAGAGCTGGAGCATTGGTGACTCCAAATGGCATCACTACATACTCGTAGTGCCCATATCTAGACCTAAAAGCTGTCTTCTGAACATCTTCAGCTTTTACCAAGATTTGGTGATACCCCGATCTCAGGTCAATCTTGGAGAACACCGAGGCCCCATGAATTTGGTCCATCAAATCATCAATCCGAGGTAGGGGGTACTTGTTCTTGATGGTCAATTTGTTCAATTGCCTGTAGTCTATGCACAACCGAGACCCTCCATCCTTCTTCTTGACTAGGAGCACTGGAGCTCCCCATGGAGATACGCTGGGTCTGATGAACTGCTTCTCCAGCAACTCTTCCAATTGCTTCTTTAACTCCTCCAACTCGGCTGGTGCCATCCTGTAAGGTGCCATTGACACTGGTCCAGCTCCAGGTACCAAGTCAATAGAGAATTCCACTTCTCTCTTAGGGGGTAATCCAGGCACCTCCTCTGGGAACACATCGGTGAAGTCTCTCACCACTTGGATCTCGTTTACGTCCCCTTTATTCTCCACTTCCAACCGGGCGAGCACCACGAAGCACCTCGCCCCTTCTTCCAATGCTGATCGCCCTTGTTGAACTGTTAACACATCCGCTTCATGGGGGTCTGGAAACGCTACCTTCTGCCTACCACAGTCTATGAGGACGTGATTGGCAGTTAACCAATCCATTCCTAGGATGACATCCAGGTCCTGAAGAGGTAGGCAGATCAAGTTCACCTTGAATCTACGTCCTTCTACAATCACTGGACATTCAGGGCACACTGTAGAGGTCGACACCTGTCCTGACGCAGGTGTAGAGACCAACAGCTCAAAAGGTAACTCCTTCACTAGGAGACCCAACTCAGCTACACACAGGCTTGACACAAAGGAGTGTGTCGCTCCAGAATCAAACAAAGCCCTTACACCTCTACCAGCAATAAAACAAACACCTTGGATGAGGTTACCTGACTGAGTTGCCTCTGCTCCAGACATGGCGAACACCCTCCCTGCTGCCTGAGGTCTGCTGCCCTCGTTCCTCGTCTGCTGAGAGCCACTGGGCTGGGTCGCCCTATTCTGGTTAGGGCATTCTCTAGCAAAATGCCCCGTCTTTTGGCAGACAAAACATCTCCTCTCTGGATCCCTCTTGGGGCACACGCTGGCTGTATGGGGTCCACCGCAATGGAAACATTTAAGTTTCCCAGGTTGTTGCTGTTGGAACCGGGATGAAGCTGTTCCCACCCGATGTGGTGAAGGCCTAGCATATGGCTTGCTTTGTGGGTGCTGTGCCTTAGCTCTCCCACTGGAAGGACCTCCTGGGTGTGACCTGATCACCCTAGACTCACCCTTTTCCAGGGTCTCCACCATCTTTGCCTTCTCCACTAAGGCGTGGAACTCCCTGATGCACATCGGTGCTATGGTCTTCTTCAGCCCATGCTTCAGTCCTTCCTCGAACTTCCTACACCTCCAGGCCTCGGAGGTCGCCTGGGTATAAAACCGGGCGAGGTACTCGAAACGGGCAGCATATGCGTTTATAGTCATGTCCCCCTGCTCCAACTTCAGGAACTCAGCCTCTCTTGCAAACTTGGCGCTGTCTGGGAAGTACTTCTCTAAGAACTTCACCCTGAAGCTCTCCCAATCCAGAACATCCTCCCGTGCCTCCATCATTTGCTGAGCTCCCATCCACCAGAACTCTGCTTCTCCTGATAGCAGATAAGTGGCGAACAGCAGCTTCTTCTCTTCAGGGCAGGAGGTCGCCCTAAAGATTTTCTCCAACTCCCTGACCCACTGATCTGCCTGGTCAGGGGTAGCGTTCCCACTGAACTTAGGTGGGTTGTGCCTCATGAACTCAGCTAATCCCATCTGTTCCTGGGGCTGACCAACGTGGGAGTTTGTCTCAGCAGATCGGGCAGTTTCCCAGTGCTGCATTGTGGCTTGATGGTTCTGGGCCATTGCGGCGTTCTGCTGCTGAATGGCAGTCGCCATCATCTCAATGGCCTTGGCGATTTGACTCATTTCTGAGGAAGGTTGGGGTGGGGTAGCAGGTCTACGTGCCATCTTCTTCGCTCTGAATTCTGAATCTATAGGCTTCTATAATCCCTACAACTATAAGAATGAAACCGATAAGAATCAATTCATTCAAGGGGGGTAACAGCTAGACCTTACAAAGGTCAGCATCTCAAAATCATAAAGAATTTGAGTTTATCAACATACTCGTAATACTTAGAATCTCAAGCAAGGTATTAGAACAGCTACTGATATCATCACCATCAGATCAAACAACCATTTTCAGTCAATTGCAAAAACACTCAATAAGCTAAACTAGATCACACCAGCGTTCAATGTATACTAAACATCAAATCTTTGGAATTAAGATTGAGAATCATCTCGATCCAGTTATGAGTGTGCACCCTCATTACTTCATCAAGATCTTCTCACCCTTAATACTAAGATTTTCAGCTAAAGCATACGTTCACTAAAGCACAGAAGCACACACAAACTTTTCAATGCAAAACGTTTGAAAACCTTTCACTATAGTTGTTATTTAAAAACTCAAATAACTTTTATGAGCAGAAGAAACACAATGGATCCACAGCCCTCAGGTCATCCTAAGGACGAACTGCTCTGATACCATTAATGTAACATCCCGCCAAAGTAATACATACATACAGGTATAATGAAATTAAATGTAACCAAATAATATTGAAGAGAAATAACATGATAATATATATATTTGAAATGAAGTTGCTCCTCTTAGGGAGTTTAATACATAACCAAATCAAATGTTTGCAAGATTTTACGAAAATAAAAGAAATGCAGTAAGACAGGCGGTCTCAAAAGAAAACGGCGATCTCCAACTTCAAAACGGCGATCACCAGAAGTCCCCAAAAATGGGCGACTTGCTAGCCAGACATAAAATCGGCGATCTCATAACAGGCGACCTCAAAACAGGCGATCTGATAGTAGGGCAAAATCCGGCGATCACCACCGAGAGGTGGAAATGGGCGATCTCTGCCCTCGGCGACCACCCCTTTAGGGAGCTCTTCTTCCTGGAAGGTCTTCTGCTCCCGCGTAACAATTACACGATCATCACAGTTTTGAGAAGGCAACCAAAATGACAGATAAAAGGGTAAGCTAGATAATATGAAAGGAGTTTAAATCATGCATATGAAAAAAACCCAAGTAAACCAAGTTTCCAAAATATCCAAGTAAACGTAGAGCTACTCATAGCATTCAACTAATCGCCCAAATTCACAAATTCACAAACATTTCCCATAGTCATTCCATTTCACACCACAGCATCAAGTGTCTATCAGTATTCCAGTTTCTCATTTCACCATTTCACATGTCAGACTTTCCACTGACTCACCACACAAGACACTTGACACTACTTCCGGATTGACTCATGCATTGATTAGACTCGGAGATGTGCACCTGTCACACTGCCCACTGTGGAATCTCGCACATCCACAGGGTCGCCGTGAAATCTCACACATTCACAGGCATATGATGAATCTCAACACATCACCATACAGTATGACAAGGTAAATCCACGCAATACAGGTCGGTATGTTCTCTTTCAAACAACCCACCCATACAGGTGAACCTCCTTCGACTCTCCCAACTGAGTAACTTCCTCTATGTGATTCCATTATCAGCAGAGTCAGGATATCTCGTTCATAATCACCGATCAATGCACATCTAACATGGTCTTACACGGTATTTCCTTTCCTGAAAATACTATGCCTCGACCCCACATTCACAACATTCAACACATCATACCATACTCAAAGAAATGATTTCAATCACAGCAATAGCCATTTCAAAGGATTCATATTTTCGAATATCTCATGTAAATCTCAAGCAGTTCTCAAAACAACATCAAACACAAGGAGTTCGCAAAACAGCGCCAAAACCGGCGACCTGGTTCAAAAACAAGGTATTTCGAAAACTGTATATAAAACCGGCGACCTCGTCGCCCAAGCACACAAACAGAGCATTTTACGCAGATGAAAACGAAAATGGCGACCACGTCGCCCTCACTTCAGAAGATAGTTAAACTATGGCTCGTATGGAAAAGAGGTCTAGCTTCCCTTACCTGGACTTGCGCAAACACCAGGAGCTTCGAAATCCAACGAAGCTTGAAGAATGCCTTGGCTCTGTTTTGAAGATCTTGCAGAGAACTGCTCAAGTGCTCCAATGGTGTTCCTTCTCGTCGTACTCTTGTGTGGAGATGCTGAAATCGCAACGCGGAGGAGGAAACTCACTCTTTCTCTCTTCGAGTACAACAATGCTTTCTTTCTCTCAGGTGTGGATTTCTGCAACTTAAACCCCTTTTATCCCTCCAAAAGCAGCTGCCACCACCCACTCTGCAGGGAAGTTTGCGTGTACGCTTCCCTGCACAGTACTACTGAGCGTGCCTCTGCGCAGGCTACGCTATGAGGTCACTATTCTGAACCACCTTTTGTCTACGTGGCGCGCGTGCAGAACGTCTCTTGCTGGGAGTCTGGGTCCCACGTTCTCTGTGTATAACTTAACGTAGCGCGATGACCTTTTCACCGATGACCACAGGCGCGAAGGCTAACAACCGATGACCTCTCGCGCGAAGGCTAACAACCGATGAGCTATCGCGCGATGACAACCCGCGGATGAGCTATCGCGCGATGACACCCGCTGATGAGCTATCGCGCGATGACAACCCGCTGATGAGCTATCGCGCGATGACAACCCGCTGATGAGCTATCGCGCGATGACAACCCGCTGATGAGCTATCGCGCGATGACAACCCGCTGATGACCTCTCGCGCGAGCGACCGATGTCTCTCTTCTCTGGTGACGCCTGCATGCCTCGCGCCCAGGCGATGACGTGTGGTCTAGGCGACCGGCGATGATGTATAAACAAGAAACTCTTATCGTTTTTCCTAGACTACACTTTCCTTCCTTTTTAACTTAGATAAAACATACATAGAATTTACTTAAACATACTCATTCATTTCAATAAATCTCAGGTCCTTACAGCTTTACCAACAAACTTTCTTTTGACTTCCTTGGGCATAAGGTCATATTAAAACCCCTCTCTCCACAAGAAGTTCATGAGGACCAATTAAAAATGAAAAATAAAAGAGAAAATGAAAAAGAAGAAAATGATAAAATGAGTCATAATACCTTATCAACTAAATCAATCTTTTTGACTCATGCTATGCCTCAATTTGAGCATCCAAGGTATTCTTCTTCTTTGTCTTTTTCATTACCAAAAGTTCCTACTTGCACTCCATATTGGTTGAAAAATGTTAGGGATGATTTTTCCATACCTACTAATGGTTTTTACCCTTTAAAGGGAATTTTTCCTAAGAAACTAATCATTCCCCCACATTTTTTTCCAACATGGTCTGTCTATAGGACTTCTTTTTCCGACATCCCAATGATTCATAATGCTAAGTCAAGTTTGCCTTTATTATCATCCACTGCTTTATTTGATAGCAAACTGACTTTGTTATATGTAGGGATTCTGAATTCGCGGACGAATTCTCTCCAACCTAGGGAGCATGATGGAGATCAAGTACAAGAGGATTTTACTAATGGAGGAAGAGGTCATCCACCCAAGCATTTAAAATTCTTCTTACTAGTCTTCTTAAAAAGTAGAACAGTTTGGGTTCTCTTGAAAATTCAAAAGATAGTAGTATAAATAAATCTTTGTAAATACTCTTGTATAAATTTGTAAATAATATAGAAATATCCTTAGGAGTATGCCAAAGAGGAAAACCAAAAGAAACCTCTAAATATAAGGCATTTTAGGCACTTTCTTTAGGAAAAAGTGGAAAAAGTGACTTTTCTACTCCTTTCTCTCTTAGGCACTAGAAGGAGCTAGAAGAGTGACTCTTCCCACTCCTTCCCCTTTGTAACATGACCAGCCCTCTCCATTATAAATAGGGGTGCTTGGTACTTTGAATAAAAAAGTTGAAAGTTAGAAGAAAAGAAACTATCTTGAAATTGAGAGAGAGAATGAGTTTGTGAGACTTGTCTCTTCTTCTCCTCCATGTCTTATCTTGTGAGCTTTGGAGACTCTCAAGTGGCGGCACCACCCACTCATCTTGGAAGAACCACCCTCCAAGTGGCGTGAATCACATCTCCAAAAGGCTACAACCACATAAGTCATTTCTATTCATCTTCTAAAAATACCCATTTGTGTCTTCTTGTAGTTTTTCCATTTTTAATCAGTTCAATCTTTTCCATGAGTTGTTTCCTTTCATTTGCTGCCATTGTTCTGCACTTTGTTGGTTTATTTCCTTGTTTTCTTGCTGTTTTAATTTCGTCCAAACCATGGGTTTCCATATACATGTGTTGCTCTTGTTTTCCATCCATGGGTTTTTGTTCTTTGATGAATTTCTTTGTGATTTTCTAATTCCTATTGAATTTCAATCAGTATTTTCACTTGTTCTTGGTGTTCTTATGTTGTTCTTGTGTTTCCTTTGAAGTTTGGTACTATTCTTGAATTACCCATTCATATTCCATTGTTATCTTACACTACAAGTTACCTATTCATGTGTTTTTAGTATGAACCTTTGTTTTCTTGAGTAGAAACTCTATTAATTGCTCTTTAGAATTTTGATCCTAATTCTTGAAAGTGTCATGAATACAATGAAACCTATATCAACTCAACCCAAACCAAGAAAGGTTCATAAGAGACTCACATCACATGGTAGGAACAACCCAGATCGGAGACCAAGGACACGAGGTACCTATTCATGGGGAAATTCATACCATCTCAAGGGGATTCTCAGGAGGAGGATGTACTACCTCCCAAAGGAGAAGATATGCTAGAGAGGACATGACGGTGCAGGAATTAGAGGCTGATCAGTTCCTAGAGTCGGACCTGACGTTCACCAAGGCTGATCAATTGGATGTGGTACCCCACGACAATGACCCGATAGTGATCTCCGTAGTCATTGTTGGAAGGAAGGTCCACCGCGCCCTTGTAGACCAGGGAAGCTCCGCAGACATCATGTTCTAGTCTACATTTCAGAAGTTGCAGTTGTCTCCTGATCAGCTGAGGCCATATGACGGCTGCATGTATGGCTTTGCAGGAGACCAGGTCGAGGTCAGGGGATACATTAAGTTGAGGATAACGTTCACGGATAGACAGAACACTCGTACCGTGGACATCAGCTACCTCGTAGTCAATGCCCCTTCAACTTATAACGTTCTGTTAGGAAGGCCAGCATTAAACAAGTTAGGAGCGGTGCCGTCGTCGATGCATATGAAGGTGAAGATGCCCTCCCTTGATGGAGCAGTTATCACAGTCAAGTCTGATCAGAAAACGGCCAGGAAATGTTACGAGAACAGCCTCAAAACAAAGAGGGGGTATGTTCAGTAACGTCCCAGAAGTTACTGAAGGCGGGTCACATCAGAGAAATCCAGTACCCAGAGTGGTTAGCCAATGTGGTGCTAGTAAAGAAGTCGAGTGGCAAGTGGAGGATGTGTGTGGACTTTACTGATCTCAACAAAGCTTGTCCCAAAGACTCATATTCGCTGCCCAATATTGACTCTTTGGTAGACAATGCGTCAGGCTGCAAACTATTCAGCTTTCTGGACGCCTTTTCAGGGTACAATCAGATACGGATGCACCCCCGAGATGAGGAGAAAATAGCATTCATGACCGAGCAGTCCAGCTACTGCTACAAAGTCATGCCTTTCGGGTTGTAGAATGCAGGGGCGACATACCAAAGGTTGATGGACCGCATACTCACCCCTATGCTGGGTCGAAACGCCCTGGCATACGTGGATGACATGGTGGTTACATCCCAGGAAAAGGGTCAGCATGTGACCGATCTGGAGGAGCTCTTCCGCACTATTGCCAGGCACAATTTGAAGTTGAATCCGGAAAAGTGTGTGTTCGGGGTGGAGGCAGGAAAATTTCTAGGGTTCTTGCTAACTGAACGTGGAATAGAGGCCAATCTAGAGAAGTGTGCGGCCATTATGACGATGAGGAACCCGGCCACGGTCAAGGAGGTCCAACAACTGACAGGTCGGATGGCCACCCTCTCACGTTTTGTCTCAGCAGGGGGAGAAAAGGGTTATCATTACTTCCAGTGCCTTAAGCAGAACAGTAGATTTTCATGAACCAATGAATGCGAGGAGGCTTTCCTCAAGCTAAAGGAGTACCTAGCCAGCCCTCCAGTACTGTGTAAGCCGGCCTCAGGTGTTCCACTTCGCCTCTACTTCGCAATTAAGATCAAGCAATAAGCTCGGTCCTCGTCCAGGAGCAAGACCAGGTACAGAGGCCTATCTACTTTGTCAGCAAGGTGCTACAAGGGCCTGAGGTGCGGTACCAGGCGATTGAAAGGGCGACCCTAGCGGTGGTGTTCTCATCAAGAAGGTTGCGCCATTATTTTCACAGTTTTGCTATCATAGTAATGACGGACCTTCCCATTCGCAAGGTCTTGCAAAAACCTGACGTAGCAGGATGTATGGTTCGTTGGGCAGTGGAGCTCTCTGAATTCGAGATTCAATATGAGCCTAGGGCCCCCATCAAGGGACAGATCTATCCTGACTTCGTGGCCGAGCTCACCTCGGCAGCTCCACCTCAGAGTGAGGCGGGATTCAGATGGGTCCTTTCGGTGGATGGCTCGTCCAATCTACAAGGCAGTGGTGCTGGGGTCATACTAGAAGGCCCAGGTGGTGTATTGATAGAACAGTCTCTGCGTTTCGCTTTCAAAGCCAGCAACAACCAAGCTGAATACGAAGCCTTGATAGTAGGCATGTTGCTAGCAAAGGAAATGGGTGCGGGACACTTGCTGGCAAAAAGTGACTCGCTCTTGGTCACAGGGCAGATCACGGGAGAGTACCAAGCCAAGGATCCACAGCTGGCTGCTTATCTCAGTTACGTACATTTATTAAAAGGCACATTTCTGGAGTTTGAGTTACTGCATGTATCGCGAGAGCAAAATGCTAGAGCTGACTTGTTAGCAAAACTCGCCAGCTCAGGCAAGGGGGCAGACAGAGGATAGTAATGCAGGAAACCTTAAAAGCACCTCGAACAGCTGCGGGAGAGCTCGCGGATACACAGATGGTAAATGTTGTGCAAAAAGGGGGAAGGAGTCATAGGTCACTGACTCAAGAAACGTTGAAAGTACCTCGTGTGAATTCTTATGGCTTGCTAGCTGAGGTGTCGTCGCAAGTTTGTTTAGTAGGAGAAGGAGAGAGTTGGATGGCACCTTATCAACAGTACCTAGCAGACGCGACACTCCCAGGCAAGAATTGTGAAAAAGATTGCACCCCGCTACACTTTGATTGATGGGAACCTGTTCAGACATGGGTATTCTCTTCCACTTTTGATATGTGTAAGTGGGGTGCAGTGTACTCGCATAGTAGCAGAGCTTCATGAAGGGATATGTGGAAGCCATGTCGGGGGACGAGCCCTAGCAGCCAAGGCCATCCGCACAGGGTATTATTGGCCCACAATGAGGGAAGATTGCGTAAGATACGCTCAAAGATGTAAGAAATGTCAAGAACATGCAGATTGGCACCGAGAGCCACCAGCAGAGCTGAGATCTCTCAACAGCCCGTGGCCTTTCCACACGTGGGGGATCGACATCCTGGGACCTTTCCCACTTGCAATTAGGCAGATGAAATATCTGGTGGTGGCCATAGAATACTTTACCAAATGGATCGAAGCAAAACCAGTGGCACAAATTACGGCGCATAAGGTCCAACACTTCGTCTGGAAAAATATTGTCTGTCATTTTGGAATCCCGAGGCGTCTAGTGTCTAATAATGACACACAGTTCGCAAGTCAGTAATTAGGAAAGTTGTGCTCGGAGCTCGGCATCAAATAGGTGTTCCCCTCAGTCGAGCATCCCCAGACAAATGGGCAAGTTGAGTCGGCTAATAGGGTCTTGCTCAGAGGCTTGAAGAGGAGGCTTGAGAAAGCAAAAGGGACTTGGGCAGAGGAGGTCCCCAGGATTGTGTGGGCATATCACACCACTCCGCAATCCACCACTAAAGAAACGCCTTTTAGTCTAGTATATGGATCAGATGCCATGATTCCAGTAGAAATACAGGTGAGCTCGCCCAGATTCCAGAACTTTGTGGCAGAAGAATCAAATGAAGAAAGAAGGGTGAATCTAGATTTGTTAGATGGAGTAAGAGAGGAAGCCCGCATCAAGTTTGAAGCATTGAAGAGGAGAGTAGAGCGCCAATACAGGTCAAAGTTGAGACCTCGACAGTTCCAGGTCGCTGACCTAGTGATGCGGAAAGCTCATCCCTATCAGCTAGAGAATAAGCTATCTCCCAAGTGGACAGGCCCGTTTCGGGTAATAGAGGTCCTGAGAAATGGAGCATACAGGTTGGAAACCTTAGAAGGCGGAGCTATTGCCCGCACATGGAACGGTGACAACCTCAAGTTTTATTTCAGCTAGTAAATATATGTTTAACACAATTGTATTATTCAGTTCAGGGGACACTCTTTTTCCTTACGGGGTTTTTTAACGAGGTCACCCAATAAAAGAAAAAGAATTTAGAAAGATATGTTTTTGTTAAATTATAAAATGAACCTCTTCTACCTTGTTAAAGAAAGGTGAAGGATAGTATGGTTCATAGCAGTTTTTTCTTGATTAAAGATAAAGTCTTCCTCAGCAAAGGAGTCGAGGTCGACCCGCAGGAGGTCTTCCTTGATGAAGGAGTTGAGGTTGACTAAGACAAAGTCTTCCTCAACGAAGGAGTCGAGGTCGACCCGCAGGAGGTCTTCCTTGATGAAGGAGTTGAGGTCGACTAAGACAAAGTCTTCCTCGATGAAGGAGTTGAGGTCGACCCGCAGGAGGTCTTCCTTGACGAAGGAGTCGAGGTCGACTAAGATAAAGTCTTCCTCAACGAAGGAGTTGAGGTCGACCCGCAGGAGGTCTTCCTTGACGAAGGAGTTAAGGTCGACTAAGACAAAGTCTTCCTCGACGAAGGAGTTGGGGTTGACCTGCAGGAGGTCTTCCTTGACGAAGGAGTTGAGGTCGACTAAGACAAGGTCTTCCTTGACGAAGGAGTTGAGATCGACCAAGATAAGGTCTTCCTTGACGAAGGAGTTGAGGTCTACCCAGGTAAGGTCTTCCTTGATGAAGGAGTTGAGGTCGACCAAGGTAAGGTCTTCCTTGATGAAGGAGTTGAGGTCGATCAAGATAAGGTCTTCTTTGTCGAAGGAGTTGAGGTCGACTAAGATAAGGCCTTCCTTGATTTGTCAGTCAAGGTTGACTCAGAAGAAGTCTCCCTTCGCTTGAGTACAGGAAAAAAGGTCTTCTGGAGCTTACCAGTCGAGATCGATGGGGAAGGGCTCTAAAGACTGATTAGTCAAGGAAGACAGGATGGTCTAGGGTATAAAGTCAAGGGCCAGTGTTAGCACCACATCACAATAGCTCAAAAAGGGTTTGTTATGAACTGAAAGTTGGATCAAGAAATGCACAGACGAGATAGCACAATCATCAAGCGCGACCCACACAAGACAAGAGGTAAGATGTAAATAAAAAGGATCGCCAATAATATAGGGAAAGATTTATAGCCTATTCATTGCAAGTAGATAATGTCGTCGTTTAAGAAGAAGGCAGAAGAAAAGGTAATGCATTTTCAGTGGTTGAATATATTCACACTTCGACAATATGCAAAGAAAGCAAAAAGTGATAAATATATTATAATTTAGAGTAGTGAATATACAAGTAATTACAAAAAGAGCTTAAGACTCAAGAGGGGCGTCTACCAGTTGCCCATCCTGGATGACTTTGTCTAAACCGGTTTGGAAGAGATCCACCCCAGGATGTGCACAGGCAACCTAGGCCATGGCATCACCAAACCTGGCGCTATAGGCTTCAGCTGTCTCGTCGCCAAGTTCATCCATAGATTTCTGGTAGTGTCCCTCCCTCCTAGCCATCTCAGCCTTTAACTCTGCCGCTTCCTCCCTCATCTGCACCAGCTCCACGTCCCGTTGGGCCAGATCCTCATCCCGTCGCGCCAGTTTGTCTTTCAGATCTGTGATAACGCCCTCCTGACGACTTACCTCGCCCTTCAAGTCCTCCACAGCCAGGCGGAAATCGTTGCATTTGGCATGGGCTTGCAGGGCCTCCTGAGACTTTGAGAACAGGAGGTCCCTGACCTCTTTGTCGGACTTCCGCAACTCGGCCACTTCAAGGGTGAGGCTCGTAATGCGACGTTCTGATCCCACAGCCGCTGCTGCCCGGTGTTCTGCTTCTTGGTGTGCCTCTATCATTTTTGTAAGTAGAAGGCTGGCACTCCCAAGAGCTTGGCCGATATAACATCCCTCCAGATTACTTTGAAATAAATATAAAATGAAAGTAAAGGTGACAAATAGATTGAGGTGAGCAAAATTTTATATAAATAAATAAGTTTCTCCTCACAGGGAGTTTAATACATAACCAGTATATTTTTCCAAAACTTAAACAAAATACAGCCAAATAAGTTGAAACCGGCGATCTCCCTACATAAACCGGCGATCTACTATCAGAAGGCCAAAAACAACCGATCTGCTACCAGAACAGAAAAAAAACAGGCGATCACCCGATAGAGACGGAAACAGGCGATCTCCTTCCGGCGACCACTCACTGAGGAGCTCTACTCCCTGGAAGATCATCTGCTCCCGTGTAAAATACACGATCATCACAGTTTTAAGAGAAAACAGCCAGAGAACAATACAAAGAAAAGGGTAAGCTAGATGGTTTAAAAGCTTTTAAATAAATAGCAAACATAAAACTTCACACCATTCATGATCCATAACAATTACAACCATCAACATATCCATTATCCACATACTCGTTAAGTGTCCATTTGCTACTTTCAGTATTCAAGATTCACACGTCAGACTTTCCACTGACCCACAATGCATAGACACATGACACTACTTCCGGATTGACTCGTGCGTTGACTCAGGCCCAGAGATCTGCACCTGTCATACCATACCACTGTGAAATCCACACAGGGTCGCTGTGAAATCCACACAGCCATGCGCATATAATCTCAATGTCATCAACTCTCCCGGTATGACAGGGTGAATTCATATAACAGGCCGAGCTCGTTCCCTTTTGAACAACTCACCCATACGTATGAACCTCCTTCGACTCTCACCAACTGAATAACTTCCTCTATGTGGTTCCATTATCTCAGCAGAGTCAGGATATCTCCTTCTAGACAAGCCCCTAGTCAATACACATACACACGATCTTACACGGTATTTCCTTTCCTGAAAATACTATGCCTTGATCCCACATTCACAACATTCAAACATCATACCACTCAAATGAATGATTCAAATCACAGCAACAATCATTTCAAAGGTTCAAATTTTCGAGTATTACATGTATTTCACCTTTAAATCTCAAACAGCTTCTAACAACACAAAAACAGGGGAGTTCGAAATCCGTATTTAAAACCGGCGACCACGTCGCCCAACCACATAAAACAGAGCATTGCGAAAGGAAACAGAAGACCGGCGACCACGTCGCCCTCACTTCAGAAACAGCTAATCTATGGCTTGTATTGAAAATGAAGGTTAGCTTCCCTTACCTGGACTTGCGCAAAACACCGAGAACTCCAGAACCCAACGAAGCTTAAAAGATGCTCTCACTCTGTTTTTGCGTCTGGTTTGTAGGACTTGCAGAGAACTTCCCAGGTGCTCTAATGGTAGCCGTCGTTCGTCGTACTTTTGGGTGAAGGTGCCTGAGTCGCAGTGTGAAGGAGAGAAAGGAGAAGAAGGGAGGTAAACACACTCTTCCGCTCTTGAACCACTGCAACGTTTTTTTCTCTCAGAAGTGGGTTTTTGCATCTTAAACTAACTTGTCCACAAAAGCCGCTGCCACCACCTACTCTGCAGGGAAGTTTGCGTGTACGCTGCACTGAACAGTACGACTAAGCGTGCCTCTGCGCAGGCTAACACTCTGAGGTCACTATTCTGAACCACCCTTTTTGCCTACGTGTCGCGCGTGCAGGACGTTTCATGCTGGGAGTCTGGGTCCCACTTTACTCTGTGTGAAACTCGACGTCGCGCGATAACTTTCCACCGCTGACTCATCCTGGCGAACGACCGATGTCTCCCTCGCCCTGGAAGACGACCGATGTCTCCCTCTGGGGGACGACCGATGTCTATCCCTGGCGACGCTCTCATGCCTCGCGCCCTGGCAATGCCCGCATGCCTCGCGCCCTGGCGATGCCCGCATGCCTCTCGCCTCCTGGCAATGCCCGCATGCCTCGCACCCTGGCGATGCCCGCATGCCTCTCGCCCTGACGACGTCCACATGCCTCGCGCCCGCGCGATGCCTGCATGCCTCGCGCCCTGGCGCTCATGTGTAGCAGGCGACCGGCGATCATGTACTACTAGGCCATAGCCTTCCAAACTACACTTTCCTTCCTTTTTATTTTAAATAAAAACATACTTAGAATTCATTTAAAATATATCTCTTTTTATTCCAATTCAATTTTACAGGTCCTTACAGCCGAAGCCCCGGGCCACGTGGTCCATCAGTGGACCTGTCTCCAAACTCTCCACCTCCTCGGTTTCTTGGGAGGACTTCAAGACGCGCTGGAGAAAGGGCGCCAAGGAGGTAGGGGGGCTCAGTGGCCCTTCCGCTGGGACACGTTCTCCTTGTTCCAAGGCGACGTGTGGTGGGGAGGAAACTGCTAGGGCCGGCTGACGACCTTCCCCTTTAGAGTCAGATGAGGGAATGTCCTCTATGCGCCTCCGTTTGAACACAGGCCCAGAGCAGGTCCCCTCGTCGTCTGTTGGGGCGACCTCGGGAACTACAGGTTGGGAGGAAGTGGGGGCCTCTGCGGCGTGTAACATCCCGCCAAATTACTATACAAATGTATATAATGAAAATAAAGGTAACAAATAGATTGAAGTGAACAAAATATTATATATATGAAATGTAGTTTCTCCTCACAGGGAGTTTAATACAAATTCGGTCAAATTTTCCAGAAACATAAACAAAATACAGTAAAAAAAACAAAGCAGGCGATCTCCTATCGGAAGAGACCGATCTCCTATCGGACGAGGCCGATCTCCTATCAGAGGACCCAAAACAGCCGATCTGCTACCAGAACAGAAATCAGGCGATCTCCTTCCGGCGACCACTCACTAAGGAGCTCCACTTCCTGGAAAATCATCTGCTCCCGTGTAAAATACACGATCATCACAGTTTTAAGAGAAAACAGCCAGAGAACAATGCAAAGGGTAAGCTAGATATTTTTAAACTTTAAATTTTAAACTGGACAACCTACGTAGATCAGCCTTTTTAAACATTCGCAAGAGTCCATGACTTTCTCATTCATATCACACAGCCATCAAGAAATCACATGTTTCACAATATTTTCAAGAGTCGTTCTATTCACATAATGCACCAAGTGTCTATCAATTCAATGTTTTTCATTTCTCACGTCAGACTACCACTGACTCAGCACACAAGACACTTGACACTACTTCCGGAAGACTCGTGCATTGACTAGACTCAGAGATTCTGCACCTGTCATACTAAGCTGTTGTAATGTTTCCACAGCTATGCGCATCAACACAATCTCAATCTCAAGTTCATCATTCTCACAGTATGACAGGGTTAATCCATATGACAGGCCGAGCTCGTTCTGTTTCACACGACTCACCCATACATATGAACCTCCTTCGACTCTCAACGCCTGAATAACCTCATCTATATGAATCCATTATCTCAGGAGAGTCAGGATAATCTCATTATAGACATCACCGATCAATGCACATCCTACACGATCTTACACGGTATTTTCTTTCCTGAAAATACTATGCCTCGATCCCACATTCACCACATTCAACACATCACATAACACTTAAAGGAATGATTTCAATCACAGCAAAACTCACTCCAAGGTTCTTATTTTCGAATATCTCATTTAAATCTCAAACCGTTTTCAAAGCAACATCAAAAACAGGGAGTTCGTAAACAACGCAAAAACCGGCGATCTAGTTCAAAAACAGGGTATTTCGAAGTCTGCATTTGAAACCGGGGACCACGTCGCCCAAACACATAGCACAGAGCATTTTACAAAGATGAAAACGAAAACCGGCGACCACGTCGCCCTCACTTCAGAAATAGCTAAACTATGGCTTGTATTGAAAATGAAGTCTAGCTTCCCTTACCTGGACTTGCGTAAAATACCGCGAGCTCAAAACCCACCGAGCCTGAAGGATGCCTTAGCTCTGTTTTCAGCGCCTGGTCTGTAGAACTTGCAGAGAACCTCTTAGGTGCTCTAAGGGCAACGTCGCTTGTCGCACTGATGCTGGAGGTTGCCTGAGTTTCAACGCAAGGAAGGGAAGAAGGGAGGGAGGAAGTTTGCACTCACTCTAACACTCTTGAGTCTGTAACGTTCTTTGCCTTCCCGCAGTGGCTTTTGAATCCCAACTTACCTGTCCACGCATGCTGCTGCTGCCACCCCTTCTGCAGGAAAGCCTGAGAACCACTACCCTGAACAGTACGACCACTGTTGTCTCTGGTGCATGCCAACCACTGCTCTGAACAGTACTACCGCTGTTGTCGCTTGTGCATGCCAACCACTGCTCTGAACAGTACGACCGCGAGTGTCTCCTGCGCATGCCAACATTCTGATGTCACCACTCTGAACCACCCTTTTTGTCTACGTGGCGCGTGTGCAGGACGTTTCATGCTGGGAGTCTGGGTCCCACTTTACTCTGTGTGAAACTCGACGTCGCGCGATAACTTTCCACTGCTGACTCATCCTGGCGAACGACCGATGTCTCCTTCGCCCTGGAAGACGACCGATGTCTTCCTCTGGGAGACGACCGATGTCTTCCCTGGCGACGCCCTCATAACTCTCGCGCCCTGGCCACGTCCACATGCATCGCGTCCTGGCGATGCCCGCATGCCTCTCGCGCCTTGGCCACGTCCACATGCCTCGCGCCCTGGCAATGCCCGCATGCCTCTCGCGCCTTGGCCACGTCCACATGCCTCGCGCCCTGGCAATGCCCGCATGCCTCTCGCGCCTTGGCCACGTCCACATGCCTCGCGCCCTGGCAATGCCCGCATGCCTCGCGCCCGCGCGATGCTCGCATGCCTCGCGCCCGCGCGATGCTCGCATGCCTCTCGCGCCCGCGCGATGCCTGCATGCCTCGCGCCCTGGCGACGTCCACCTGGCGCTCATGTGTAGCAGGCGACCGGCGATCTCATAGCCTTCTAAACTTAACTTTTCCTCCCTTTTTATTTTAAAAAAACATACATAGAATTCTTTTAAAATATAACCCTTTTTATTCCAATTCAATTTTACAGGTCCTTACACGGCGTCCGCGGCAACTAGGGGAATGGCGTCAAGAGCCACGTTGTCGGCAGAAGGAGAGGTCCCCTCTTGGACAGATCGGGATGGGCCTGCACCGCCCTTCTTCTTAAAGCGCGTGCCACCAGTTGCCTTCTACGCTCAGCCCCGATTGTCATATCTGTAGCAATCATAAATCAAAGAAGTAAGTATCAACAAGATAGTAACAAGAAATTTGCATTGCACAGAGGAAATTAAGGAAAAGTAAAGAATTGTAGAGGGGATAGCCTAAGGTCCTACAGATGTACCCTCGCAAGCTTTTGGGCAGGTACTCGTGTTGTATAAGTTTGGTGGTATTGAATACTACTTCAAGGCCAGATAAGAACTCACACACCTCCTTATCTTGTGGGTGCAAGTCTGTTAGAGCCCTGGGTTTTGCCAGATTGGGTTTCTCCACCCAGTAGAGGGGAAACCCATCCAAGAGTGTGGGTTTGGTAGGGAGGCATCGAATTTTCAAGAATTTCCCCTTGAACCCCTTATAAGATTGCTGGAAAAGGGTCAGGAGAGCTCTCCCAGCAACTTCGTTGAGGCTGACCCTGAGGTTCTTCCCAGGGCTCTTGGCCTCGAAGAAATAAAAGAAGGAATCTACTGAGGGCAGACGCCCAAAGTAGTTGTAGAGCACGACATAGGCGCGCACGAAGGCCTAGCCGTTAGGGTGAAGTTGGGCTGGGGCCACGTTCATCTCTGTTAGCAGCGCCCTCTCAAAGCCACTGAGGGGTAGGCGAAGGCCAACCCTCTTGAAGACGGTGGAGTAAATAAAGCATAAAGGGCTCTCCTGGCCTGAGGTTTCATCGCAACACACAGGCTCACCGGCCTTGCAGGGAACCACTCCAACGTATTTATCGTCGTCTTTTCCAAAGACGTGAGTGGAGTGGCTGGCTTTACTTTGTACCTCAGCCTTTCTATAGGTCACGATGGACGTAGAGGTAGTGAAGTCAGAAAACTCCTTGAGAAGCCTTTCAGGGGCCCAGGGGTATAGGAGTTGATAGTAGTCTGAATGGAGCCCTAGAACTACTTGACGGGCGGAAGATTGTGAGGAGTTCGAATCAGACCCCGAAAAGGATGAAGAAGACTGGTCCATTTGGAAGGCTAAAACACAAAAGACAACCAAGAAAGGCAGGTCAGAAAGGGGGAAAGGATAACGCGTCCAGGGAACACAACAGAATAGTAAGGGGGAACGCAGTGAAATGGAAACAAGAATTGAAAGTAGTCCCAGGCAGAGATAGGGAGATAAAGAGCATTGCAATGATGAAATGAAAACAAGAAAGGTGGAAAGAACATACCTTTGATCAATTGGAAGATGAAAAGGTTGAATTTTGTATGCGATAGGGCGCTCGAAGAACAGTGAGGGAACAAAGAATTTGAAACCATAGAGTAAGAGGGAATGAAATAGTAGGGAACTTAGGAAGCAAGGAAGTAACGTATAAAGGAAGAATGTGAAACGGTGAATCATTCTAACCGTTGAGATTGCCATGTGTACGCTCCAAGGAAAATGTGCGAAAGAGCCACTTCTTGGTATGGTGTGTGTCAAATCACTCAGGATTGTGACAAAGACGTGTGGAGCGGTGCCACGTAGGTCGACCAGGTCGACCGGGCGAGTTGTAAGGCTCTTCACTAAGACAAGTCCCAATTCGAGCCTGGGGGGCTTATGTAGTGGCCAGACCTCGGTCGTCGGCCAAGAGGTGAGAGGTCGGTGTGGTGGGGCCCATAGTGGGTCCATGGAATCACACGTGTCAAGGTATAAACTAGGTTCACAGATGCGCCATGCATGCAGGATATATGCGAGACGTCAGGTTTTTGGCATAAGAGATTTATCCTTAGAATTTCATGTAATGGCACGTGAGGGTTTAAAGGCACGTGAGGGATTAGTTCAAATTATAAAGATAGACCTTGCGGCGTTAGGGTTACAGGTATGCTGTAGCATTCACGCCTAAAGATAATTACTTTAAGATTAGAAGGTTCCCGCAATACACGCCAAAAGATTAAGTGATAGAAGATATTGCTTCCATTAAGATTCAGGTGATTATTGTGGGGTTTTGTTGCACTCCAAGGAGAGAGGATTCCACCCAGTTGTGCTGTTAAGATTACACACATTATTCTCTCTCATTAAATATTTTCTCTTTAAAGATAAGATTCTGTGCAGGGAAAGTTGGTTACTAGTGGTAACCTAATAACACACTATAAAAGGGGCTGAAGGTCCCAGGGGAAGGTACGCAGTTTTTGAGACTATCACTCTTTTACTATACACTTGGTGTTTTTTGCCCTAGTTTTGACTTGAGCGTCGGAGTGCAAACGGCCGTGAGGGCGCCTATCTTTCTTTCTTTGCAGGCAAGCCATTCTACAGGAAAAGAGGAGGAAGGTGCCAACGATCGTGGAGTCTAGACAACAGAAAAGTCAACCGGCAAGAACAGGAATGTTGCTGGGCAAGAGAAATTAAGAGCACTTTGGCCATAATGAATAAGGCACCAAGAAATATCTCTCTCTCTGTTATCGTGATATGTTCTAGAACCAATCCACCAGTTGGCAGTGAAATTCTTTATAACTTGGAGTCTTTCATTTATAATCTCCATCTGTAGTAATTCATAGTAGACTAAACGTGCGAGAACATTGATTTGGTACAAGCATTTCTTAATGAGGAACAACTTTGTATACTTACATTTTTATTATAATATTGACTTCATCTATTTTATAAAAATTGAAAAACAATAACTTTTAACAATTTATTTATTTCAGGCACATCATGTTGGAAGTGGTACTCCATCATCAAACCAAAATATAAAGGAGCAAGATAGATTAGGATATGTCTTATACCGTGCCAAACGGGGAACAATTGTTATTTTGTAGATTTTAAGTTATCATTTTCATGTACTTATAGTTTGGTATACTTTGAAATGACATTTGAACTTTGATCTATGAATGAAGTCTTCTTTTATTATAAATTTGTGTAAATATTGTTGAATTATTAGTATTTATGAAGTTTAATTATATTATAGATTTAATTGTGTACAAAAATTTAATTATAATATAAAATTAAATAATATTATGAAATAAAATTATAAAACAAAATTAAATAAATTATTACGAATATTAAAAATAAAATAAAATATTAAATACTCGCATTATGACAGTTGTAATAGTTATTATAAATGTCATATTATACTGTATTAAGTGGCGTTTATAACTCCCACAATTTACGCTCAGATTAGTATACCAGTTTTAAAATTACGACTTTTATAACTAACGTAAATTACATGCTTAAAAATGCCACTTTATACAATGCATTATATGGCGTCTGCTACAACGGTTCTCAGTTGACCGCCACAGACGTAAAATGTGGCGGTTAGAAATGCCAGGTTATATGAAAATAACTACCACCACATACATGTTTTTTTGTAGTGATGTAGGAGATGTTAGGAGCTTTCATGGTCAAGCAAGTTTCTATAGGAGATTTGTTCCTAACTTCTCAAGTCTAGCATCACCACTCAATGTGTTAGTGAAGAAAGACACTCCATTTTGTTGGACAGAGAAGCATGAGCAAGCCTTTCAAAGGTTGAAAGCTCAACTCACAAATGCAACCATTCTAGCTTTGCCAAACTTTTCAAAAACTTTTGAGCTAGAGTGTGATACATCGGGACACTGGTGCAGAAAGGCAAAACAAGTTCGGCTATTTTAAATTTATAAGGGCGTCTGTATAGCCACATTTGATCAGCACGCACTTGTAAATCGAAGAGATAAGAGTGCGGCTATTTGAAATAACCGCACTTGTATATGCCAAAACATTAAAAAAAATTCAAAAATTTAAAACACCACCAAAGTTGTGTGAAGGCAACGTTGATGAAAAGTGGCAGGGAGCGCCAGCAACGGCAGCAACAGTGGAAGTGGCGGCGGACAGGGAAGCAGCGATGGAGCAAACCAAAAAGCCCACAAGAACCCGCGAAGGCAATGAAAGAGTACTCAGCAATGCAAGAAACCAAACAATGTAAGAAAAATGAAAAATATTTATACATGAAGAGTGGCACGGGAGCGCCAGCAACAGCGGCGGCGGATAGGGAAGCAGCGTAGGAGTAACGAATGCCAGCCAATTAAACAATGCTTCAAGACCACCAATGCAAGGAAAAAAATATATATAAGAAAAACGAAAACATCTATGCATATATTTGTGAAGATGAAGAGGAAGAAAGAGAGCTCAAGAAACTTACATTGGCACTGTACTGACCAGTCCTCGGACGTCAGCTGGGTCCCACAGCAGGGGCCAAAGCCACGTGGAATGGACCCCACAGGGGGGTATTGAACAAGAGAGGGGTGATTAGTCATCAGCCTACAGAGAGGGGTGATTAGTCATCAGACTACAGAGAGGGGTGACTAGTCATCGGACTACAGAGACGGTGAGTAGTCGTCAGATCACCAGGATGGGCGGAGGTGTCATCGTCACTCAGCAGGCCGAGGAGTCCTCGGCGACAGAGTGTGGCGAGGTGACATCGGCCTTGGGTGATTTCAACAGCGTAAACAGAACAGTTAAGATTGGTTCCCAGTGTGGGCCAATAACCAGTTAAATACCCAGAGGTAGGGAGAGGCCTGGATCACGAAGTGCCCATGCGGGTAGCAAGGAGAGCACAGTTAGGTGTAGAGTCCTGAGGGGACGAGTACACACCAGAACTAGGGTTTTCCCAGTAAAGCTACATGCATGGCACGTGAACAGTGAAGGCACTCCCAGAACAGGTGGCCCCAGAGACTAGGTGCACAAGGAGGCATCCAGGTGGTCACCCTGTTAAAGTTTGCACTCCAAAGAAGGAAACCTATGTGCTAGATTACCCTAAGATTGGGTGATAGCGGCGCAAGGGTATTCCAGTAAACCCTAAATATGGCTAGCAGCGCAGTAAACCCTAATTAGGGCTAGCGGCGCAGTAAACCCTAGACTATATAAGGGACAGTAAAATACTTCACAAAGGTATGCAGTTTCTAGACCTAAACACAGAGAGAAACTCAATACACTTGGTGTTCCTTGCCTGACACTGACTTGAGCGTCGGAGTGCAAACGGCCTCTAGGGCGCCCCCTTTCTCTTTTGTAGGTGCAGATTGCTTCGAAAGAACCAAGCACATATCAACGTGAGGAAGGAGGCGTGTGAGTGTCATGAGTCAATCGACAGGCGGGTCAACCGGCAAGAATAGGCACAAATGGAATGCAGATGCAGCAGAAGGAGATGAACTCAGAACGCAAATGCGAAACGAAGGCAAAGACGAGAAAGAAAGTATGAAATTGTGTGTGGCGGACTTCAAAATTTAGGGTAAAAAAGGATTTACGAATGCGGCTATTTGTATAGTCACACCTGTAAATTAAAGGACTTGATTTACAAGTGCGGCTGTACAAATAGCCGCATTCGTAAATCAAGCACTTTGATTTACAGGTGCGGCTATACAAATAGCCGCATTCGTAAATCAAGCGCTTTGATTTACAAGTGCGGCTATACAAATAGCCGCATTTGTAAATAAAAATAATTTTAAAAATGCCACCGCATTTTTTACGAAAGCGAGTAATGCAAAAGCCGCTCTAAATAAAGAGTATCCTTTTCTTCTTTTTGCACTAGTGGGAGTAGGAATAGGTGTTGTGTTGTTGCAAGGTGGGCACCCAATTGCATATTTTAGTGAAACTCTTCATTGTGCGGCCCTCAACTACCCCACCTATGACAAAGAGCTCTATGCACTTGTGAGGACCCTGCAGACTTTGGAACACTATCTAGTTTCAAAATAATTTGTCATACATAGTGATCATGAGTCTTTGAAATATTTGAAGGGTCAACACAGGTTGAACAAAAAACATGCAAAGTGGATGAAATCTCTTGAGCAATTTCCATATGTTATCAAATATAAGAAGGGTAATACAAACATTGTGGCTATCTGTCCTGGGAGTGCCTTCACTATTGATCCGGTCGGTCATCAGTAGTTGATGACGTCAGCAGCCGTTGACCACGTGGACCATGCACAGGGTGGCACGTGGTAGAAAGAGCAAGTGAATCAGGGAGGAGATCACCTAGAACGGTGATCGGTAGTCAGATACCAAGTGGCCACCACTCCCGGTTCAGAGCATAGATAAGCGCCTGGAAGCACCGCACGGACGTCGGTGGATAGTCATGAGGCACCGCACGGACGTCGGTGGATAGTCATGAGGCACCGCACGGACGTCGGTGGATAGTCATGAGGCACCGCACGGACGTCGGTGGATAGTCATGAGGCACCGCCCGGTCATCAGGGGAAGTTATGAGGCACCGCCCGGTCATCGGTGGAAGTTATGAGGCACCGATCGGGTGTGACTGCATGAAGAGCGCGATCGGGCGTTAAGAGGCAGATCGGTCGTAAGTGCATGCAGAGGGCGATCGGTCATCGGGGTTCCCAGCGAGAATGCTACGCATGCACCTCGCATGATGCCCACTCAGAGGACGTGCGGCGAGGCCATGCAGGCAGGATGCGCCTGGCGCTCTCCTGGGAGCATGCGACCCACACAGAGAGAAGCGCAGAAGCCCTCCAGGTGTGACGCGTGTACGGTAGATGCCAGCTGCATGCCTCCACGTGTCACCATCTGGGAGAGAGGCGCGGCTCAGGTATAAAGCACTCCACGTCATGTAAGGTAAAAGATTCTTTTCAGATTACAAGTTTACACATGCTCACTACACTGAATTTCTGAGTTACTGTAAGAGCGTTCTTACACGTTGCATAGTGATAACAGAAAATGATTATAGAGAGAGAAAGTAGATCTGAGAGGACACACGAGTCTGACAGAGAGATTCAGATATAGTTTTGGTGTTCCTGTTGCCTGACTTGAGCGTCGGAGCTACAACGGCCGCCAGAGGCGCCGTCTGTGTGTTTTGCAGTCAGCGTTTGGAGTTCCGGTGAAGTTTCTTGGAGCGTTCCTGCAGAACAGAAGGCTAGACGAAGGAGTGACGAGGAAATCCTCCATGTTCGAGTGAAGCGACAGGATCATTTGGCGCCCACCGTGGGGCCCGTGTGAATTTTGTTCCCATCCACGTCGCAGTTCTTGAAGTTTCTTGAGGTTTCTTGAAGTTTCTTGGAGCTTCTTGATCATTTCGCCGAAGTGAAGTTACGTCGAAGTGTAGAGGAGATGAGTAGAAGAACCAGGCAAACCTCACCTGCGCCATCTGCTGAAGAAGGAGCTGTTACCATGGCGCAGGTAGTGCAGATGATGCGCGCGCTGCAAGATAACGTCGCAGAATCGAGAGTTGAGCAAGAGAAAATGCATGCAGAGCTGACTGCATCGCAGAGAAGAAACGAAGAGTTGAACCGTATGAATGAAGAGCTGCGTAGGGAATTGCAGGCGCAGAAGGAGCGCGCAGTTGAAGAGAGGACTTCGACGCCACCGTCGCCTTCGAGAGCATTCCCTATGCCTTTCTCCCCCGAAATCATGAACATGGTGGTGCCTCCCAATCTGGTGGGACTGAAAGCGTCATTCACGGGGGTGGAAGATCCAGAAGCACACCTGACATCCTTCCACACTCAGATGATGCTGACTGGAGGTTCAGATCTTGTGTACTGCAAGATGTTCATGAGTACGCTGAGCGGAGTGGCTATGGAGTGGTTCGTGAGCCTGCCAGAGGGCCACGTCACTTCCTTCCATCAGTTCGCGAAGCTGTTCACGGAGCAGTACATCATCAACCGACCGGCGCCAGTAAATCGCTCATCAGGAGCCACCCTGCCACCTTCACCGAGATACCGCGATGCGCGGTGGCACACATAGTAGCAGAGATAGAGGTCTCTGAGAAGAGAGGAAGTGCTGCACCGTCGAAGCCACGTGGAGGTCAGGGGAATCAGCAGCAGCAGGCGCAGGTGCATGAGATCAAGGAAGGGAGGAAGGAGCAGGGAAGATCTCGCCCTTACGCACCCAGGAAGGACCAGACCAAGGGGCGAGCAAGCAACACACCCCCCAGGTATGATTTCATGATAAGTTTGGCGGAGCTGATCACCATCCCTGTTGTGGCAGCAAGACTCCATGTGCCAGAGAAAACCGACAGGGTACTTGGAGGGAGGAAGGATGAGTGGTGTGAATTCCATCAAGTTTATGGACATACACTTCGTACCTGCCTGGCGTTGGGGCGTCAGCTTGCTGAGTTGGTGGAGACAGGGTTCCTGACCGATTACCTGCAGAAGACACAAGGTGATCGCGCTTCGGGGTTCCAGGCAGGAGACCAGCAGCATGAACTCCCTGTGTTGGGGGAGGTGAGGTGATGGAAGAGGCTACACTGGGGGGGCTCCCAGAGCTGAAGCGGAAGGCATGATCGCCCCACGTGTGTGCATCGCCAGGGCGGTCATCGTCGGTTAAAGGAGACCCCATCCATAGTGGTTGAGACGTTGGAGAATGGAGCTTGTCGGCTGGTGAGTCTGGACGGAACGACTATTCCCAGAACCCAAGACGCTACACGCTTCTTTCCTACTTTGGTTAAGTTGTAAAGTGGATGCGCTATCGCGTTGTACACACACTTAGTGTATTAAACAGTTGAGCAGATCAGGGGGCACTCTTTTTAACGATGCCACACAATAAAAGATTTTCAGTACATAAAGTGTGCGAGTGTTCCCAGTTTAAAGTTCTCCTTGCCCCAGGTGCAAGTACAGGTGATCGGTGGTCAGTTACCGAGAGGCCACCACCCACAGATCAACTCCTAGATAAGCGCCTGGATGTAGAGCGCGATCAGCCATCAGTGCATGCAGACCGCGATCAGCCGTCGGTGCATGTAGAGAGTGAGAGTTCGGTCGGTGCATGGTCATCGGGGTCTTGCTAAGACGTGTTAAGCTGGGACCCAAGTTCCCAGCAAGATCGTTAAGCATGCACCTCGCATGATTCCAGAGAAGAGCTCCTCGCCGGTCAGGACGTGCGGAGAACGCGCGATGAGGCAATGCAGGCAGGGCGCGCCTAGTGTGTGCGCTTAGACAGCCACGCCTGGCGCTCCCCTGGGAGCGTGCACCCACAAGAAAGTCCTCCCTCGACTTTGTACAGCGAGGTGCAGGCGAGAGAAAGTCCTCTCCCTCTGCTTTATACAGCAAGGTTGAGGCAAGAGAAAGTCCTTTTCCTTTGCTTTTTACAGCAAGGTTGAGGCAACAGAGAAAGTTCTCACCTCGGCTTTGTACAGCGAGGCTGAGGCAAGAGAAAGTCCTCTTCCTCTGCTTTATACAGCAAGGTTGAGGCAAGAGAAAGTCCTCTTCCTTTGCTTTTTACAGCAAGGTTGAGGCAACAGAGGAAGTCCTCCTTGCCTTTGAGCAAGTGCAGGCGAGAAAGAGGAAGTCCTCCTTGCCTTTGGGCAAGTGTAGGCAACAGAGGAAGTCCTCCTTGCCTTTGAGCAAGTGCAGGCGAGAAAGAGGAAGTCCTCCTTGCCTTTGAGCAAGTGTAGGCAACAGAGGAAGTCCTCCTTGCCTTTGAGCAAGTGCAGGCGAGAAAGAGGAAGTCCTCCTTGCCTTTGAGCAAGTGTAGGCAGCAGAGGAAGTCCTCCTTGCCTTTGAGCAAGTGCAGGCGAGAACAGAGGAAGACCTCCTTGCATTTGAGCAAGTGTAGACAGCAGAGGAAGTCCTCCTTGCCTTTGAGCAAGTGCAGGCGAGAAAGAGGAAGTCCTCCTTGCCTTTGAGCAAGTGTAGGCAACAGAGGAAGTCCTCCTTGCCTTTGAGCAAGTGCAGGCGAGAAAGAGGAAGTCCTCCTTGCCTTTGAGCAAGTGTAGGCAGCAGAGGAAGTCCTCCTTGCCTTTGAGCAAGTGCAGGCAACAGAGGAAGTCCTCCTTGCCTTTGAGCAAGTGCAGGCGAGAAAGAGGAAGTCCTCCTTGCCTTTGAGCAAGTGTAGGCAGCAGAGGAAGTCCTCCTTGCCTTTGAGCAAGTGCAGGCGAGAACAGAGGAAGACCTCCTTGCATTTGAGCAAGTGTAGGCAGCAGAGGAAGTCCTCCTTGCCTTTGAGCAAGTGCAGGCGAGAAAGAGGAAGTCCTCCTTGCCTTTGAGCAAGTGTAGGCAACAGAGGAAGACCTCCTTGCCTTTGAGCGAGTGCAGGCGAGAAAGAATAAAGTCCTCCCTCGACTTTGTACAGCGAGGTGCAGGCTAGTGAAAGTCCTCACCTCGACTTTGTACAGCGTGGCTGAGGCAAGAGAGAAAAGTCCTCTTCCTCTGCTCCTTACAGCAAGGTTGAGGCAAGAGAACCAAGTCCTCTTCCTCTGCTTTTCACAGCAAGGTTGAGGCGAGAGAAAAGTCCTCTTCCTCTGCTTTTCATAGCAAGGTTGAGGCGAGAGAAAAGTCCTCTTCCTCTGCTTCTTACAGCAAGGTTGAGGCAGGAGAACCAAGTCCTTTCCCTTTGCTTTTTATAGCGAGGCCGAGGCGAGAGAACCAAGTCCTCACCTCGACTTTGTACAGCGAGGCTGAGGTGAGAGAAGCAAGACCTCACCCACGACTTCTTACAGCAAGGTTGAGGCAAGAGGGGTCACCGAGAGGCACTTCTCTTCCCCAAAACACAGGCGTCATAGTTGGTGTTCAGGCCCTCTATGCACTCAACGCTGGTGTGGCAGAGAAGTGTAGCGAAGCCAGAAGCGCGATGACTGATCGGTGGCGCACTAACATGCTAGTCAGTGGTTGGTGGTAGAAGCAAGTTCTGCTGCGTGAAGCCGAAGCATTTAGGCCCCGTTAAGTCAGTAATCCAGCACGAAGTTATGTTGAAGGCAATGCTAAGGTAACAATTAGCCGCGATCAAGTCAGAAGCCAAGTTTGAGGGGTTGCAGTGAGATCGTGCTAAAGCCTAAGCTAGTTAACAGTTAGTCACATGTAGAGAGTTAAAGAGGAGAAACGCAGCGAGCCCTAGCGTGGTTGAGAAGAAGAAAACAGAAAAGGTTAATCTCTAGATGATCCAGAGGGATGCGCACGCTTCTGTTGAATGAAGGAAACGGTAGCGACACTCAGTGGGGGCCATTAATGCGTCCATGTGTCGAGAGATAAAGTATGGAAGTCGTGATGCCGAGGAGCAGATACGTGAGCAGCGCGTGGCGTGGCCCCACTTGCCACGTGGACCGAGGGCGCGACCACTTAGTCTCTTTTCTAAGAACAAGTTCACAGCTCGTGACTGGGGGGCTTGTGATCTGGTCGATCATCAGTAGTTGATGACGTCAGTAGCCGTTGACCACGTGGACCATGCACAGGGTGGCACGTGGTAGAAAGAGCAAGTGAATCAGGGAGAAGATCACCTAGAACGGTGATCGGTAGTCAGATACCAAGTGGCCACCACTCCCGGTTCAGAGCATAGATAAGCGCCTGGAAGCACCGCACGGACGTCGGTGGATAGTCATGAGGCACCGCACGAACATCGGTGGATAGTCATGAGGCACCGCCCGGTCATCATGGGAAGTTATGAGGCACCGCCCGGTCATCGGTGGAAGTTATGAGGCACCGATCGGGTGTGACTGCATGAAGAGCGCGATCGGGCGTTAAGAGGCAGATCGGTCGTAAGTGCATGCAGAGGGTGATCGGTCATCGGGGTTCCCAGCGAGAACGCTACGCATGCACCTCGCATGATGCCCACTCAGAGGACGTGCGGCAAGGCCATGTAGGCAGGATGCGCCTGGCGCTCTCCTAGGAGCATGCGGCCTGTAAGGACCTAGAAACTTTAATTGGAATGAAAGTGTTATATTTAAATAATTTCAGAAGATGTTATTATTTAAAATACAAAGAGCTGGTAAACGAAGTTTCATAGTAGTCGGACCTCGGACGTCGCCCAAGATCTGGGGTCAGCTGGTAGAGGTCGGTCGGCTTACCATTGCAGTAACATAGTAGTCAGGTGCGATGACTTTATCGGGAGGTAATCACGTGGATGTGCTCGAGGAAGACATGTGGATCAAGAAGAGTAAAGGAAGAAAAGTGTAGCTAAGAAGTCTCCTATGTGATCGCCTGCCGCCTATGGTGCACATGATCGCCGAAAGTGCACTCAGTATGTGGTCAAGGTACTGGATCAACCAGAGTGGGTTCCAACAACCACGCGTATCAAGGTGTGGGTTAAGCCTTAGATACGCTGTGCATGCGAAGCTCTATGCTTGAGCAAAAGAGATCGCCCTTAGTGTTGCATGCATGGGCGCACGAAGAGTGGTGGTGGTCTACTCTTGGAAATGTGAAGCTACCGACGTCACCGAGTCATGTGGAGATGATACTTTAGACGTAACATAGTGGAATGAAGAACCTTCGGGAAGGCGTGACGATGTGTCGTCGGGCATCGGCAGGGCACGATAACTTCGGTCGTCGCCAGGGCGCAAGGCATGCGGGCATCGCCAGACGCGGGACATGCGGGCATCGCCAGGGCGCGAGGCATGTGGACATCGGTCGTCTTCCAGGGAGAGACATCGGTGGTCCACCAGGGTGAGACATCGGTCGTCCTCCAGGATAATCCATCGGTGGAAGGTCATCGCGCGAGATGTCATCAGTGGATAGTCATCGCGCGAGAGGTCATCGGTGGAAGGTTATCGCGCGAGAGGTCATCGGTGGAAGGTTATCGCGCGATGTCGAGTTTCACGCAGATAAGGTGGGACCCAGGCTCTCAGCATCAGACGTACTGCACGCGCGACACGTAGACAGAAAGGGTGGTTCAGAATAGTGACCTCAGAGTGTTAGCCTGCGCAGAGGCATGCGTAGTCGTACTGTTCAGGGAAGCGTACACGCAACCTTTCCTGCAGAGTGGGTGGAGGCAGCGGCATTCCTGGGCAAGTTGGCTTAGATTTAAACTCACTCCTGGGAGGTAAGAGACGTTGGTGGTTAGGAAGTGATTTAGAGAATTAGAGTTGGCTCCTTCTCCTTCCTCTCCTTCACGCTGCGATTCAGGCATTCCCCAAGCACCAGTACGACGAGCAACGACTACCCTTAGAGCACTTGGGAGGTTCTCTGCAAGTTCCTCCAGACCGGGACACTAAAACAGAGTGAAAGCATCTTTAAGCTTCGTTGGGTTTCGGAGCTCTTGGAGTTTTGCGCTAGTCCAGGTAAGGGAAGCTAGCCTTCATTTTCAATACAAGCCATAGATTAGCTGTTTCTGAAGTGAGGGCGACGTGGTCGCCGGTTTCGTTTTCATCTTCGTGAATGCTCTGTTCTATGTGTTTGGGCGACGTGGTCGCCGGTTTTGAATACAGACTTCGAAATACCCTGTTTTTGAACCAGATCGCCGGTTTTGGCGTTGTTTTGCGAACTCCCTGTTTTTGATGTTGTTTGAAGCTGCTTTGGATTTAAATGTGAGATAAATGTGATATTCGAAAGTTTGAACCTTTGAAATGATTGTTGTTGTGATTTGAATCATTCATTTGAGTGGTATGATGTTTTGAATGTCGTGAATGTGGGATCAAGACATAGTATTTTCAGGAAAGGAAATACCGTGTTGAGATTTGGTTATGAAGTGTATTGATCTGTGAGTATCCTGTGAATGAGGCGATCCTGACTCTGCTGAGATAATGGAATCATATAGAGGAAGTTATTCAGTTGGTGAGAGTCGAAGGAGGTTCATACGTATGGGTGAGTTGTTCAAGAGGGAACGAGCTCAGCCTGTTATATGGATTAACCCTGTCATACTGTGAAAGTGATGATATTGAGATTATGGTTATGTGCACAGCTGTGGGAACTGTACAGCAATGAAGTATGACAGGTGCAGGTCTCTGGATGCTAAGTTCAATGCATGAGTCTTCCGGAAGTAGTGTCAAGTGTCATGTGTGATGAGTCAGTGGAAGTCTGACGTGAGAAATGAGAAACATTGAAAATTGATAGACACTTGATGGAAGTATGTGAACTGAACGACTCTTGAGGAAATTGGGAAATATGTGATTTCTTGATGGCTGTGTGATATGAATGAGAAATTGATAGTTTTACGCGGGTATCTGGAATTTGTTTTATCTTGATTTTAAAGTTTCATATCTAAATTCTCTTTAAAAATATCTAGCTTACCCTTTATTTTGTATTGCTCTGTGGCTGTTTTCTCTTAAAAACTGTGATGATCGTGTATTTTACACGGGAGCAGATGATCTTCCAGGGAGTAGAGCTCCTCAGTGAGTGGTCGCCGGAAGGAGATCGCCTGTTTCCGTCTCTATCGGGTGATCGCCTGTTTATGCCTCCATCGGGTGATCGCCTGTTTTTCTGTCCTGATAGCAGATCGGCTGTTTTGGGCCTTCTGTTACAGATCGCCGGTTCATGAATGGAGATCGCCGGTCTTGTTGTATTTGGTTGAATTTCGTTTTAAATTTTGAAAACATTTGACCTGGTTATGTATTTAACTCCCTAAGAGGAGCAACTTCATTTCTTATATATATAATATCATGTACTCTTCAATATTATTTGTTTACCTTTATTTTCATTATACATGTATGTATGGTTTTATTTTGCGGGATGTTACACGGCCCGCACAGAGAGAAGCGCAAAAGCCCTCCAGGTGTGACGCGTGTACGGTAGATGCCAGCTGCATGCCTCCACGTGTCACCATCTGGGAGAGAGGCGCGGCTCAGGTATAAAGCACTCCACGTCATGTAAGGTAAAAGATTCTTTTCAGATTACAAGTTTACACACGCTCACTACACTGAATTTCTGAGTTACTGTAAGAGCGTTCTTACACGTTGCACAGTGATAACAGAAAACGGTTATAGAGAGAGAAAGTGGATCTGAGAGGACACACGAGTCTCACAGAGAGATTCAGATATAGTTTTGGTGTTCCTATTGCCTGACTTGAGCGTCGGAGCTACAACGGCCGCCAGAGGCACCGTCTGTGTGTTTTGCAGGCAGCGTTTGGAGTTCCGGTGAAGTTTCTTGGAGCGTTCCTGCAGAACAGAAGGCTAGACAAAGGAGTGACGAGGAAATCTTCCATGTTCGAGTCAAGCGGGAGTGCCTTCACTATTCACGTGCCATGCATGCGGCCTCACTTGGAAACCCTAATCTTGATGGGCACTCTACCCTTCAAGACTCTGCACCTAATTGTGCTTTCCCTGCCACACGCATGGGTGCTTCGTGACTTAGGCTTCTCCCTACCTCTGGGCATTTTACTGATAACTGGTCTTCTCTCGGGACCCACATTAGATGTTACAGTTCTGTTGTTCAAAACACCCAAGACTGATGTCACATCGTCCCACTCTATTGCCGAGGACTCATCACCCGGCTGAGTGACGAGGACACATCATTCCACTCTGGTGATCGACACGCTGATGACTAATCATCCCACTAGTCTATACTACCCGTGGGGTCCATCCCACATGGCTTTGGCCCATGTTGTGGGACCCAGCTGACGTAGATCACCATTACTAACTGTTCTCGGCGTCCGAGGACTGGTCAGTACACAAGCCCCCCAGTCTCGAGCTGTCACTTGTTCAGCAAAGAGACTAAGTCATCGGCTCAGGCGACCTACGTGGAACTAAGCGAAAAGACATGAACAGCGCGCTGAAGGGACATCTCACCAACCCCCCTTAATCTACGGACACGTGGTTAAATCAACGATTAGGGCTTCTTAACATTTGCGCTACCTTGCCTATGTTAAACCCCTTCAAAACCCCGTGCCTCAGCACTATTACATCACTTTTCACTCAAACCTTCGCGATCACTATCTTCTCTCGAACGCTTCCACTTCCACTCCAACCCTTGTAACCCCTTGTTTTCACTACCTCAAAGGTATGATTTTTATTCTTCTTCTCGCCCTTGTTTTATGATTCTGCCACCCTTTACACGCTATAACTGCTCTGGGTCTGTTTATGATTTCTACATTTTAGGGTTTCTGTTCTTCTTGCCTGTTAGCGTTCTTCGTCTTCGAGTCTCTGTCCGCCATTTGAAACACAACACCACTTTCTTCTAAACCTTTGTTTTCCTTCTCCTTGCCTCTCATTTTGTTTTAGATTCGAGATGACAAGAACCAAAACCACTTCCAACCTTCCTCCCGCGTTGACTACAGGGCCCTCTACCCTTGGGCCCCTGAGGAGCTCCTTGCTGAGACCTCTCAACTCACATCTTGTGAAGATTGGAGGAAGCACAAGGACGACAAACATGAAATCAAGGGGCGTGTCTTTGGCAGGGAGAGTGACGCGTACGTTTCGGTTCGACCCTGCACTAAGGGCGAACCCGTATGCGCTGATGACCGCTGCAATGACAGTGAGCCCTTCTTCTTCCTTTACGCCACCATCTTCAAAGGAGTCAAAGTCCGCCTACCCTTCACTGGGTTCGAAAGGGCCTTGCTCATCGAACTGAATGTTGCGCCCGCCCAGCTGCATCCCAACAGCTGGGCTTTCATTAAGGCCTTCTCCATCCTATGCAACAACCTGGGGTTCACTCCCTCAGTGGACATCTTCCTGTATTTCTTCAAGGCGAAGAGCCCTGGGAAGAGGCTTTGGGTAAGCCTCAATGGAGTGGCGGGGAGAGTTCTGTTAACTCTCTTGCAGTAATCCTACAAGGGCTTCATAGGGAAGTTCTTTAGGGTCTGCTGCAGCTCCTACGATTCCACCATGCTCGATGGGTTCCCCTTATACTGGGTGGAGAAGCTGAGATTCAAGAAACCCAGAGGGCTCGAGGAGCTGACGCCCTTTGACCGTGACCTGTGCTAACTTCTTGCCAGCTAGGGATGGTATTTAACACTGCCCAGCTGATTAGGCACGAGTATGATGCTGAAACTCTCACCATCTACATTGGTATTCCACCTACTTTGTTTCTGATATCTGCTTATATCTACATTTACTAACTGTGTATTTGCATCATGTAACTATGTGTCTTACTTGTTGTTCGTTGCAGATATGGTGTTGGATGCTGAAAAGAAGAAGAGGTTGGTTGATCTACTGAGTCGCTGCACAGCAGGTGGCTCATGCCCCGCTGGCCCTTCTTCTCCCGTCGCGATTGCCCCAGGTCCTACCTCCGAAAATAAACAAAAGAGGGTAGCTGCCGTAGTGATCTCTGAGGACGAGCACACCTGCTCTGGCCTTGTCTTTAAGAGAAATAGGGTGGAGGTTGTTGTGGCGACCTCATTTGCATCAGAGGGGCAACCTCCATCCTTTAGGGAGCATCCCCCCAGCACCTCTTCTCCCCCTGAGCCATTCCTGGCGCTCGAAGGTGGGGGGGAGAATGCTCCCCCGGCTGATCAGGCACCTCCTACCCTCGAACTCCCTCCTCTCCTTCAGCAAACCCTCCTCACCTGCCTGCCAAAGAGGTGATGGAGGCCCTGGATAGGAATTCACTAAGGACCCGCATCAGCCATGGCCTTGGTGAGTTCCTCGCCGCCTCCAGCGCCTTGCTGATCCATGGGGATGCTGACATGGAGTTAAAAGAAAAGGTGGCCCAATTGGAGAGGGAGTTAGAATAGAATAAGGGGCTGGAGCTTCAAGTCCAACTGGTGCTAAGCGCGAGGCTGCTATGAACCAGGAGCTGAGCAGTCTCTGCCAGTCAGAAAAAGAAACCAAGAAGTTCCTCTTCGCTAAGGGACAGGAGGCTCTCTAGCTTGAGGCCAAGATCCTCCCCCTCTGCAACAAAATCATAGACCTGAAGGAACAGTTGGAGGGGGCCCAAACTAAAATGACCAAGCTGGAGGAAAGGGCTACCAACCAAGAAGTTCAGCTGGGCAAAATTGAGGAAGAGCTTGCCCAACAAGCTGAGTTGCTCAAGAAGACCGAGGCAGAACTGACTGAAGACGCCACCGACGCCTACGGGGAGGGTTTTGGCGATGCCCTTGCTTAGGTTGTCTGCGCGCATCCTGAGGTGGACCTCTCGCCCTTCTCCGTATCTATGCAGGTAGTCGACGGGCAAATAGTGCCCAGATAGGTCTCTTGAGCAGCTATATTCTGTAGCTGGACTTCTTGTAATCATCTTTTGTAACTGCTCTTCCAATCTAATAAATATATTTAACTTTATGCACATAAACTTGTTCATCTTGAAACTTTATATCTTCCTTGCACATTTCCATCTTTAGTATTCAGTAGTCGCTTGCTATGTAGCACGATTAACTCTGATAAGAGAGGACGTATGTGATTCCTATTAGGGCAGGAGACCACATCGTAGGCGAGCCTTGACGAGTGGACTGCATTACCTCACTGACCTCCCCGTGCACCATGCCCAAAAGGATTTATGTGGTAGACCACTTCATTCAACCCTAGTGCTCTCACTCGAGTGGGAGGCGCCCTCTACGAACCCCCCCTTATTTACTTCGAGACTTCTAACACACAAGCTATTCTTTGGCTGACCTCTCATCGCCCATAGGCATGTTTGTGCTTCACTAACAAACCCTGCTGTTCAACCTGGGTGCTTTTACTCAAGGGGAAAGTGTTCTTCACGAACCCTCCCTTTACCTCTTCGAGGATTCTAGCACCAATCTGTACTCACCTGACCTCTCCTTGCTCCAGGCAAGGGGGGATTTCACTGGTATGAGTCGTCCTTGGTGTTCTCATTCGAAAGGGGAGGCGTTCTCTGTGAACCTTCCTTTCCCGCTTCTGAGACTTCTAACCCAAGCTGACGAGTCTTAACTAACCTCACATCACTCATAGGCGAGGGAGGATTTCACTGGTGAACCTTTCTGTTCAAGTTGGAAGTTCTCACTCAAAGAGGAGGTGCTCTATGTGAATCTACCTTCCCACTGCTGAGACCTCTAACCCCAAATGACAGGTTCAAAATGACCTCACATCGCTCATAGGAGAGGGAGGATTTTGCTGGTGAACCTTTCTGTTCAAGTTGGCAGTTCTCACTCGAAGAGGAGGTGTTCTATGCGAACCTACCTTCCCATTGTCGAGACCTCTAACCCCAAATGACAGGTTCAATTTGACCTCACATCGCTCATAGGAGAGGGAGGATTTCGTTGGTGAACCTTTCTGTTCAAGTTAGGAGTTCTCACTCGCAGAGGAGGTGTTTTATGCGAACCTACCTTCCCACTGTCCATACCTCTAACCCCAAATGACAGGTTCAAACTGACCTCACATCGCTCATAGGCGAGGGAGGATTTTGCTGTATTGTACTAAAACATTCAAGAATATATCTTAACTGAAAACTTTATTGGGTAACCTCATTAAAAACCCTTAGAAGGGAAAAAAGAGTGTCCCCTAATCTGTGTACAATGTTACATATTAGTCTTAACTGAAATAAAACTTCAGGTGAGTCGCATTCCATGTACGAGGAATCGGACCACCCTCTAGAGTCTCAAGCCTCTACGCCCCATTTCCCAAGGCCTCTGTCACTCTAAAGGGACCAGTCCACTTGGGGGACAACTTGTTCTCTATCTGGTAGGGAGATGCCTTCCGCATCACTAGGTCGGCGACCTGGAACTGCTGAGCCCTCAACATGGAGTTGTGCTTGAGCTCAACCCTTCTCTTCAATGCTTCAGCTTTGATTCCTACCTCTTCCCTTACTTCGTCTAAGAGATCCAAATTCACTTTCCTTTCTTCGTTGGACTCCTCAGCCACAAAGTTTTGGAAACGTGGCGAGCTCTCCTAGATCTCTACAGGGATCATAGCGTCTGAACCGTACACCAAGTTGAAAGGGGTCTCTTTTGTGGTGGACTGAGGAGTGGTATGGAAAGCCCGCACAATTCTGGGAACCTCCTCAGCCCAAGTCCCCTTGGCTTTCTCCAGCCTTCTCTTCAGCCCTCTGAGTAGGACTCGGTTAGCTTATTCAACCTGCCCATTAGTTTGAGGATGCTCGACTGATGCAAACACCTATTTGATTCCCAACTCTGTCCATAATTTCCCCAACTGTTGGCTTGCAAAATGGGTTCCATTATCAGATACCAAGCGCTTGGGTACGTCAAAGCGACATACTATGTTCTTCCACACGAAGTGTTTGATCTTGTGGGCTGTGATTTGTGCTACTGGCTCAGCCTCGATCCACTTCGTGAAGCATTCTATGGCGACCACGAGATACTTCATCTGCCCTACAGCCAAACGAAAAGGACCCAGGATGTCCATTCCCCATGTGTGGAATGGCCAAGGGCTATATATGGATCTGAGCTCTTTCGAAGGCGCCTTGTCCCAATTAGCATGTAGTTGACACTGATTGCACTGTTGCGCATACTTCATGCAATCCTCCCTCATGGTTGGCTAGTAGTACCCTACGCGAATGGCCTTGGATGCTAGAGCACGACCTCCAATGTGGCTCCCATATATTCCTTCATGGAGCTCTGCCATTATCCGCCTGCACTGCTCACCATATACACACACCAGAATAGGGTGTGTGAACCCATGCCTATACAACTCCCCATCAATGAGTGTATACTTGGATGAGTTCTTCTTTACTTTCCTTGCCTCCGTTGGCTCCATTGGCAACATCCCATTAGCCAAGTAGCTCTTCTAAGGCATCATCCACGTCTCTCCACTCTGCAACAGACAAACTTGCGACCACACCTCCTCCAACGTCGCATACGCATTGACCCTTGGCTTCTTCAAAGTTTCCTAGGTCAACGATCGATGACTTCTCTTCCCACCGTCTGACTGGCTGATCTGGTGGACTCCTACCAAGTTATCAACCGTATAGGTGCGAGGTGTCCTCAGGGTCTCCTGGATGACCGCCCTCTGCCTGCCCCCCTTGCCCGAGCTTGCGAGTTTTACTAATAAGTCAGCTCGGGCATTCTGATCTCTGGGCACATGCTGTAACATCCCGCCAAAATAATACATACATCCATGTATAATTGAAATTAAGTGTAACCAAATAATATTGAAGAGTGCAAAATAATATGTATTTATATATATATCAGAAATGAAGTTACTCCTCTTAGGGAATTTAATACATAACCAAATCAAATGTTTGCAAGATTTTACGAAAATAAAAGAAATGCAGTAAGACAGGCGGTCTCAAAAGAAAACGGCGATCTCCAACTTTAAAACGGCGATCCCTAACAGAAGACCTCCAAACGGGCGATCTTCTATCAGGACACGAAAACCGGCGATCACCCCCGAGAGGTAGAAACCGGCGATCTCTCCCTCGGCGACCACTCACTAAGGAGCTCTCCTTCCTGGAAGATCATCTGCTCCCGTGTAACAATTACACGATCATCACAGTTTTTAAAGAGAACCAAGCACAACACCAAAGAAACACCACAGGGTAAGCTAGACATTTTAAAGAGAGTTTAAATAGGAACATTAAAATTAAGGTAAAACAAGTTTCAAGATTATCCATGTAAAACGTAGAGCTGCTCATAGCATTCAGCTGATCGCCCAAAATCACATTTCACAACATTCACCCATAGTCATTCCATTTCACAATACAGCATCAAGTGTCTATCAATATTCAAGTTTCTCATTTCACATGTCAGACTTTCCACTGACTCACCACACAAGACACTTGACACTACTTCCGGAAGACTCGTGCATTGACTAGACTCAGAGATTTGCACCTGTCACACTGCCCACTGTGGAATCTCACACATCCACAGGGTCGCCGTGAAATCTCACACATTCACAAGCGTACGATGAATCTCAACACATCACCATACAGCATGACAAGGTTAATCCACGCAAAACAGGTCGGTTTGTTCTCTTTCAAACAACCCACCCATACAGGTGAACCTCCTTCGACTCTCCCCAACTGAGTAACTTCCTCTATGTGATTCCATTATCAGCAGAGTCAGGATATCTCGTTCATAATCACCGATCAATGCACCTCTTACACGATCTTACACGGTATTTCCTTTCCTGAAAATACTATGCCTCGATCCCACATTCACAACATTCAACATATCATGCCACACTTAAAAGAATGATTTCAATAACAGCAATAGCCATTTCAAAGGATTCATATTTTCGAATATCTCATGTAAATCTCAAGCAGTTCTCAAAACAACATCAAACACAAGGAGTTCGCAAAACAGCGCCAAAACCGGCGATCTAGTTCAAAAACGAGGTGTTTCGAAGACTGTATATAAAACCGGCGACCTCGTCGCCCAAGCACACAAACAGAGCATTTTACGCAGATGAAAACGAAAATGGCGACCACGTCGCCCTCACTTCAGAAGATAGCTAAACTATGGCTCGTATGGAAAGCTTCCCTGCACAGTGGGTGGTGGCAGCTGCTTTTGGAGGGATAAGTTGGTTTAAGTTACTGAAATCCACTGCTGAGAGAAAAGGAAAACATTGTTGTATTCGACGAGAGAAAGAGTGAGTTTCTTCCCTTCTCCTCCAGTTACCTCCTCCGCGTTGCGATTTCAGCATCTCCACACAAGAGTACGACGAGAAGCAACACCATTGGAGCCCCTGGGAAAGTTCTCTGCAAGTCCTTCAACCAGACGCAAAAACAGAGCCAAGGCGTTCTTCAAGTTTTGTTGGGTTTCGGAACTCCTGGTGTTTTGCGCAAGTCCAGGTAAGGGAAGCTAGACCTCTTTTCAATATAAGCCATAGTTTAGCTATTTTCTGAAGTAAGGGCGACGTGGTCGCCGGTTTCGTTTTCATCTTCGTAAATGCTCTGTTTCATGTGTTTGGGCGACGTGGTCGCCGGTTTTATGTGCAGACTTCGAAAATACCCTGTTTTGAACCAGGTCGCCGGTTTGGCGCTGTTTTACGAACTCCCTGTTTTTGGTGTTGCTTTGAAACTGTTTGAGGCTTAAATGTGATATTCGAAAATCTGAAGCTTTGAAATGGTTGTTGATGTGATTTGAATGATTTATTTGAGTGGAATGAATGTCTTGAATGCTGTGAATGTGAGATCAAAGCATAGTATTTTCAGGAAAGAAAATACCGTGTAAGATCTTGTGGTAGGTGCATTGATCGGTGATTCCTAAGGGGATATCCTGACTCTGCTGAGGTAATGGAATCACGTAGAGGAAGTTACTCAGTTGTTGAGAGTCGAAGGAGGTCTATATGATGGGCGTCTCGTGTGAAAAAGAACGAGCTCCGTCTGTCCTATGGATTAACCCTGTCATACCAGGAGAACTATGGTAACATTGAGATGATATATGCGCATGCTGTGTGGATTCACAGCGACCCTGTGTGGATTTCACAGTGGTGTGGTATGACAGGTGCAGATCTCTGAGTCTAATCAACGCACGAGTCAATCCGGAAGTAGTGTCAAGTGTCTTGTGTGGTGAGTCAGTGGAAAGTCTGACATGTGAAATGAGAAACTTGAATATTGATAGACACTTGATGCTGTATTGTGAAATGGAATGACTATGGGTGAATGTTGTGAAATGTGATTTTGGGCGATCAGCTGAATGCTATGAGCAGCTCTACGTTTTACATGGATAATCTTGAAACTTGTTTTACCTTAATTTTAATGTTCCTATTTAAACTCTCTTTTTAAATGTCTAGCTTACCCTGTGTTTTTCTGTTGTATTGTGGCCTTTTCTTAAACCTGTAATGATCGTGTATAATTTACACGGGAGCAGATGATGTTGCAGGAAGTAGAGCTCTTTAGAAAATTGTCGCTGGAAGGAGATCGCCTGTTTTCTTTTCTGTTGGGTGATCGCCCCTCTTGCTGCTTTATAATAGGAGATCGCCTTTGGGAAAGGAGATCGCCCTTCTTATAGGAGATCGCCCTTCTTATAGGAGATCGCCCTTTTTGCCAGGAGATCGCCTATCGGTCTTTTGTATTGTATTTCGTTTACGTTTTTAATGAAGAAGTGATCGTTTGTATTAAACTCCCTGCGAGGAGAAACTTATTTATTTTATATAAAGAATTTGCTCACTTCAAACTATTTGTCACCTTTATTTTCGTTTTATATTTATTTTCAAAGTAATTTGGCGGGATGTTACACATGCACCAACTCAAAAGTTGCAAAGGAACTCTTCAACACCTAGACATACTCTAGGTAGGAGGCCATCTGAGGGTCTTTGGCCTGGTACTCTCCCGCCACTTGACCTGTGACTAACAAGGAGTCACTCTTCGCTAGAAGACTCTGCGAGCCCATCTCCTTGGCCAATAGGATTCTAGCGATCAGGGCCTCATATTTTGCTTGATTGTTGCTAGCTTCGAAGGCAAACCGTAGAGCCTACTCAATCAACAGCCCTTTTGGCCCTTCCAAGATCACCCCAGCTCCACTACCTTGCTGATTAGAGGACCCATCTACTGAGAGCACCCTTCTGAAGTTAGGCTCGTCCTGTTGGGTTTCTACCGAGGACATCTCGGCTACAAAATAAGCATAGACTTGGCCTTTGATTGGGCCTCTGGGCTCATACTGTATGTTGAACTCTGACAGCTCTACTGCCCATCGCACCATCCTTCCTACTACATCTGGCTTCTGCAAGACCTTACGAATGGGCAAGTTTGTCATGACCACCACTCTAAAGCTCTGGAAGTAATGGCGATGTAACATCCCGCCAAATCCTTTTCATAATTATAAAATGAAATAAAGGTAAAACAATAATATTGAAGTGAACATATGTATATATATATATAATGAAATTGCTCCTCACAGGGAGTTTAATACATAACCGATCAATTTTCCAAAACTTAAACAAAATACAGCAAAATAGAAAAACAGGCGATCTCCTAACAGAAAAAGGCGATCTCCTATCAGAAAACAGAAAAAGGGTGATCGCCTAACAGAAACAGAAACAGAAACAGGCGATCTCCTTCCGGCGACCACTCACTGAGGAGCTCTACTTCCTGCAACATCATCTGCTCCCGTGTAAATTATACACGATCATCACAGTTTTAAGAAAAACAGCCACAGAACCAAACACAGGGTAAGCTAGATATTTGAAAGAGAGTTTAGATATGAACTTTAAAATCAAGATAAAACAAATTTAAGACACCCACGTAAAACCATCAACTTTCTCATTCTCTTCACATGACCATCAAGTAAACACATATTTCACAATTCCTCAAGAGTCGTCCAATTCACATAATTCATCAAGTGTCTATCAATTCAATGTTTCTCATTTCTCATGTCAGATTTCCACTGACTCATCACACAAGACACTTGACACTACTTCCGGAAGACTCGTGCATTGACTAGACTCAGAGATCTACACCTGTCATACTGCACCACTGTGAAATCACACACATTCACAGGGTCGCTGTGAAATCACACACATTCACAAGCGTATAAATGAATCTCAATATCATCACTATCCTAGCATGACAGGGTTAATCCATACAACGGGTCAAGCTCGTTCTCTTTCAAACAACTCACCCATACATATGAACCTCCTTCGACTCTCAACGCCTGAATAACTTCATGTATATGATTCCATTATATCAGGAGAGTCAAGATATCTCATAATAAACGAATCACCGGTCAATGCACACTCTACACGATCTTACACGGTATTTTCTTTCCTGAAAATACTATGCCTTGATCCCACATTCACAACATTTAACACATCATATAACACTTAATGAACGATTCCAGTCACAGCAACATTCATTTCGCGGTTCAGATTTTCGAATATCACATGCATTTCACATTTAAATCTCAAACAGTTTCAAACAACACAAAAACAGGGGAGTTCGAAAAACAACGCCAAAACCGGTGATCTCGTCCAAAAACAGGGGATTATGCAATAACAGTTGAAAACCGACGACCACGTCGCCCCATCATCTCAATCATCTCATATAAGGTTTTCGTTGGAAATAAGGCTAGCTTCCCTTACCTGGACTTGCGCAAAACACCAAGAGCTCCAAAACCCACCGAAGCTTAAAGTTGCCTTAGCTCTGTTTTAGCGTCTGGTTTGGAGAACTTGCAGAGAACCTCCCAGGTGCTCCAAGGGCAGTCGTCGCTCGTCGTACTGGTGCTTGAGGATGCCTGAATCGCAGCGCGAAGGAGAGAAAAGAGAAGGATGAAGGTAAACTCACTCTTTCACTCTTGAACCACTGCAACGTTCTTTGCCTCTCAGAAGTGGGTTTTTGAATCTAAACCAGCTTGTCCACAAAAGCCGCTGCCACCACCCACTCTGCAGGGAAGCTTGCGTGCACGCTTCCCTGAACAGTACGACCACGCGTGCCTGAGCGCATGCCAACACTCTGATGTCACGATTCTGAACCACCCTTTTTGTCTACGTGTCGCGCGTGCAGTACATCTCATGCTGGGAGCCTGGGTCCCACCTTATCTGTGTGAAACTCGACATTGCGCGATAACCTTCCACCGATGACCGCTCGCGCGATGACTATCCACCGATGTCTCATCCTGGCGGACGACCAATGTCTCTCCCTGGGAGACGACCGATGTCTCGCCCTGGCGATGCCCGCATGCCTCGCGCCCTGGCGATGCCCGCATGCCTCGCGCCCCGGCGATGCCCGACGACACGTCGCCACGCCTTGCTGAAGGTTCTTCACCCCACTATGTTATGTCCAAGGTATCATCCCCACATGACTTGGTGACGTCGGTAGCTTCACATTTCCAAGAGTAGATCAGCATCACTCCTCCTGCGCCCATGCATGCAACACTAAGGACGATCTCTTATGCTCAAGCATAGAGCTTCGCATGCACAGCGTATCTAAGGCTTAACCCACACCTTGATACGCGTGGTTTTTGGAACCCACTCTGGTTGATCCAGTATCCTGACCACATACTGAGTGCACTTTCGGCGATCATGTGCACCATAGGCGATTGGCGATCATGTGTAATCTAGGCGACAGGTGATTATGTACTAACCAGGCGATCTCATAGTCTTCTAAACTACACTTTCCTTCCTTTTTATTTTAAATAAAAACATACTTAGAATTCATTTAAAATATATTCCTTTTTATTCCAATTTAATTTTACAGGTTCTTACATTCTCCCCAACAAGAAAAATTTTCGTCCTCGAAAATTGAATTACAAGGAAAAGAGGTATGGATAGGCTTCCTCATATTCACTGGAAGAAAGTGGGCACTCTTCGTCAGCCGATCAATGATGACCTAGATTGCATCATGACCCTTTACCGATCTGGGTAAATGGGTAACAAAATCCATGGTAATGCTGTCCCATTTCCACTCAGGGATATCCAGTTGCTGTAACAACCCGCCAGGTCTTTGATGCTCTATCTTCGCCTTCTGACATGTTAAGCAGGTTGTAACATACTGGGCGATGTCTCTCTTCATGCCCGACCACCAAAATGACTCCTTCAAGTCATGGTACATCTTGTTCATGCCTGGATGTAGGCTAAGGCGACTCTGGTGACCTTCTTCTAGGATCATCTTCTTCAACTCTTCATTTGCAGGTATGCAAATTCTGCCATTAAATCTCAAGACCCCATCATCGCCCATCACAAAGTCTTTAGCCTGGTCGGTCCCTAGTGACTCCACAGTACGCTTCAGACTAGGGTCCTCCAACTGCTTATCCTTTATCACTCCAAGGAAGTCATTAGTTATAGCCAGCTTACTACAACTAATGTGATTCACATGAAATTCTACCCCAAGGTTTAAGTCTCTGAATTGCTCGATCAGTTTCTGCTCTTCCATCATCATGGTGGCTACTTGAATTGATTTTCTACTCAAAGCATCTGGCACTACATTGGCCTTCCCTAGATGATACATGAGTTGAAAATCGTAGTCCTTTAGAAACTCCATCCACCTTCTTTGTCTCATGTTTAGTTCCTTCTGATCGAACAGGTATTTCAGGCTCTTATGGTCACTGAACACCTGGAACCGAGCTCCATATAAATAGTGCCTCCAAATCTTCAAGGCAAACCCCACAGCCGCCAACTCCAAATCATGAGTAGGATAGTTTCTCTCATGAACCTTGAGTTGCCTTGAAGCATATGCAACCACTCTTTTCTCTTGCATCAAAACACATCCCAAACCCTGATGTGAAGCATCACAGTAGACATCAAAAGGTCTTCCTACCTCTGGGATCACCAGCACTGGAGCACTAGTCAACCTTTCCTTTAGTTCCATGAAGCTCTGCTCACATCGGTCGGTCCAAGCAAAAGGTTGATCCTTGCGGGTCAACTATGTTAAAGGAGCCACTACCTTGGAAAAGTCCTCAATAAACCTCCGATAGTAGCCAGCTAAACCCACAAAACTCCTTATCTCGTAACTGTCTTAGGACGTTCCCACTGAAGCACTGCCTCCACTTTGGCTGGATCTACCGAGATCCCCTGGGCAGATATCACGTGTCCTAAGAAGTTGACTTCCTTCAGCCAGAACTCACACTTAGAGAACTTGGCATAGAGTTGCTTCTCCCTCAGAGTCTCCAACACTGTCCTCAGATGTTCTTCATGTTCTTCCTCGGTCCTTGAATAAATGAGTATGTCGTCTATGAAGACTACCACAAACTTATCCAAGAAAGGGCGAAAAGTCCTATTCATGTAGTCCATGAACAGAGCTGGAGCATTTGTTACCCCAAACGGCATCACCACATACTCATAGTGCCCATAACGAGACCTAAATGCTGTCTTTTGAACATCTTTAGCTTTTACCAAAATTTTGGTGGTACCCCGATCTCAGATCAATCTTTGAGAACACCGAGGCCCCATGTATTTGATCCATCAAATCGTCAATTCTAGGTAGGGGGTAGTTGTTCTTAATGGTCAACTTGTTCAACTGCCTGTATACACAGCCGAGACCCTCCATCCTTTTTCTTAACTAGGAGCACTGGAGCCCCCCATGGAGATACACTGGGTCTGATGAATTGTTTCTCCAACAACTCTTCCACTTGCTTCTTTAATTCTACCAACTCGGCTGGTGCCATCCTGTAAGGTGCCATTGACACTGGTCCAGCTCCAGGTACCAAATCAATAGAGAATTCCACTTCTCTCTTAGGGGGTAATCCAGGTACTTCTTCTGGAAATACATCCATGAACTCTTTCACCACATGTATTCTGCTTACGTCCCCTTCATTCTTCACTTCCAACTGAGCTAGAATCACGAAGCACCTCGCCCTTTTTTCCAACTCCGACCACCCATGCTGAGCTGATATCACATCTGACTCTTGGAGGTCTGGAAACGCTATTTTCTGACTACCGCAGTCTATGAGAACGTGATTGGCAGATAGCCAATCCATTCCCAGGATAACATCCAGGTCCTGAAGAGGTAGGCAGATTAAGTTCACTTTGAATCTGCGTCCCTCTACTATCACTGGACATTCGGGGCAAACTGTAGAGGTCAACACCTGTCCTGACGCAGGTGTAGAGACCAACAGTTCGAAAGGTAACTCCTTCACTAGAAGGCCCAACTCGGCTACACACAGGCTTGACACAAAGGAGTGTGTCGCTCCAGAATCAAACAAAGCCTTTACACCTCTACCAGCTATAAAACAAACACCTTGCACTAGGTTACCTGACTGAGACGCCTCTGCTCCTGTCATGGCAAACACTCTCCCTGCTGTCTGAGGTCTGCCGCCTTCATTCCTCATCTGTTGAGGACCACCGGATTGAGTCGTCCTATTCTGGGTAGGACAATCTCTAGCAACGTGTCCCGTCTTCTGGCAGGCAAAACATTTTCTCTCTGAATCTCTCTTGGGGCACACATTGGCTGTGTGGGGTCCACCACAATGGAAACATTTAAGTTTCCAGGGTTGTTGCTGCTAAAACTGGGATGACGCTGCTCCTGCCCGATGTGGTGGAGGTCTCGCATAAGGCTTGCTTTGTGGGTGCTGCACCTTAGCCTTCCCACTGGAAGAACCCCCTGGGTGTGACCTGATCACCCGAGAATCACCCTTTTCCAGAGTCTCCACCATCTTCGCCTTCTCTACTAAGGCGTGAAATTCCCTGATGCACATAGGGGCTATGGTCCTCTTCAGCCCATGCTTCAGTCCCTCTTCGAACTTCCTACACCTCCAAGCCTCAGAGGTCGCCTGGGTGTAGAATTGGGCGAGATACTCAAACCGAGCAGCATAAGCATTCACTAACATCTCCCCCTGCTCCAATCTGAGGAATTCTGCTTCCCTCGCAAATCTTGCACTATCTGGGAAGTATTTTTCCAGAAATCTCACCCCGAAGCTCTCCCAGTCTAACACTTCAGCTCTGGCTTCCATCATCTGCTGAGCTCCCATCCAACAGAACTCGGCTTCTCCAGATAGCAAATAGGTGGCGAACACCAATTTCTTCTCTTCAGGGCAAGAGGTCGCCCTAAAGATTTTCTCCAACTCCCTGACCCACTGATCTGCTTGATCAGGGGTAGCATTCCCACTGAACTTGGGTGGGTTGTGCCTCATGAACTCGGTCAGTCCCATCTGTTCCTGAGGCTGGCCGACGTGGGAATTTGTCTCAGCCGACCGAGCAGTTTCCCAATGGTGCATTGCAGCTTGATGATTCTGAGCCATTGCTGCATTCTGTTGTTGGATGGCAGTTGCCATCATCTCAATAGCCTTGGCAATCTGGCTCATTTCCGAAAAAGGTTGGGGAGGGGTAGGAGGTCTACGTGCCATCTTCTTCGTTTCAGATTTTGAAACTATGGGTTTCTATATTCTCTACAACTACAAGAATGAGATCAATAAGAAATCAATTCATTCAGGAGGTAACATCTAGACCTTACAAAGGTCAGCATCTCAAAGTCATTAAGAATTTGAGCTCATCAACAGAAACATAATACTTATAACCTCAAGCAAATCACCAGAACAGCTACTGGTATACAACCATCAATCCAAACAACCACTTTCAATCAATTACAAAAACACTCAATCAAATGAAATAAATCACACCAGAATTCAATGTATGCTAAACATCAAACCTTTGGAATTAAGATTGAGAATCATCTCGATCCAGTTATGAGTGTGCACCCTCACTACTTTATCAAGATCCTCTCATTCTTAATACTAAGATTTTCAGTTAGGGCATATATTCACTAAAGCACACACAAAATTTCAATACAAAAACGTTTGAAAACCTTTCACTATAGTTGTTATTTAAAACTCAAATAATTTTTATGAGCAGAAGAAACACAATGGATCCACAACCCTCAGGTCATCCTAAGGACGAACTGCTCTGATACCATTAATGTAACATCCCGCCAAATCCTTTTCATAATTATAAAATGAAATAAAGGTAAAACAATAATATTGAAGTGAACATATGTATATATATATAATGAAATTGCTCCTCACAGGGAGTTTAATACATAACCGGTCAATTTTCCAAAACTTAAACAAAATACAGCAAAATAGAAAAACAGGCGATCTCTTAACAGAAAAAGGCGATCTCCTATCAGAAAACAGAAAAAGGGTGATCGCCTAACAGAAACAGAAACAGGCGATCTCCTTCCGGCGACCACTCACTGAGGAGCTCTACTTCCTGCAACATCATCTGCTCCCGTGTAAATTATACACGATCATCACAGTTTTAAGAAAAACAGCCACAGAACCAAACACAGGGTAAGCTAGATATTTGAAAGAGAGTTTAGATATGAACTTTAAAATCAAGATAAAACAAATTTAAGACACCCACGAAAACCATCAACTTTCTCATTCTCTTAACATGACCATCAAGTAAACACATATTTCACAATTCCTCAAGAGTCGTCCAATTCACATAATTCATCAAGTGTCTATCAATTCAATGTTTCTCATTTCTCACGTCAGATTTCCACTGACTCATCACACAAGACACTTGACACTACTTCCGGAAGACTCATGCATTGACTAGACTCAGAGATCTACACCTGTCATACTGCACCACTGTGAAATCACACACATTCACAGGGTCGCTGTGAAATCACACACATTCGCAAGCGTATAAATGAATCTCAATATCATCACTATCCTAGCATGACAGGGTTAATCCATACAACGGGTCAAGCTCGTTCTCTTTCAAACAACTCACCAATACATATGAACCTCCTTCGACTCTCAACGCCTGAATAACTTCATCTATATGATTCCAATATATCAGGAGAGTCAGGATATCTCATAATAAACGAATCATCGGTCAATGCACACTCTACACGATCTTACACGGTATTTTCTTTCCTGAAAATACTATGCCTTGATCCCACATTCACAACATTCAACACATCATATAACACTTAATGAACGATTCCACTCACAGCAACATTCATTCCGCGGTTCAGATTTTCGAATATCACATGCATTTCACATTTAAATCTCAAACAGTTTCAAACAACACAAAAACAGGGGAGTTCGAAAAACAACGCCAAAACCGGCGATCTCGTCCAAAAACAGGGGATTATGCAATAACAGTTGAAAACCGGCGACCACGTCGCCCCATCATCTCAATCATCTCATATAAGGTTTTCGTTGGAAATAAGGCTAGCTTCCCTTAACTGGACTTGCGCAAAACACCAATAGCTCCAAAACCCACCGAAGCTTAAAGATGCCTTAGCTCTGTTTTAGCGTCTGGTTTGGAGAACTTGCAGAGAACCTCCCAGGTGCTCCAAGGGCAGTCGTCGCTCGTCGTACTGGTGCTTGAGGATGCCTGAATCGCAGCGCGAAGGAGAGAAAAGAGAAGGATGAAGGTAAACTCACTCTTTCACTCTTGAACCACTGCAATGTTCTTTGCCTCTCAGAAGTGGGTTTTTGAATCTAAACCAGCTTGTCCACAAAAGCCGCTGCCACCACCCACTCTACAGGGAAGCTTGCGTGCATGCTTCCCTGAACAGTACGACCACGCGTGCCTGAGCGCATGCCAACACTCTGATGTCACTATTCTGAACCACCCTTTTTGTCTACGTGTCGCGCGTGCAGTACGTCTCATGCTGGGAGCCTGGGTCCCACCTTATCTGTGTGAAACTCGACATCGCGCGATAACCTTCCACCGATGACCGCTCGCGCGATGACTATCCACCGATGTCTCATCCTGGCGGACGACCGATGTCTCTCCCTGGGAGACGACCGATGTCTCGCCCTGGCGATGCCCGCATGCCTCGCGCCCTGGCGATGCCCGCATGCCTCGCGCCCCGGCGATGCCCGACGACACGCCGCCACGCCTTGCTGAAGGTTCTTCACCCCACTATGTTACGTCCAAGGTATCATCCCCACATGACTTGGTGACGTCGGTAGCTTCACATTTCCAAGAGTAGATCAGCATCACTCCTCCTGCGCCCATGCATGCAACACTAAGGACGATCTCTTATGCTCAAGCATAGAGCTTCGCATGCACAGCGTATCTAAGGCTTAACCCACACCTTGATACGCGTGGTTTTTGGAACCCACTCTGGTTGATCCAGTATCCTGACCACATACTGAGTGCACTTTCGGCGATCATGTGCACCATAGGCGATTGGCGATCATGTGTAATCTAGGCGACAGGCGATTATGTACTAACCAGGCGATCTCATAGTCTTCTAAACTACACTTTCCTTCCTTTTTATTTTAAATAAAAACATACTTAGAATTCATTTAAAATATATTCCTTTTTATTCCAATTTAATTTTACAGGTTCTTACAGGCGAAGCCTACGTGTGGAGAATACCACGACCAGCGCCGCCTTCTCTATGGCCTGGTATCTCAACTCAGGCCCTTGCAACACCTTGCTAACAAAATCGATGGGCTTTTGGCTTTGATCTTGCTCTTGCACCAAAACTGAGCTCACTGCCTTCTCTGTGACTGCAAAGTACAAACGTAATGGGGTGCCGATCTGAGGTTTACACAACACTGGTGGGCTGGCCGGGTATTCTTTCAGCTTGAGGAATGCTTCCTCACACTCCTTGGTCCATAAGAACCTGCTTTTCCTCCTCAAGCACTGAAAATAAGGGTGGCCCTTATCCCTTCCGGTTGACACGAACCTAGAGAGAGCGGCCATCCGACCTGTCAACTGTTGCACCTCATTTACCGACGTCGGGCTCCTCATAGAAAGGATCGCCGCACATTTGTCTGGATTGGCCTCAATCCCACGTTCAGTGAGCAAGAAGGAGAGAAATTTGCCTGCTGATCCGGTCGGTCATCGGTAGTCGATGACATCAGCAGCAGTTGACCACGTGGACCATTCACAGGGTAACATGTGGTAGAGGATAGCAGGCGAATCAGGGAGGCGATCACTCAGAATGGTAATCGCCTGTCGCCTGTGATGATGAGTAATCGCCTGTCGCCTGTGATGATGAGTAATCGCCTATCGCCTTGAGGATGAGTAATCGCTCATCGCCGGTATGGATCAGTACTCGCCTAAGATTACACATGATCGCCGTGTGTGAAGCTTAGGAGATCAGGTGGTCAGCAAGTCGCCAAAAGAGCACATCGCCGGGTGTTTGAGAAGACTTGGTTGCGCCCGGAGTAGCCTGTGTACTAAGCTACTCCCTGTGTGGATAACTTAGTCGCAGGGGCACAGTGGAAGTAACGTTTCAGCTGCAGATACTCTAGATGGTGACACGTGTACGACCAGATGTTATCCACGTGTCAAGAGGAATAACCGTCAGGAGAGAGAAAGACTCAGGTATATATACAAAACTCTTAAAAAAATTGAGGGGGGTTTTTTGACAGATTCTCACAGCTTACACATTTGAGAGTTTACAGTTGCACACGAGTCTCACAGAGAGATTCAGATATAGTTTTGGTGTTCCTGTTGCCTGACTTGAGCGTCGGAGCTACAACGGCCGCCAGAGGCGCCGTCTGTGTGTTTTGCAGGCAGCGTTTGGAGTTCCGGTGGTGGTACTTGGAGCGTTCCTGCAGAACAGAGGGCTAGACGAAGGAGTGACGAGGCAATCCTCCACGTTCGAGTCAAGCGGCAGGATCATTAGGCGCCCACCGTGGGGCCCGTGTGAATTTTGTTCCCATCCACGTTGCAGTTCTTGAAGTTTCTTGAGGTTTCTTGAAGTTTCTTGGAGCTTCTTGATCATTTCGTCGAAGTGAAGTTACGTCGAAGTTTTGAGAAGATGAGAAGAAGAACCAGGCAAACCTCACCTGCGCCATCTGCTGAAGAAGGAGCTGTTACCATGGCGCAGGTAGTGGAGATGATGCGCGCGCTGCAAGATAGCGTCGCGGAATCGAGAGCTGAGCAAGAGAAAATGCGTGCAGAGCTGACTGCGTCACAGAGAAGAAACGAAGAGTTGAGCCGTATGAATGAAGAGCTGCGTAGGGAATTGCAGGCGTAGAAGGAGCACGTGGTTGAAGAGAGGACGTCGACGCCGCAATCGCCTCCTAGAGTATTCCCTATGCCTTTCTCCCCCGAGATCATGAACACGGTGGTGCCTCCCAATCTGGTGGGACTGAAAGCATCGTTCACGGGGGTGGAAGATCCAGAAGCACACCTGACAGCCTTCCACACTCAGATGATGCTGACTGGATGTTCAGATGCTGTGTACTGCAAGATGTTCATGAGTACACTGAGCGGAGTGGCTATGGAGTGGTTCGTGAGCCTGCCAGAGGGCCACGTCACTTCCTTCCATCAGTTTGCGAAGTTGTTCACGGAGCAGTACATCATTAACCGACCTGCGCCAGTAGTGTCCTACGACCTGTTTGACGTGCGCCAGTATCAGGGGGAGCCGTTGAGGGACTACCTCAATCGCTTTGGGGCGCAGGTGGTGAGATTGCCCGTCAAGGATGAAGACATGCTGGTGCATGCGTTCAAGAGAGGTGTCCTCCCTGGTCCTTTCAGTGAATCGCTCATCAGGAGCCACCCTGCCACCTTCACCGAGATACGGCGACGCGCGGTGGCACACATAGTAGCAGAGACAGAGGTCTCTGAGAAGAGAGGAAGTGTTGCATCGTCGAAGCCACGTGCAGGTCAGGGGAATCAGCAGCAACAGGCGCGGGTGCATGAGATCAAGGAAGGGAGGAAGGAGCAGGGAAGGTCTCGCCCTTATGCACCAAGGAAGGACCAGACCAAGGGGCGTGCAAGCATCGCACCCCACAGGTATGATTTCATGATAAGTTTGGCGGAGCTGATTATAACATCCCGCCAAATACTTTTCATATTTATATAAAAAAAAATAAAGGTAAACAATTATATTGAAGTGAACATAATTATATATATGTAATGAAGTTTCTCCTCACAGGGAGTTTAATACATAATCGGTCACTTTTCCAGAAAACGTAAACAAAATACAGTAAAATATAAATACAGGCGATCTCCTAACAGCAAAAAGGCGATCTCCTATCAGAGAACGGCGATCTCCTATCAGAAAACAGAAAAAAGGGTGATCGCCTAACAGAAATAGGAACAGGCGATCTCCTTCCGATGACCACTCACTGAGGAGCTCTACTTCCTACAACATCATCTGCTCCCGTGTAAATTATACACGATCATCACAGGTTTAAGAAAAAGCCAAACACAACACCAAAAATCACAGGGTAAGCTAGACATTTGAAAAAAAGAGTTTAGATATGAAACTTTAAAATCAAGATGAAACAAATTAAAGACACCCACGTAAAAACTATCAATTTTCTCGTTCCCTTCACATGACCACCAAGTAATCACACATTTCACAATATTCTCAAGAGTCGTTCTATTTCACATAATGCATCAAGTGTCTATCAATTTCAATGTTCCTCATTTCTCACGTCAGACTTCCACTGACTCATCACACAAGACACTTGACACTACTTCCGGAAGACTCATGCATTGACTAGACTCAGAGATCTGCACCTGTCATACTAAACTGCTGTAAAGTTTCCACAGCTATGCGCATCAACACAATCTCGATCTCAATTTCATCACTCTCACAGTATGACAGGGTGAATCCACACAACAGGTCAAGTAGTTATCTTTCAAACACTTACCCATACGTGTGAACCTCCATCGACTCTCAACGCCTGAATAACTTCATCTATATGAATTCATTATCTCAGGAGAGTCAGGATATCTCATTATAGACATCACCGATCAATGCACATCCTACACGATCTTACACGGTATTTTCTTTCCTGAAAATACTATGCCTTGATCCCACATTCACAACATTTAACACATCATACAACACTTAATGAACGATTCCAATCACAGCAAAACTCATTCCAAGGTTCAAATTTTCGAATACCACATTTAAATCTCAACAGTTTCAAACAATACCAAAAACAGGGTAGTTCGAAAAACAACGCCAAAACCGGCGATCTCGTCCAAAAACAGGGGATTATGCAATAACAGTTGAAAACCGGCGACCACGTCGCCCCATCATCTCAATCATCTAATATAAGGTTTTCGTTGGAAATAAGGTTAGCTTCCCTTACCTGGACTAGCGCAAAACTCCAAGTGCTCCGAATCCCAACGAAGCTTAAAGGATGCCTTGGCTCTGTTTTAGCGTCTGGTTTGTAGAACTTGCAGAGAACCTCCCAGGTGCTCCAAGGGCAGTCGTCGCTCGTCGCACTGGTGCTCGAGGATGCCTGAATCGCAGCGCGAAGGAGAGAAAGGAGAAGAACGAAGGTAACTCACTCTTTCACTCTTGAGTCACTGCCACGTTCTTTGCCTCCCCGCAGTGGGTTTTTGAATCCAAGCCTACTTGTCCACGCATGCTGCTGCCACCACCCCCTCTGCAGGAAAGCCAGAGTGTACGTTTCACTGAACAGTACGGCCACGGTTGTCTCTTGCGCATGCCAACCACTTCCCTGAATAGTACGACCGCGAGTGTCTCTTGCGCATGCCAACTTTCTGATGTCACTATTCTGAACCACCCTTTTTGTCCACGTAGCGCGCGTGCAGGACGTGTCATGCTGGGAGTCTGGGTCCCACTTTATTCGTGTGAAGCTCGACATCATGCGACAACCTTCCACCGATGACCGCTCGCGCGATGACTATCCACCGAGGGCTCATCCTGGAGGACGACCGATGTCTCTCCCTGGGAGACGACCGATGTGTCTCTCATACCGGCGATGACTGATTCCTCTTCCTGATGGACGACTAATTCCTCATCCTGGCAGACAACCGATGTATCACCCTGGAGGTCCACCGATGTCTCACACTGGCAGACAACCGATGTCTCACCCTAGCAGACCACCGATGTCTCTCCCTGGCAGACCACCGATGTGTCTCCCATCCTGGTTGATGGCCGATGTTCCTCTCATCCTGTTGGCGATCTCTTATCGCTCTTGTGTGTGACGAGAACACATCGCCTTACTCTGGTCACCGATGTCACATCGTCACACCTTGCTGAAGGTTCATCCTCCCATTATGTTACGTCCAAGGTATCACCTCCACATGGCTTGGTGACGTCGGTAGCTTCACATTTCCAAGAGTAGATCAGCACCACTCCTCTTGCGCCCATGCATGCAACACTAAGGACCATCTCTTATGCTCAAGCATAGAGCTTCGCATGCACAGCGTATCTAAGGCTTAACCCACACCTTGATACGCGTGGTTTTTGGAACCCACTCTGGTTGATCCAGCATCTTAACCACATACTATGTGCACTCCCGTCGATCACGTACGCCATAGGCGATTGGCGGTCATGTCTCCTCTAGGCGACAGGCGATTATGACCCAGAGAAGTCGGAGATCGCCTCCGTCTTCAATAACGGCGATCTCGTAGAAGACTTCTTAGCTACACTTTTCTTCCTTTACTCTTCTTGATCTACATGCCAGTCGACCGACCTCTACCAGCTGACCCCAGACCTTGGGCGATGTCCGATGTCCGACTACTACGAAACTTCATTTACCAGCTCTTTGTATTTTAAATAATAACATCTTCTGAAATTATTTAAATATAATACTTTCATTCCAATTAAAGTTTCTAGGTCCTTACACTGATCGCCATCCCTGCTGTGGCAGCAAGACTCCATGTGCCAGAGAAAACCGACAGGGTACTTGGAGGGAGGAAGGATGAGTGGTGTGAATTCCATCAAGCTTATGGACATACACTCCGTAACTGCCTGGCGTTGGGACGTCAGCTTGCTGAGTTGGTGGAGACAGGGTTCCTGACCGATTACCTGCAGAAGACACAAGGTGATCGCGCTTCGGTGTCCCAGGAAGGCAACCAGCAGCATGAACTCCCTGTGTTTGGGGAGGTGAGGTGATGGAAGAGGCTACACTGGGGGGGCTCCCAGAGCTGAAGCGGAAGGCATGATCGCTCCACGTGTGTTCATCGCCAGGGCGGTCATTGCCGGTTAAAGGAGACCCTATCCAGAGTGGTTGAGACGTTGAAGAATGGAGCTTGTCGGCTGGTGACTCTGGACGGAACGACGATTCCCAGAACCCAGGACGCTACACGCTTCTTTCCTACTTTCGTTAAGTTGTAAAGTAGATACGCTATCGCGCTGTACACACACTTAGTGTATTAAACAGTTGAGCAGATCAGGGGCACTCTTTTTAACGATGCCACCCAATAAAAGATTTTCAGTACACAAAGTGTGCGAGTGTTCCCAGTTTAAAGTTCTCCTTGCCCCAGGTGCAAGACCAGGTGATCGGTGGTGAGTTACCAAGTGGCCACCACCCGCAGATCAGCCCCTAGATAAGCGCTGGGATGTAGAGCGCGATCAGCCATCAGTGCATGCAGACCACGATCAGCCGTCGGTGCATGTAGAGAGTGAGTACTCGGTCGGTGCACGGTCATCGGGGTCTTGCTAACACGTGTTAAGCTGGGACCCAAGTTCCCAGCGAGAGCGTTAAGCATGCACCTCGTATGATTCCAGAAGAAGAGATCCTCGCCGGTCAGGACGTCGGTGAACGCGCGATGAGGCAATGCAGGCAGGGCGCGCCTAGTGTGTGCGCTTAGACAGCCACGCTTGGCGCCCCCTTGGGAGCGTGCACCCACGAGAAAGTCCTCCCTCGACTTTGTACAGCGAGGTGCAGGCGAGAGAAAGTCCTCTTCCTCTGCTTTATACAGCAAGGTTGAGGCAAGAGAAAGTCCTCTTCCTTTGCTTTTAACAGCAAGGTTGAGGCAACAGAGAAAGTCCTCTTCCTCTGCTTTATACAGCAAGGTTGAGGCAAGAGAAAGTCCTCTTCCTTTGCTTTTTGCAGCAAGGTTGAGGCACCAGAGGAAGTCCTCCTTGCCTTTGAGCAAGTGCAGGTGAGAACAGAGGAAGTCCTCCTTGCCTTTGAGCAAGTGCTGGCACCAGAGGAAGTCCTCCTTGCCTTTGAGCAAGTGCAGGCACCAGAGGAAGTTCTCCTTGCCTTTGAGCAAGTGCAGGCACCAGAGGAAGTCCTCCTTGCCTTTGAGCAAGTGCAGGCAAGAACATAGGAAGTCCTCCTTGCCTTTGAGCAAGTGCAGGCACCAGAGGAAGTCGTCCTTGCCTTTGAGCAAGTGCAAGCGAGAAAGAGGAAGTCCTCCTTGCCTTTGAGCAAGTGTAGGCAACAGAGGAAGACCTCCTTGCCTTTGAGCGAGTGCAGGCAAGAAAGAAGAAAGTCCTTCCTCGACTTTGTACAGCGAGGTGCAGGCGAGTGAAAGTCCTCACCTCGACTCTGTACAGCAAGGCTGAGGCAAGAGAGAAAGTCCTCTCCCTTTGCTTTTTACAGCAAGGTTGAGGCGAGAGAACCAAGTCCTCACTTCGACTTTGTATAGCGAGGCTGAGGCATGAGGAAAAGTCCTCTTCCCTTTGCTTTTTACAGCAAGGTTGAGGCAAGAGAACCAAGTCCCTTCCCTCTGCTTTTTACAGTGAGGCTGAGGTGAGAAAGGCAAGACCTCACCCACGACTTCTTACAGCGAGGTTGAGGCAAGAGGGGTCGTCGAGAAGCACTTTTCTTCCCCAAAACACAGGCGTCATAGTTGGTGTTCAGACCCTCTATGCACTCAGCGCTGGTGTGGCAGAGAAGTGCAGCGAAGCCAGAAGCGCGATGACTGATCGGTGGTGCACTAACATGCTAGTCGGTGGTCGGTGGTAGAAGCAAGTTCTGCTGCCTGAAGCCGAAGCGTTTAGGCCCGTTAAGTCAGTCATCCAGCACAAAGTTATGTTGAAGGCAATGCTAAGGTAACAGTTAGCCGCGATCAAGTCAGAGGCCAAGTTTGAGGGGTTGCAGTTAGATCGCGCTAAAGCCTAAGCTAGTTAACAGTTAGTCACATGCAGAGAGTTAAAAGAGAAGAAACGCAGCGAACCCTAGCGCTTTTGAGAAGGAGAAAACAGGGAAGGTGAATCTCTAGATGATCCAGAGAGATGCTTTGAATGTTTGAAGGCGAAGAAGAAGGAATGAAACAGTGTTAGTACCAGAATGTGCGCTCCTGTAGACCGCCAGAAGACGATTTCTTAGTCTCTTCGCTGAGAACAAGTTCACAGCTCGAGACTGGGGGGCTTGTGATCCGGTCGGTCATCGGTAGTCAATGACATCAGCAGTAGTTGACCACGTGGACCATTCACAGGGTAACATGTGGTAGAGGATAGCAGGTGAATCAGGGAGGCGATCACTCAGAATGGTAATCGCCTGTCGCCTGTGATGATGAGTAATCGCCTGTCGCCTATGATGATGAGTAATCGCCTATCGCCTTGAGGATGAGTAATCGCTCATCGCCGGTATGGATCAGTACTCGCCTAAGATTACACATGATCGCCGTGTGTGAAGCTTAGGAGATCAGGTGGTCAGCAAGTCGCCGAAAGAGCACATCGCCGGGTGTTTGAGAAGACTTGGTTGCGCCCGGAGTAGCCTGTGTACTAAGCTACTCCCTGTGTGGATAACTTAGTCGCAGGGGCACAGTGGAAGTAACGTTTCAGCTGCAGATACTCCAGATGGTGACACGTGTACGACCAGATGTTATCCACGTGTCAAGAGGAATAACCGTCAGGAGAGAGAAAGACTCAGGTATATATACGAAACTCTTAACAAAATTGAGGGGGTTTTTTGACAAATTCTCACAGCTTACACATTTGAGAGTTTACAGTTGCACACGAGTCTCACAGAGAGATTCAGATATAGTTTTGGTATTCCTGTTGCCTGACTTGAGCGTCGGAGCTACAACGGCCGCCAGAGGCGCCGTCTGTGTGTTTTGCAAGCAGCGTTTGGAGTTCCGGTGGTGGTACTTGGAGCGTTCCTGCAGAACAGAGGGCTAGACGAAGGAGTGACGAGGCAATCCTCCACGTTCGAGTCAAGCGGCAGGATCACCTGCTTCCACCCCAAAGACGCATTTCTCTGGATTCAACTTCAGCCTATACTTAACTATTGTAGTAAACAGCTCCTCCAAATCGGTGATGTGTTGATCCTTCACCTGTGATGTCACCACCATATCTTCTACATAGGCTTGCACATTGCGCCTTATCATGGGCGCAAGGACCTTGTCCATCAACCTTTGGTAGGTGGCACCTGCGTTTTTCAGCCCAAATGGCATGATTGTGTAACAGTAGCAAGACATCTCAATCATGAAAGCTGTCTTGCACTCATCCATTGGGTGCATCTTGATCTGGTTATAACCAAAAAAAAGCATCCAAGAAACTAAGCAACTTGCAGCCTGAGGCGCTATCCACCAACGCATCTATACTCGGCAAAGGATAAGAGTCCTTTGGGCATGCCTTGTTGAGGTCAATGAAGTCTACACACATCCTCCACTTCCCATTGGCCTTCTTCACCAACACCACATTCGCTAGCCATTCGGGATATTGAATTTCCCGTATATGACCAGCCTTGAGCAACTTCTGCGTTTCCTCCTTGATCACCTGCCTCCTTTCTTCATTGAATTTTCTTCGTCTCTGGCGGACAGGTCTGACCTGGGGATTCAGCACCAGGTGATGACACAAAAAATTAGGGTCGATGCTTGGCATGTCGAAGGCAGACCAGGCGAAAGCATCTAAGTGTCGCTTGATGACTCCCGCCACTTGGTCCTATGTATCTTGGCCCAGGGATTTGCCAAGTTTGAATATCTTGCCTCCGATCTCCCTCTCTATTACCTCTTCAGCTAGTTTAGGTCGTCTCTCTCGAGCGACCACTGCTCGTATAACCCCGACTCCTCCTTGGGGTAGGTCGGCATCAGCACACACTCCACCTGGTGGTTGGGTGGTCACTGTGCACACTCCTCTCCTTGTTTTAAGGCTATTTTCATAACACTTCTTTGCCTCTTTTTGATCTGACCTGATGGTGATCACCGCTCCTTCCATCGAGGGCAACTTCATCTTCATGTGTCTTGTCGACGCCACCGCCCCTAGTCGGTTCAGGGCTGGCCTGCCCAACAACACGTTGTAAGCTGATGGGGCATTCACAACGAGATACTTGATGTTCTCGGTGTGGAAGGCCACTCCATCAGTGAAAGTGGTCCTCAATTCTATATATCCCCGCACCTCAACCTGGTCTCCTACGAACCCATACAAACAACCAGTATAAGGTCTTAACTGGTCTGGAGACAACTGCAGCTTGTTGAAGGTCGACCAGAACATCACGTCGGCTGAACTTCCTTGATCAATGAGGACCCGATGCACCCTCCTTCCCACGATAACCACCGATATCACCACTGGATCATTGTCATGGGGAACAACGTCTAGGCGATCTACCTTTGTAAACGTGAGGTCCACATCCAAGAAGTGATCGTCCTCACGTGCTTCTACTGCCATCACTGACTGCGCATATTTCTTGTGCTGCGATGAGGTGCACCCTCCTCCTAAGAACCCACCTGAGATGGTGTGTATTTCGCCGTGTATTGGCACCTCGTGCCCCTAGTCAGCCCTTAGAGCCACCACCACCTCTCCCCCTTGTGACTCCCGCAGGTAATCGTTCAAGAAACCGCTCTTGACCAACTCATCCAACTGATGACCCAAGGCCAGGCAATTGCGAATGGGATGGCCAAATGCCTGATGGAACTCACACCATGCATTCTTGTTGGGCCCCAGTCTCTTGTCTGTCTTTGGGGGCATCTTTAGCCTTTCCGCCACATTAGGAATGGTGATCAACTCCTTCAGCTCTACTAGGAAGTTATGTCTAGGGGGCAGCTCCTCCTTCGCGCATGCCCGGGTTTGGGGTTTCCTGGCTTCATAGGGCTTTTACTTTCCCTGTGCCCTCTTCTCCGTAGTCGCCTCGTCCACCCGCATGGGTCGTGGACGACTGGGCACCCGTGATCGTGGAGGGGCCACGCTCTCGCACTTCTCGTTGAGTTCCCCCTCAGCCGCGATGTGAGCAACGGCACGACACCTGATATCGCCAAAGGTTTTGGGGCGACATCTAATAAGTGACTCACTGAAGGGTCCTGGTAATATTCCCTTCCTGAAGGCATGCACCACCATATCCTCGTCCTTGGTGTGCAGCCTCACCACCATCACTCCAAACCGGTTGAGATAATCCCTCAGGGACTCCCTTTGATATTGCCTCACATCAAAGAGGTCATATGACACTGGCGGGGGAGCCCGATTGACGATGTACTTGTAACATCCCGCCAAAATACTATACAAAAGTATATAATGAAAGTAAAGGTAACAAATAGATGGAAGTGAACAAAATATTATATATATATGAAATGTAGTTTCTCCTCACAGGGAGTTTAATACAAATTCGGCCAAATTTTCCAGAAACATAAACAAAATACAGTAAAAAAAACAAAGCAGGCGATCTCCTATCGGAAGAGACCGATCTCCTATCGGAAGAGGCCGATCTCCTATCAGAGGACCCAAAACAGCCGATCTGCTGCCAGAACAGAAATCGGGCGATCTCCTTCCGGCGACCACTCACTAAGGAGCTCTACTTCCTGGAAAATCATCTGCTCCCGTGTAAAATACACGATCATCACAGTTTTAAGAGGAAACAGCCAGAGAACAATACAAAGGGTAAGCTAGATATTTTTAAACTTTAAATTTTAAACTGGACAACCAACGTAGATCAGCCTTTTTAAACATTCACCAGAGTCCATCACTTCCTCATTCATATTACACAGCCATCAAGAAATCACATGTTTCACAATATTTTCAAGAGTCGTTCTATTCACATAATGCACCAAGTGTCTATCAATTCAATGTTTCTCATTTCTCACGTCAGACTTCCACTGACTCATCACATAAGACACTTGACACTACTTCCGGAAGACTCATGCATTGACTAGACTCATAGATTCGCACCTGTCATACTGCCCACTGTGAAATCACACACATTCACAGGGTCGCCGTGAAATCACACACATTCACAAGCGTATAATGAATCTCAATATCATCACCATCCAAGCATGACAGGGTTAATCCACACCACAGGTCGAGCTCGTTCTCTTTCAAACAACTCACCCATACGTATGAACCTCCTTCGACTCTCAACGCCCGAATAACTTCATCTATATGATTCCATTATATCAGGAGAGTCAGGATATCATAACGAATCACCGGTCAATGCACATCCTACACGATCTTACACGGTATTTTCTTTCCTGAAAATACTATGCCTTGATCTCACATTCACAACATTCAACACATCATGCCACACTTAAATGAATGATTTCAATCACCACAATAGTCATTTCAAAGGTTCATGTTTTCGAATATGTCATTTGAATCTCAAACAGTTTTCAAAGCAACACCCAAAAACAGAGAGTTCGCAAACAACGCCAAAACCGGCGATCTAGTTCAAAAACAAGGTATTTCGAAGACTGTATATAAAACCGGCGACCACGTCGCCCAAACACATAAGAACAGAGCATTTTACAAAGATGAAACGAAAACCGGCGACCACGTCGCCCTCACTTCAGAAATAGCTAAACTATGGCTTGTATTGAAAATGAAGTCTAGCTTCCCTTACCTGGACTTGCGCAAAACACCAGGAGCTCCGAAACCCAACGAAGCTTGAACCACGCCTTGTCTCTGTTTTCAGCGCCTGGTCTGTAGAACTAGCAGAGAACCTCTTAGGTGCTCTAAGGGCAACGTCGCTTGTCGCACTGATGCTGGAGGTTGCCTGAGTCTCAACGCAAGGAAGGGAAGAAGGGAGGGAGGAAGTTTGCACTCACTCTAACACTCTTGAGTCTGTAACGTTCTTTGCCTTCCCGCAGTGGCTTTTGAATCCCAACTTACCTGTCCACGCATGCTGCTGCTGCCACCCCTTCTGCAAGAAAGTCTGAGAACCACTGCCCTGAACAGTACGACCACTGTTGTCTCTGGTGCATGCCAACCACTGCTCTGAACAGTACTACCACTGTTGTCGCTTGTGCATGCCAACCACTGCTCTGAACAGTACGACCGCGAGTGTCTCCTGCGCATGCCAACATTCTGATGTCACCACTCTGAACCACCCTTCTGTCTACGTGGCACGTGTGTAGGACGTTTCATGCTGGGAGTCTGGGTCCCACTTTACTCTGTGTGAAACTCGACGTCGTGCGATAACTTTCCACCGCTGACTCATCCTGGCGAACGACCGATGTCTCCTTCGCCCTGGAAGACGACCGATGTCTCCTTCGCCCTGGAAGCCGACCGATGTCTTCCTCTGGGAGACGACCGATGTCTTCCCTGGCGACGCCCTCATAGCTCTCGCGCCCTGGCTACGTCCACATGCATCGCGCCCTGGCGATGCCCGCATGCCTCTCGCGCCTTGGCCACGTCCACATGCCTCGCGCCCTGGCAATGCCCGCATGCCTCTCGCGCCTTGGCCACGTCCACATGCCTCGCGCCCGCGCGATGCCTGCATGCCTCTCGCGCCTTGGCCACGTCCACATGCCTCGCGCCCGCGCGATGCCTGCATGCCTCTCGCGCCTTGGCCACGTCCACATGCCTCGCGCCCGCGCGATGCCAGCATGCCTCTCGCGCCTTGGCCACGTCCACATGCCTCGCGCCCGCGCGATGCCAGCATGCCTCTCGCGCCTTGGCCACGTCCACATGCCTCGCGCCCGCGCGATGCCTGCATGCCTCTCGCGCCCGCACGATGCTTGCATGCCTCGCGCCCTGGCGACGTCCACCTGGCGCTCATGTGTAGCAGGCGACCGGCGATCTCATAGCCTTCTAAACTTAACTTTTCCTCCCTTTTTAAATAAAACATACATAAAATTCTTTTAAAATATAACCCTTTTTATTCCAATTCAATTTTACAGGTCCTTACAGTACTGCTCCCTTAACAGCGTGGAAAACTGCACGAAGGACGTTATGTGTCCCTCAGGCAGGCTGATGAACCATTCCAGTGCTGTCCCAGTCAGTGTGGTCATAAAAAGTTTACAATGCACCGCATCTGAACCCCCTGATAACATCATCTGTGTGTGAAATGCCGTGAGATGCGCTTCTGGATCCTCCACCCCAGTGAACACAGTCTTAGGGCCCACGAAGGTGGCTAGGACTACTATGTCCATGATTGCTTGTGAGAAGGGCATTGGGAACGCCCTAAGTGGTGTTGGCGGGGCTCAATCATCCACCATGCGATCCTTGTTTTGCTGCAAATTACGCAACTTCATGCGCAATTCTTCATTCACCCGGTGTAACTCTTCATTCCTGGCCTGCAATGCAGCCAGGTCCATCTGCATACGCACCTGATCAACCCTAGATTCCGTCACCGTCTCCTGGAGGGCACGCATCGTTTCCATGAGTTATTGTATGGTAATGCTCTAACCCCAATTTGGTGGGACAAATCCTTGCCTGGTATTCCTCATGTCGCTGAATTTTCCTCTTTCGCTTGTGTATGTGACCTTGTTTTACTTCGGCCCCACGGTGGGCGCCAAATGTTCTTGCCGATTGACTCTCCTGTCAATTGACTCTACGACAATCACACGCCTCCTTCCCTCTCCTTAGGATACACTTCGTTGTGATGAACAACCTGCACCTGCAAGACGAAAAGGGGCGCCCTAGAGGCTGTTTGCACTTCGATGCTCAAGTCAAAAACCAGGGCAAGTACACCAAGTGTATTGAGTATATCAGTATAGGTCTAGAAACTGTGTACCTTTGTGAAGCATTTTACTACCCTTTATATAGTCTAGGGTTTCCTCTGCGCCGTACCCATATTTAGGGTTTACAGGAATACCCCTTGTGCCACTATCACCCAGACTTATGGTAATCTAGTGCGTAAGGTTTCCCTTAACTGGAGTGCAACTTCTAACAAGATGGCCACCTGGGTACCTCCTCGTGTACCTAAGCTCTGGGGCCATCTGTCCTTGGAGTGCCTTCACTATTCACGTGCCATGCATGCGGCCTCACTTGGAAACCCTAATCTTGATGGGCACTCTACCCTTCAAGACTCTGCACCTAACTGTGCTTTCCCTGCCACACGCATGGGTGCTTCGTGACTTAGGCTTCTCCCTACCTCTGGGCATTTTACTGATAACTGGTCTTCTCTTGGGACCCACATTAGATGTTACAGTTCTGTTGTTCAAAACACCCAAGACCGATGTCACATCGTCCCACTCTATTGCCGAGGACTCATCACCCGGCTGAGTGACGAGGACACATCATTCCACTCTGGTGATCGACACGCTGATGACTAATCATCCCACTAGTCTATACTACCCGTGGGGTCCATCCCACATGGCTTTGGCCCATGTTGTGGGACCCAGCTGACGTAGATCACCATTACTAACTGTTCTCGGTGTCCGAGGACTGGTCGGTACAATTGTTTTTCTGAAAACCTTAACAGAATTTTGTTAAATGGTTTTAGTATGCTTTAAATGATCCTAACTACCATGGCTCCTTTATTAAATGTTTTTGTCCACTTGGTTGGTCTATATAAAGGTGGTTTTACGCTCCTAATCTTGGTTTAAGAAAGAGAGTTTATCAAAAATAGTTTTTCCAAGATTTGAAAAAGCTTTGGATCATTCTTAAGTGTGTTGAAAAGGATTGGGTTGTATTTCTGAACTTTAAGCTTTGTAATATCCAGGTGTATTCTATTCCCTTCTTCCTTGATTACTATATTTATGTATTTGTGTTAACAGGGAGTGTTGTGTGTTCTTGAGGGGTTCAAGATCAACACTCTTGGTATGGTTTTCCAAAGGTAGTGTGTTTCTTGAGGGGTTCAAGGTCACTACTTTGGTGTGTGGTGTTTGTAATCTGGTTTTGATTGCATAATGGAATACCCAATGGTTTCTGGAGACTGGATGTAGCTCTTGGTGTAAGATTAAACCAATATAAATTTGTTTAAGTGATTCTCTCTTTCCCTAATCTCACATATATCTGTTTTAAGTTGTTTTTATTAACTGTTGATAAAAACAACTGGTTTGTTCTTGTCGGTTGACTCTCCTGTCGGTTGACTGTACAACAATCTCGTGCCTCCTTCCCTCTCCTTAGGTAATGCTTCACTGGATCGAAACAACCTACACCTGCAAAGATAGAAGGGGCGCCCTAGAGGTCGTTTGCACTCCGACGCTCAAGTCAATACTGGGCAAGCACATAAAGTGTATAGTATATTAGTTTCAGTCTAAAAATTGCGTACCTTTTTGAAGTGTTTTACTACCCTTTATATAGTCTATGGTTTCCTCTGCACCGTTACCTACATATAGGGTTTCTGGGACATGCCGTTACGTGCCGCTATTACACAACCTGGGAGTAATTTGGCATGTCACGTTCCCTTAACTGGAGTTCAAATTCTAATAGGATGGCCACCTGGGTACCCCCTCGTGCACCTAATCTCTAGGGCCATCTGTCCTGGGAGTGCCCTCGCTATTCTCATGCCATGCATGCAGCTTCACTTGGAAACCCTAATCCTAATGGGCACTCAAGCCCTTCAAGACTCTACAGCTAACTGTGTTTTCCCTGCCACACGCATGGATGCTTCATGACCTAGGCTTCTCCCTATCTCTGGGCATTTTATTGATAATTGGTCCTACTCTCGGGACCCACCTTCCATGATCTAGTTTTGTTGTTCAAAACACCCAAGACAGATGTCACATCGCCCCACTCTATTGTCGAGGACTCATCGCCCTGTTGTGTGACGAGAACACATCGTTCCAATCTGGTGATCGACATGCTAATGACTAATCAGCCCACTGGTCCATGCTACTCGTGGGACCCAGCCTACGTGGCTCTGGCCCATGCTGTGGGACCCAGCCTACGTGGCTCTGGCCCATGCTGTGGGACCCAGCTCACGTGGTTCACTCTGTTGCCGAGTACACATCGACATACCTCCTGATCGATCTCTGACCACTAATCGGCATGCTGGCTCATAGCTCATGCCACTTGAAGGACAATGTCTCACGCCACCTGTGGGACCCAGTTTATGTGGCCCACTACTACTAGCGGTCATCGATGTCCGAGGACTAGTCAGTACACAAGCCCCCCAGTCTCAATCTGTTAACTTGTTCAGCGAAGAGACTAAGTCATCGGCTCAGGGGACCTACGTGGCCCTAAGTGAAAGGACATGAACAGTGTGTCGAAGGGACGTCTCACCATACTTTCTTAATTTGTGTACACGCGGCTAGATCAACGACTAGGGCTTCTTAACGTTTGCATTCTCTTGCGTACATTAAACCCCTTCAAAAACCCGCGCTTCAGCACTGTTCCATCACTTTCACTCAAACTCTCTTGCGATCATCATCTTCTCTCGAATGCTACCACTCCCACTTCAGCTCTTGCAACCCTTCGTCTTCATTTGCTTAAAGGTATGATTTTTACTCCCTGGCCTGCCTTTATTTCATGATTCTGCTACTCATTACATGTTGTTCTGCTCTGGGACTGTTTATGATTTTTTCACTTTAGGGTTTCTGTTCTTCTGCTCTGTTTGCGTTCTTCGTCTTTGAGTCTCTGTCCACCATTTGAAACACACCATCGCTTTCTTCTAAACCCTTGTTTTCCTTCATCTAGCCTATCATTTTGTTTTTTTTTTTTTAGATTTGAGATGGCAAGAACAAAAACTACTTCCAACCCTCCTCCCTTAGTCGACTACAGGGCCCTCTACCCCTAGGCCCCTGAGGAACTCCTTGCTGAGACCTCAAAACTAACCACCTGTGCATACTTGAGGAAACACAGGGATGACGAGAACGAGGTCAAAGGGTGCGTATTTGGCAGGGAATGCGACGCGTATGTCTTGGTTCGACCTTGCACAGAGGGCGAACCAGTATGCACTGACGACCGTTCCAACGACGGAGAACCTTTCTTCTTCCTTTACACCACCATCTTCAAGCGAGTCAAAGTTTGCATGCCCTTTACTGGGTTCGAGAGGGCCGTCCTAACAGAGCTTAACATGGCGCCTGCCCAGCTGCACCCCAACAGCTGGGCCTTCGTGAGGGCCTACTCCATATTATGCAACCACCTAGGGTACCCTCCTTCCGTGGATGTCTTCCTCCACTTCTTTGAAGCGAAGAGCCCAGAAAAGAGGCTTTGGGTAAGCCTCAACAGGGTGGCGGGGAGAGTCCTCCTGACTCTCTTCCATCAATCCTACAAAGGATTCAAAGGGAAGTTCTTTAGGGTTTGCTGCAGTTCCTATGACCCCACTCTGCTTGATTGGTTTCCCCTGTATTGGGTTGAAAAACTGAAGTTTAAGAAACCCCGGGGTCTTGAGGAGCTGGCCCCCTTCGACCGCGAGTTGTGCCTGTAAGGACCTAGAAACTTTAATTGGAATGAAAGTGTTATATTTAAATAATTTCAGAAGATGTTATTATTTAAAAATACAAAGAGCTGGTAAATTAAGTTTCGTAGTAGTCGGACCTCGGACGTCGCCCAAGGTCTGGGGTCAGCTGGTAGAGGTCGGTCGGCTGACCATTGTATTAACCAAGTAGTCAGGTGCGATGACTTTATCGTGAGGTAATCACGTGGGTGTGCTCGAGGAAGACATGTGGATCAAGAAGAGTAAAGGAAGAAAAGTGTAGCTTAGAAGTCTACGAGATCGCCGTTGTTGAAGATGGAGGCGATCTCCGACTTCTCTGTCACATAATCGCCTGCCGCCTAGAGGAGACATGACCGCCAATCGCCTATGGTGTACGTGATCGACGGGAGTGCACGTAGTATGTGGTCAAGATGCTGGATTAACCATAGTGGGTTCCAAAAACCACGCGTATCAAGGTGTGGGTTAAGCCTTAGATACGCTGGGCATGCGAAGCTCTATGCTTGAGCATAAGAAATCCTCCCTAGTGTTGCATGCATGAGCGCACGAGGAGTAGTGCTGATCTATTCTTGGAAATGTGAAGCTACCGACGTCACCAAGCCATGTGGAGGTGATACCTTGGACGTAACATAGTGGGATGAAGAACCTTCAGCAAGCTGTGACGATGTGACATCGGTGACCAGAGTAAGGCGATGTGTTCTCATCACACACAAGGGCGATAAGAGATCGCCAACAGGATGAGAGGAACATCGGTCATCAACCAGGATGGGAGACACATCGGTGGTCTGCCAGGGTGAGACATCGGTGGTCCTCCAGGGTGAGACATCGGTTGTCTGCCAGGGTGAGACATAGGTGGTCCTCCAGGGTGAGACATCGGTTGTCTGCCAGGATGAGGAATCAGTCGTCCATCAGGAAGAGGAATCAGTCATCACCGGGATGAGGCACATCAGTCATCGCTGGTATGAGAGACACGCGGGCATCGCCAGGCGGCAGAAATGTGGGCATCGCCAGGGCGAGAGACAGACGGTCATCGCCAGGATGAGGGACACATCGGTCGTCTTCCAGGGAGAGACATCGGTCGTCCGCCAGGATGAGACATCGGTGGATAGTCATCGCGCGAGCGGTCATCGGTGGAAGGTTATCGCGCGATGTCGAGTTTCACACAGATAAGGTGGGACCCAGGCTACCAGCATGAGACGTCCTGCACGCGCGACACGTAGACAAAAAGGGTGGTTCAGAATAGTGACATCAGAGAGTTGGCATGCGCAGAGTCACGCGTGGTCGTACTGTTCAGGGAAGCGTGCACGCAAGCTTCCCTGCAGAGTGGGTGGTGGCAGCGGCATTTATGGACAAGTATGTTTAGATTCAAAAAACTCACTTCTGAGAGCAGAGAACGTTGATGTGGTTCAAGAGTGACAGAGTGAGTTTACCTTCGTCCCCCCCTCTTTTCTCTCCTTCGCGCTGCGATTCAGGTATCCTCAAGCACCAGTACGACGAGCGACGACTGCCCTTGGACACCTGGGAGGTTCTCTGCAAGTTCTCCAAAACGGACGCTAAAACAGAGTTAAGGCATCTTTAAGCTTCGATGGGTTTTGGAGCTCTTGGTGTTTTGCGCAAGTCCAGGTAAGGGAAGCTAGCATTTTCGTTTATAAAAACGTTAGGCGAGTAGGTTCTGAGGTGAGGGCGACGTGGTCGCCGGTTTTCATATTCCTTTTCACAATGCTCTGTTTTTATGTTTGGGGCGACATGATCACCGGTTTTAATGCTGTTTTCGAAATCCCCTGTTTTAGTGTCGTTTGAAACCGTTTTGAGATTGAAATGTGATATTCGAAAATCTGAACCGTGGAATGATTGTTGCTGTGATTGGAATCGTTCTTTTAAGTGTTATATGATGTGTTGAATGTTGTGAATGTGGGATCAAGACATAGTATTTTCAGGAAAGGAAATACCGTGTTGAGATTGGTTATGAGGTGTATTGATCAGTGAGTATCATGTGAATGAGACGATCCTGACTCTGCTGATATGATGGAGTCACATAGATGAAGTCATTCAGTTGGTGAGAGTCGAAGGAGGTCCATATGTATGGGTAAGTTGTTTGAAAGATAACTGACTTGACCTGTTATATGGATTAACCCTGTCATACTGTGAGAGTGATGAGATTGAGATCGAGATTGTGTTGATGCGCATGGCTGTGGGAACATTACAGCAATGAAGTATGACAGGTGCAGGTCTCTGGATGCTAAGTTCAACGCACGAGTCTTCCGGAAGTAGTGTCAAGTGTCTTGTGTGATGAGTCAGTGGAAGTCTGACGTGAGAAATGAGAAACATTGAAATTGATAGACACTTGATGAATTATGTGAATTGAACGACTCTTGAGGAATTGTGAAATATGTGATTACTTGATGGTCATGTGAAGGGAATGAGAAAGTTGATGGTTTTTACGTGGGTGTCTTAAATTTGTTTTATCTTGATTTTAAAGTTTCATATCTAAATTCTCTTTCAAATATCTAGCTTACCCTGTGTTTTTGGTGTTGTGTTTGGCTTTTTCTTAAACCTGTGATGATCATGTATAATTTACACGGGAGCAGATGATGTTGCAGGAAGTAGAGCTCCTCAGTGAGTGGTCGTCGGAAGGAGATCGCCTATTTCTGTTTCTGTTAGGCGATCACCCTTTTTTTTGTTTTCTGTTAGGAGATCGCCTGTTTTTTTTATTTTGCTGTATTTTGTTTAAGTTTAGGAAAACTGACTGGTTATGTATTAAACTCCCTGTGAGGAGAAATTTCATTACATATATATATTTATGTTCACTTCGATATTATGGTTTAACCTTTATTTCATTATATAGATATGAAAAGCATTTTGGCGGGATGTTACAGTGCCATCTTCTTTCCAGCTAGGGAGTAGTGTTTAAGACTGCCCAGCTGATTAGGCATGAGTATGATGCCGAAACCCTCAGCATCTATATTGGTACTTGCTTTTCATTTTTTAATTGTCTTTACCTTTGTTTATGTTGAGTAATGCTATGTGTTGCACTATAACTTGTAACATCCCGCCAAATTTCTTTTCATAAATATAAAATGAATTAAAGGTAAAACAATAATATTTAAGTGAACATAATTATATATAAGTAATGAAGTTGCTCCTCACAGGGAGTTTAATACATAACTGGTCAAATTTTCTCAAAACTTAACAAAATACAGTCAAATACATCGAAACCGGCGGTCTCCATACATAAACCGGCGATCTCCTAACAGAAGCCCCAAAACAGGCGATCTGCTATCAGGGCAGAAAACAGGCGATCACCACAAAGAGATAGAAACAGGCGATCTCTTCCCCGGCGACCACTCACTAAGGAGCTCTACTTCCTAGAAGATCATCTGCTCCCGTGTAAATTATACACGATCATCACAGTTTTAAGAAAACAGCCACAAAACCAAAACACGCAGGGTAAACTAGATATTTTAAAGAGAGTTTAAATATGAACATTAAAATCAAGATAAAACAAATTCAAGATACCCACGTAAAACTATAGAGTTTCTCATTCCCTTCACCTGATCGCCAAGAAATCACACATTTCACAATATTTTCAAGAGTCATTCTATTTCACAAAATGCATCAAGTGTCTATCAATTCAATGTTCCTCATTTCTCACGTCAGACTACCACTGACTCAGCACACAAGACACTTGACACTACTTCCGGAAGACTCGTGCATTGACTAGACTCAGAGATCTGCACCTGTCATACTAAACTGCTGTAATGTTTCCACAGCTATGCGCATCAACACATTCTCGATCTCAAGTTCACCATTCTCACAGTATGACAGGGTTAATCTGATGGAGGAGGGCCAAGCACATCTAGCCAAGGAAGCCAAGGCCCAAACCAAGAAGACCGTCTAAACCAAGAGGAGCGTCTAGCTCCAAGAAGTGAGCGTCTAGGACGTGAAGGAGGGAGGCTATCCATGGAGCTAGACCGTCTAGGACCTCTCACAAGATCCATGGCCAAGCACATTCACGCCCAAATGAGTCAAGCCACGGATGGGAGGGAGAAGACCTTGTACATGCTACTTAGAGGCCCATTAGGGGTAGCTTAGTAGATTAGTGTAGTGTAGAAAGCAAAACTTGCTCACTTAGGGGCGTGCTATCAAAAAAGGTGCCCTTAGCAATAGAAGGAGGGGTGTGCTAGCAAATAGGTGCCTTTAGCAAAAGAAGGAGGGGTGTACTATCAAATGTTGCATTTTTGACCTATCTTCTAGAATATTAGGATGATGGTGTGGTTTGACTAAAGTCAATACCCTAGGCAGCCCCATTTTTTGTATTTCCATCCCTACCCTTTAAGCTTGCTCACCAAGGCTCCTAAATCTATAAATAAGGAGGCCTACCTCATGTATTTTCAAGTTTATTTGAGTAATGTTATGCTGCCATTTTTTGTGCACAAGCTTTACTCCTCCTAGAAATCTAGGCTATAAACTTCAATCCTTTCACCTTCTCCCTTGAGCTGGCCGAACCTCTCAACCCATACTCATCATGCACCTTCAAGACCAACACAACTCCTAGGAGGGTCTTGTTTCACTCACCCATTGCTTCCGCTCCATCTATTTCTACTTTGATTCAAGAAGAACACATGAAAATGCCATCATAATCCATATAACAGGCCGAGCTCGTTCTTTTTCACACGACTCACCCATACATATGAATCTCCTTCGACTCTCAACGCCTGAATAACTTCATCTATATGAATCCATTATCTCAGGAGAGTCAGGATAATCTCATTATAGACATCACCGATCAATGCACATCCTACACGATCTTACACGGTATTTTCTTTCCTGAAAATACTATGCCTTGATCCCACATCCACAACATTCAACGCATCATACAACACTTAAATGAATGATTTCAATCACAGCAAAACTTACTCCAAGCTTCGTATTTTCGAATATCACATTTAAATCTCAAACAGTTTCTAAACAACACCAAAAACAGGGGAGTTCGTAAAACGACGCCAAAACCGGCGATCTGGTTCAAAAACAAGGTATTTCGAAGTCTGTATATAAAACCGGCGACCACGTCGCCCAAACACGTAGAACAGAGCATTCACGAAGATGAAAACGAAACCGGCGACCACGTCGCCCTCACTTCAGAAACAGCTAATCTATGGCTTGTATTGAAAATGAAGGCTAGCTTCCCTTACCTGGACTTGCGCAAAACACCAGGAGCTCCGAAACCCAACGAAGCTTAAAGAATGCCTTGGCTCTGTTTTTGCGTCTGGTTTGAAGGACTTGCAGAGAACCTCCCAGGTGCTCTAATGGTGGCCGTCGCTCGTCGTACTCTTGTGTGAAGGTGCCAGAATCGCAGTGCGAAGGAGAGAATGGAGGAGAAGGGAGGTAAACCCACTCTTTCGCTCTTGAACAACTGCAACGTTCCCCTCTCTCAGAAGTGGGTTTTTGCATCTTAAACCAGCTTGTCCACAAAAGTAGCTGCCACCACCCACTCTGCAGAGAAGTCTGAGTGTACGTTTCTCTGAACAGTACGACCACGTTTGTCTCTTGCGCATGCCAACCACTTCCTGAACAGTACGACCGCGAGTGTCTCCTGCGCATGCCAACATTCTGATGTCACTATTCTGAATCATCCTTTTTGTCTTCGTGGCGTACGTGCAGGACGTTCCATGCTGGGAGTCTGGGTCCTACCTTCTCTGTGTGCAACTCGACATCGCGCGATAACCTTTCGCCGATGGCCTCTCGCGCGAAGACTATCCACCGATGACCTCTCGCGCGAAGACAATCCACCGATGACCTCTCGCGTGAAGGCTATCCACCGATGACCTCTCGCGCGAAGACAATCCACCGATGACCTCTCGCGCGAAGGCAATCCACCGATGCCTCATCCTGGCGGACGACTGATGTCTCCCCCTGGAAGATGCCCGCATGCCTCGCGCCCTGATGATGCCCGCATGCATCGCGCCCTGGCGACGTCTGCATGCCTCGCGCCCTGGCGATGACGTGTAGTCTAGGCGACCGGCGATTATGTACTAACAAGGAAATCTTATAATCTTCTAAACTACACTTTCCTTCCTTTTTTTTTATTTTAAATAAAAACATACTTAGAATTCATTTAAAATATATCCTTTTATTCCAATTTAATTTTTTCAGGTCCTTACATAACTCATACTTGTTATTTGTCGCAGATATGGTACTTGATGCTGAGAAGAAGAAGAGACTGGCTGATCTGCTGAGTCGTTGTATGGCAGGTGGCTCAAGCCTCGCTGGTCTTCTTCCCCTGGTGCTGCTGCCCAAGGCCTAACCCTTGATGACAAAGATAAAAGGGCAGCGCCAGTAGTTGTCTCGGAAGGCAAGAATACTGATTCAGGCCTCGTGTTCAAGAGGGCCAGGGTGGGGGTTGCTGCAGTGACCTCTTCTGCTACCGAAGTGCAACCCCTATCCTTCAGGGAGCACCCCCCAAGTGCCTCCTCTCCTCTTAAGCAACTCCTGGCAATCGAAGGTGGGGGGGAGAATGCTCCCAGAGATGATTAGGTGCCTCCTGCTCCCGAGCTTCCCACAATCCTCCAACATGCCCTCAAACGCCTTCCTGTTAAAGAAGAGCTGGAGGCCTTGGACGGGGGTTCACTAAGGGACCGAATGAGTCAAAGCCTTGGTGAATTCCTCGCTACCTCCAGCGTTCTACTGAACCAGGCAAAGGCAGAGGCGGGGTTGAGAGAGGAAGTGGCCAAGCTAAAGAAAGAGTTGGCCCTCCAAGTCCAAGTGGCTTCCAAGCGCGAGACTGCCATGAGCCAGGAGCTTAGCAGTCTTCTCAGAGGCCAAGAAACTTCTCTTCGACAAGGGGCAGGAGGCCCTCCAGCTTGAGGCCAAATAAAGTGGCCAAGCTGGAGGAGAGGGCCACTAACCAAGAGGTTCAGCTGGGTAGAGTGGAGGAGGAGCTTGCCCAACAAACCGAACTACTCAAGAAGACGGAGGCGGAGCTAACTGAAGATGTCACTGACGCCTATGGGGAGGGGCTTGGCGATGCCCTTGCTCAGGTTGCCTGTGCGCATCCTGAGATGGACCTCTCGCCTTTCTTTGTATTAATGCAGGTTGTCGACAGAAAAATTGTCCCCAAGTAGGTCTCTTGAGCAGTTGTAATAAATAGCTGAACTTCTTGTAATGACAATTCTAATTTAAAACACTTGACCTTGTGCATATAACTGTCTTGTGAACAACTTACTTACATTGAGCACTTCATGTTTTCTTTGCGCGACTTGAATCTTCAGTACTCGATTGTTGTTTGACTACCTTAGCATACTTGGTTAACAACCTCTTCGACATAGAATCACCCTATAGGTAACATGCTTAAACTCTGACTGATAGGTGTAATCACCACTCGAGGGTATGAGAACCCACTATGGGTGAACCCTTACTGGTGGACTACGTCGCTTTTTTGGCATTTTCACTCAAGGGGAAAGGGTTTTTCATGACTCCCTTTCCGACCTCGAGACCTCTAACCCAATTGGACAACTTTTCACTGACCTCTCCTTGCACCATGAGAGGATTTAACTAATGAACCCCTTCATTCAACCTTGGTGTTCTCACTCGAGTGGGAGGTGTTCTCTGCGAACCCCTCTCTTCCACCTCGAGACTTCTAACACACAAACTATTTCTTAACTGACCTTTCCTCGCTCAAGGCAAGGGAGGATTTAACTGGTGTGAATCGCTCTGGGTGTTTTCACTCAAAAGGGGAGGCGTTCCTCTGCGAACCTTTCTTCCCCACTTTCGAGACTTCTAACCGAAGCAACGGTTTTTAGCTGACCTCTCATCGCCCATAAGCTGGGGAGGATTTCACTGGTGAACCCTGTTATTCAACTTGGGTGTTCTCACTCGAGGGAAAGGTGTTCTTTACGAACCTTCCTTTTACCCCCTCGAGACTTCTAAGACCGATTTGCATTTACCTGACCTCTCCTCACTCAAGGCAAGGGAGGATTTAACTGGTATGAGTCGTCCTTGGCATTTTCACTCAAAAGGGGAGGCGTTTTCTGCGAACCTTCTTTCCCGCTTCCGAGACTTCTAACCCAAGCTGACGACTCTTAATGACCCCTCATCGCCCGCAGGCGAGGGAGTATTTAACTGATGAACCTTGTTGTTCAACTTGGGTGTTCTCACTCAAAGGGAAGGTGTTCTATACAAACCTGCCTTCCCACTCTCGAGACCTCTAACCCCAAGTGATAGGTTCTTAACTGCATTGTACAAAATATTCAAGAATATACTTCAACTGAAAATTTTATTGGGTGACCTCATTAAAAACCCTTATAAGGGAAAAAAGAGTGTCCCCTAAATTGTGTACAACGTTACAACTTAACTGAAATAAAACTTAAGGTGGGTCGCATTCCATGTATGAGGAATCGGCCCACCCTCAAAAGTTTCAAATCTGTACGCCCCATTTACAAGGGCCTCTGTCACTCTGAAAGGACCAGTCCACTTGGGGGACAACTTGTTCTCCATCTAGTAAGGATGGGCTTTCCGCATCACCAAGTCGACAACCTGGAACTGCTGAGCTCTCAACTTGGAACTGTGCTTGAGTTCCACCCTTCTTTTTAATGCTTCAGCTTTGATTCCTGCTTCTTCCCTTACTTTATCCAGGATGTCCAGGTTCACCTTTCTTTCTTCGTTGAATTCTTCAGCTACGAAGTTCTGAAAGCGTGGCGAGCTCTCCTGGATCTCCATAGGGATCATGGCATCTAAACCATACAACAAGCTAAAGGGTGTCTCTTTGGTGGTGGACTGAGGAGTAGTGTGGTAAGCCGACACAATTCTGGGAACCTCCTCTGCCCAAGTTCCTTTGGCTTTCTCCAGCCTTCTCTTTAGCCCTCTGAGCAAGACTCGATTAGCTGACTCGACCTGCTCATTAGTCTGAGGGTGCACGACTGACACAAACACCTACTTGATTCCTAACTTTGTACATAGCTTCCCTAACTGTTGGCTTGCAAACTGAGTGCCATTATCAAACACCAAGCGCTTGGGTACACCAAAGTGACATCCTATGTTCCTCCACACGACATGTTGGACCTTATGGGCTGTGATTTGTGCTATTGGCTCAGCCTCTATCCACTTTATGAAATATTCTATGGCAACCACGAGGTACTTCATCTGTCGCACAGCCAAAGGGAAAGGCCCCAGAATGTCGATTCCCCAGGTGTGGAAGGGCCAAGGGTTGTATATCGACCTGAGCTCTTCTGGCGGCGCCTTATGCTAGTCAGCGTGTAGTTGACACTACTTGCACTGCTGTGCGTACGTCGTGCAGTCTTCCCTCATGGTTGGCCAATAGTACCCTGCGCGAATGGCCTTGGATACTAGAGCACGACCACCAATATGGCTTCCGCATATTGCTTCATGGAGCTCCGCCATTATCTGTGTGCACTGCTCACCATTTACGAACACCAAGATGGGGTGGGTAAACCCATGCCTGTACAACTCCCCGTCGATGAGTGTGTACTTAGTCGAGTTCTTCTTTATTTTTCTCACTTCCATTGGCTCCATTGGAAGCATCCCATCAGCTAGGTAGCGCTTGTAAGGCGTCATCCACGTTTCTCTTCTCTGCACCAGGCAGACCTGCAATGATTCTTCCCCCAACGTTGGATACGCATTGACCCTTGTCGTCTTCAAGGTCTCCTGAGTCAACGACCGACTACTCCTCTTCCCACCATCTGACTTGCTAATCTGATGGACTCCTACCAAATTCTCAGCAGTGTAGGTCCGAGGTGTCCTCAGGGTCTCCTGGATGACCATTCTCTATCTGCCCCCCTTGCCCGAGCTGGCGAGTTTGGCTAACAAGTCGGCTCGGGCATTCTACTCTCTAGGGACATGCACCAACTCAAATGCTACAAATGATTTCTTCAACACTTGGATGTATTCTAGGTAGGAGGCCATCTGAGGATCTTTGGCCTGGTACTCTCCCGCCACTTGGCCTGTGATCAATAGGGAGTCACTTTTTGCTAGCAGACTCTGCGCACCCATCTCCATGGCTAACAGTATCCCAGCGATTAGGGTCTCGTACTCTGCCTGGTTGTTTCTGGCCTTGAAAGCAAACCACAGGGCCTACTCAATATATAGCCCCTTTGGTCCTTCAAAGATCACGCCAGCTCCGCTGCCTTGCTGGTTAGAAGAGCCATCTACAAAGAGTACCCATCTGATGTCAGACTCTTCGTGGTGGGTTTCTGCCGAGGACAGTTCAGCTACAAAATCAACATAAACTTGGCCCTTGATAGGGCCTCTAGGCTCATACTGTATGTCAAACTCTGAAAATTCTATAGCCCAGCGTACCATCCTTCCCGCTACATCTGGCTTCTGCAAGACCTTATGAATGGGTAGGTCTGTCATCACCACCACTCTGAAACTTTGGAAGTAATGGCGAAGCCTCCTCGTCAAGAACACCACTACCAGCGCTGCCTTCTCTAGGGCTTGGTACCTCACCTCAGGCCCTTGCAATACTTTGCTAACAAAGTAGATTGGCTTCTGAACCTGGTCCTGGTCCTGCACAAGAACTGAACTCATCGCCCTCTCAGTTACTACAAAATACAGGTGCAGCGGGGTGCCGAGCTGTGGTTTGCACAACACTGGTGGGCTAGCCAGGTATTCCTTCAGCTTGAGGAACGCTTCCTCACATTCCTTGGTCCAAGAACCTACTGTTCCTCCTCAAGCACTGAAAATAGAGGTGGCCTTTAACTCTCTCAACTGATACGAATCTGCACAAAGCGGCCATTGTAAGGACCTGTAAAATTGAATTGGAATAAAAAGGGTTATATTTTAAAAGAATTCTATGTATGTTTTATTTAAAACAAAAAGGGAGGAAAAGTTAAGTTTAGAAGGCTATGAGATCGCCGGTCGCCTGCTACACAAGAGCGCCAGGTGGACGTCACCAGGGCGCGAGGCATGCAGGCATCGCGCGGGCGCGAGAGGCATGCAGGCATCGCGCGGGCGCGCGAGGCATGCAGACATCGCGCGGGCGCGAGAGGCATGCAGGCATCGCGCGGGCGCGAGAGGCATGCAGGCATCGCGCGGGCGCGAGAGGCATGCAGGCATCGCGCGGGCGCGCGAGGCATGCAGGCATCGCGCGGGCGCGAGAGGCATGCAGGCATCGCGCGGGCGCGAGAGGCATGCAGGCATCGTGCGGGCGCGAGAGGCATGCAGGCATCGCGCGGGCGCGAGAGGCATGCAGGCATCGCGTGGGCGCGAGAGGCATGCAGGCATCGCGCGGGCGCGAGAGGCATGCAGGCATCGCGCGGGCGCGAGAGGCATGCAGGCATCGCGCGGGCGCGAGAGGCATGCAGGCATCGCGTGGGCGCGAGGCATGCGGGCATTGCCAGGGCGCGAGGCATGTGGACGTGGTCAAGGCGCGAGAGTTATGAGGGCGTCGCCAGGGAAGACATCGGTCGTCTCCCAGAGGAAGACATCGGTCGTCTTCCAGGGCGAAGGAGACATCGGTCGTTCGCCAGGATGAGTCAGCAGTGGAAAGTTATCGCGCGACGTCGAGTTTCACACAGAGAAGGTAAGACCCAGACTCCCAGCATGAAGCGTAGTGCACGCACGCCACGTAGACAAAAAGGATGGTTCAGAATAGTGACATCAGAATGTTGGCATGCGCAGGAGACACTCGCGGTCGTACTGTTCAGAGCAGTGGTTGACATGCACAAGCGACAACAGTGGCAGTACTGTTCAGAGCAGTGGCTGGCATGCATAAACGACAACAGTGGCAGTACTGTTCAGGGCAGTGGTTCTCAGACTTCTCTGCAGAGTGGGTGGTGGCAGCTGCTTTTGATGGATAAGTTGGTTTAAGATGCACAAAAACCCACTGCTGAGAGAAGAAAAGGTTGCAGCATTCAAAGAGAGAAAGAGTGAGTTACCCCCCTTCTCCTCCAGTTGCCTCCTTCGCGCTGCGATCCTAGCACCTTCACGCGAGAGTACGACGAGCGACAGCCACCATTAGAGCACCTGGGCAGTTCTCTGCAAGTCCTTCAACCAGACGCAAAAACAGAGCCAAGGCATTCTTCAAGCTTTGTTGGGTTTCGAAACTCTAGGTGTTTGCGCAAGTCCAGGTAAGGGAAGCTAGACTTCATTTTCAATACAAGCCATAGATTAGCTGTTTCTGAAGTAAGGGCGACGTGGTCGCCGGTTTTCGTTTGCATCTGCGTGAATGCTCTGTTCCATGTGTTTGGGCGACGTGGTCGCCGGTTTTTAAATGCAGACTTCGAAATACCCTGTTTTTGAACCAGGTCGCCGGTTTTGGCGTTGTTTGCGAAACTCTTTGTTTTTGGTGTTGCTTTGAAACTGTTGAGATTTAAATGAGATATTCGAAAATAAGAACCTTGGATTGAGTTTTGCTGTGATTGAAATCATTCCTTTAAGTGTTATGTGATGTGTTGGATGTGGTGAATGTGGATCGAGGCATAGTATTTTCAGGAAAGAAAATACCGTGTAAGATCGAGTAGGATGTGCATTGATCGGTGATGTCTATAATGGGATTATCCTGACTCTCCTGAGATAATGGATTCATATAGATGAGGTTATTCAGGCGTTGAGAGTCGAAGGAGGTTCACATGTATGGGTGAGTCGTGTGAAACAGAACGAGCTCGGCCTGTCATATGGATTAACCCTGTCATACTGTGAGAATGGTGAACTTGAGATTGAGATTGTGTTGATGCGCATAGCTGGTAAACATTACAGCTTGTATGACAGGTGCAGAATCCCTGAGTCTAGTCAATGCACGAGTCTTCCGGAAGTAGGTCAAGTGTCTTGTGTGCTGGGTCAGTGGTGGGCTGACATGTGAAATGAGGAACTTGAAATTGATAGACACTTGATACAGTTGTGAAATAGAATGACTCTGGAAAATATTGTGAAATGTGTGATTTCTGGGTGATCAGGTGAAGAGTATGAGAAACTTGATAACTGTACGTGAATATCTTGAAATTGTTTACCTTGATTTTTATTTTAAGTATCCTTATTTAAACTCTCTTTAAAATGTCTAGCTTACCCTGTGTTTTCGTTTGTGTTGTGGCCTTTTCTTAAACCTGTAATGATCGTGTATAATTTACACGGGAGCAGATGATGTTGCAGGAAGTAGAGCTCTTTAGAAAATTGTCGCTGGAAGGAGATCGCCTGTTCTCTTTTCTGTTGGGTGATCGCCCCTCTTGCTGCTTTATAATAGGAGATCACCTTTGGGAAAGGAGATCGCCCTTCTTATAGGAGATCGCCCTTTTTGCCAGGAGATCGCCTATCGGTCTTTTGTATTGTATTTCGTTTACGTTTTAATGGAGAAGTGATCGTTTGTATTAAACTCCCTGCGAGGAGAAACTTATTTATTTTATATAAAGATTTTGCTCACTTCAATTTATTTGTCACCTTTATTTTCGTTTTATATTTATTTTCAAAGTAATTTGGCGGGATGTTACAGCCATTGTAAGGACCCAAAAAATTTTATTGGAATAAAAGTGTTAGACTTAAATAATTTCAGAGGATGTTATTATTTAAAATACAAAGAGTTGGTAATTGAAGTTTCATAGTAGTCGGACCTCGGACGTCGCCCAAGATCTGGGGTCAGCTGGTAGAGGTCGGTCGGATGACGTGTGGATCAAGAAGAGTAAAGGAAGAAAAGTGTAGTTAAGAAGTCTTCTACGAGATCGCCGTTACTGAAGACGGAGGCGATCTCCGACTTCTCTGGGACATAATCGCCTGACGCCTAGAGGAGACATGACCGTCAATCGCCGATGGTGTACGTGATCGACGGGAGTGCACGTAGTACGTAGTCAAGATACTGGATCAACCAGAGTGGGTTCCACAAAACCCCACGTATCAAGGTGTGGTTAAGCCTTAGATACGCTGTGCATGCAAAGCTCTATGCTTGAGCATAAGAAGTCATCCTTAGTGTTGCATGCATGGGAGCACGAGGAGTAGTGCTGATCTACTCTTGGAAATGTGAAGCTACCGATGTCACCAAGCCATGTGGAGGTAATACCTTGGACGTAACATAGTGGGATGGAGAACCTTCAGTAAGGTGTGACGATATGACATCGGTGAGCAGAGTAAGGCGATGTGTTCTCGTCACACACAAGGGTGATAAGAGATCGCCAACAGGATGAGAGGAACATCGGTCATCAACCAGGATAGGGGACACATCGGTGGTCTACCAGGGTGAGACATCGGTTGTCTTCCAGGGTGAGACATCGGTGGTCTGCCAGGGAGAGACATCGGTGGTCTACCAGGGTGAGACATCGGTTGTCTGCCAGTGTGAGGAATCAGTCATCACCGGGATGAGGCACATCAGTCATCGCCGGTATGAGAGAGACATCGGTCGTCTCCCAGGGAGAGGCATCGGTCGTCCTCTAGGATGAGGCCTCGGTGGATAGTCATCGCGCGAGAGGTCATCGGTGTAAGGTTATCGCGCGATGTCGAGTTTCACGCAGATAAGGTGGGACCCAGGCTCGCAGCATCAGACGTAGTGCACGCGCGACACGTAGACAAAAAGGGTGGTTCAGAATAGTGACCTCAGAATGTTGGCATGCGCAGAGGCACGCGTAGACGTACTGTTCAGTGCAGCGTACACGCAAACTTCCCTGCAGAGTGGGTGGTGGCAGCGGCTTTTGTGGACAAGTTAGTTTAAGATGCAAAAACCCACTTCTGAGAGAAAGGAACGTTGCAGTGGTTCAAGAGCGAAAGAGTGTGTTTACCTCCCTTCTTCTCTTTTCTCTCCTTCACTTTGCGATTCAGGCCCTATCACGTTCTTGCTTGGCTATCGACGACTGCCATAGAGCACCTGGGAGGTTCTCTGCAAGTTCTACAAACCAGACGCTAAAACAGAGCCAAAGCATCCTTTAAGCTCGGTGGGTTTTGGAGCTCTTGGTGTTTTGCGCAAGTCCAGGTAAGGGAAGCTAGCTTTATTTTCAATAAAAGCCGTAGATTTGCTGTTTCTGAAGTGAGGGCGACGTGGTCGCCGATTTCATATTATTTTTCGTGATACTCTGTTCTATGTGATTGGGCAACGTGGCCGCCGGTTTTTAACCCCTTTTTTCATGATGTTCTGTTCTTATGTGTTTGGGCGACGTGATCGCCGATTTTAAATACAGATTTCGAAATCCCCTGTTTTTGGACAAGATCGCCGGTTTGGCGTTGTTTTTCGAACTCCCCTGTTTTTGGTGTTGTTTGAAACTGTTTGAGATTTAAATGTGATATTCGAAAATCTTAACCTTGGCATGAGTTTTTCTGTGACTGAAATCGTTCATTAAGTGTTATATGATGTGTGGAATGTCGTGAATGTGGGATCAAGACATAGTATTTTCAGGAAAGGAAATACCGTGTTGAGATTTGGTTGTGAAGTGTATTGATCTGTGAGTATCCTGTGAATGAGGCGATCCTGACTCTGCTGAGATAATGGAATCACATAGAGGAAGTTATCCAGTTGGTGAGAGTCGAAGGAGGTTCATATGAATGGGTGAGTCGTGTGAAAAAGAACGAGCTCGGCCTGTTATATGGATTAACCCTGTCATACTGTGAGAGTGATGAATTGAGATCGAGATTGTGTTGATGCGCATGGCTGTGGAAACATTACAGCCAAATGAAGTATGACAGGTGCATGTCTCTGGATGCTAAGTTCAACGCACGAGTCTTCCGGAAGTAGTGTCAAGTGTCTATGATGTGATGAGTCAGTGGAAGTCTGACGTGAATAATGTTGAGAAATTGTTGATAGACACTTGATGGTTGTGTGATATGAATGAGAAAGTGATGGACTCTTGTGAATGTTTAAAAAGGCTGATCTACGTTGGTTGTCCAGTTTATAATTTAAAGTTTCAAAAATATCTAGCTTACCCTTTGTATTGTTATGTGGCTGTTTTCTCTTAAAACTGTGATGATCGTGTATTTTACACGGGAGCAGATGATCTTCCAGGAAGTAGAGCTCCTTAGTGAGTGGTCGCCGGAAGGAGACCGCCTGTTTCTGTCTCTATGTGGTGATCGCCTGATTTATGTTCTGATAGCAGATCGGCTGTTTTGGGTCTTCTGATCGGAGATCGCCGGTTTATGTAGGGAGACCGCCGGTTTCAATTTATTTGGCTGTATTTGTTTAAGTTTTGGAAAAATTGACCGGTTATGTATTAAACTCCCTGTGAGGAGCAACTTCATTTTAAATAAATACGTATGTTCACTTAAATATTATTGTTTTACCTTTATCTCATTCTATATTTATGTAAAGAAATTTGGCGGGATGTTACATTAATGGTATCAGAGCAGTTCGTCCTTAGGATGACCTGAGGGCTGTGGATCCATTGTGTTTCTTCTGCTCACAAAATTTATTGGAGTTTTAAATAAAAACTATAGTGAAAGGTTTTCAAACGTTTTTGTATTGAAATTTTGTGTGTGCTTTAGTGAATATATGCCCTAACTGAAAATCTTAGTATTAAGAATGAGAGGATCTTGATAAAGTAGTGAGGGTGCACACTCATAACTGGATCAAGATGATTCTCAATCTTAAATTCTGAAGGTTTGACGTTTAGCATATATTGAATTCTGGTGTGTTTTATTTCAGTGTATTGAGTGTTTTTGTATTGATTGAAAGTGGTTGTTTGGATTGATGGTTGTATACCAGCAACTGTTCTGGTGTTTTGCTTGAGGTTATAAGTATTATGATTCTGTTGATGAACTCAAATTCTAAATGACTTTGAGATGTTGACCTTTGTAAGGTCTAGATGTTACCTCCTGAATGAATCGATTTCTTATCGATCTCATTCTTATAGTTGTGGGGGGGATATAGAAACCAATAGTTTCCTAATCTTCTACAGAGAAGAATGGCTCCTAGACAGCCTACCCCTCCCAAACCTTCTGCTGAAATGGGCCAGATCGCCAGGGCCATTGGGATGATGGCGAGTGCCATCCAGCAGCAGAATACGGCGATGTCTCAGAATCACCAAGCTACGCTGCAGCATTAGGAGACCGCCAGATCGGCTGCAACAGCCCCCAACGTCGGTCAGCCTCAGGAGCAGATGGGACTGACCGAGTTCATGAGGCGCAACCCACCCAAGTTCAGTGGGAATGCTACCCCTGATCAAGTAGATCAGTGGGTCAGGGAGTTGGAGAAAATCTTCAGGGCGACCTCCTGCCCTGAAGATAAGAAGCTGGTATTCGCCACATGTCTTCTGTTTGGAGAAGCTGAGCTCTGGTGGATGGGAACTCAGCAGATGATGGAGGCCCGAGAGGAAGTGTTGGATTGGGAGAGCTTCAGGGTGAGGTTCCTGGAGAAACACTTCCCAGACAGCGTAAGGTTTGCGAAGGAAGCTGAGTTCCTAAAGTTGGAGCAGGGGGATATGTCTGTGAACGCCTATGATGCTCGGTTTGAGTACCTCACCCGATTCTATACCCAGGCGACCTCCGAGGCCTGGAGGTGTAGGAAGTTTGAAGAGGGACTGAAGCATGGGCTGAAGAGGACCATATACCCGATGTGCATAAGAGAATTTCACACCTTAGTGGAGAAGGCGATGATGGTGGAGGCACTGGAGAAGAGTGACTCTCGGGTGATCAGGTCACACCCAGGGGGTTCTTTCAGTGGGAAGGTCAAGGTGCACCACCCACAAAGCAAGCCTTATGCGGGACCTCCACCACATCGGGCAGGAGCAGTTTCGCCCCAGTTCCAGCAGCAACAAACATGGAAACCTAGATGTTTCACGTGCCAAAAGATGGGGCACATATCTAGAGATTATCCTAGCAGAAATAGGATGACTCAATCCAGTGGTTCCCAACAGATGAGGAATGAAGGCAGCAGACCTCAGGCAGCAGGGAGAGTGTTTACCATGACGGGAGCAGAGGTGCCTCAGTCAGGTAACTTGGTGGAAGGTGCTTCGTGAATCCTAGCTCGGTTGGGAGTGAAGAATGAAGAGGACGTAAGCAGGACACCTGTGGTGAAAGATTTCATGGATGTATTTCCAGAAGAAATACCTGGATTACCTCCTAAGAGAGAAGTAGAATTCTCTATTGATTTGATACCTGGAGCTGGACCAGTGTCAATGGCTCCCTACTGAATGGCTCCAGCTGAGTTGATGGAATTAAAGAAGCAAGTGTAAGTCAGATTTAGTTGTACCAAGGTTTAGTTTCAGCTACGTATAAGTTATGGAGAGTAAATAAGCTGTATGATTGAAGGTTTAAAGACTTAAGCATGTGTATCCATGGGAAGTACCAGAGTTAAGTTCCAAGATGAAAGTAGGAATTTTTTTTTTTTTTGATCTGGAGCTTGGAAGGCGTTAGTGTCAGTAACACAACATAAGATGGCTCTAGCTGGACACAAGGCTTAAAATGGAAATTTGAGATTTGGTAGAGAATAAGTTTACAAGATGACTATATCATCTTGAGATGTATCAATGATTTTGGGAAAGAGGAAAGATGAAATATCTTAATTGTGTTTAAAGTTACAGTTAGGCAAAGAAAATTGTTGAAAAGCAACAGGCGGAGAAATTGCTTGGATGAGAGAGAAAGTCTCACGTGGGATGGATGTTGTTTAATTGATTTGGATTTGAAAGCAGTATGTGATTCGAAATTTGGACACTAGTTTATGTTGAGTATGTAGGAGATGAATTGGATGTTATTCCAGAAAAGGGATTAGTGATCTGTCAATCACGTTTCCAAAGGTTAAGCTCAACGAAAGATAGTGTTTCCAAAGTTCAGCCGAGTTGATTAAATTGAAGAAAATAAGTGGAAGAATTGTTAGAGACGCAGTTAGTCAAGCCCAATATATCTCCTTGGAGTTTCCAGCGTTGTTGGTTAAAAAGGAAGAGGAAGGACCTCAACTGTGTAGGGACTACAGGAAGTTGAATAAGTTGACCATCTAGGGCAACTATCCTCTACCCGTAATTGATGAGTTGAGGGATCAGTTAGATGGAATTTCAGTGTTCTCAAAGTTTTATCTGAAATCTGGATAAAACCAGTTTTTGCTAAGACAGAAGATGTGCAGAAGACAAGCCTTTTGAGGTTTAGTATGATGCCTCACATCAAAGTTCGAATTGTGTCTGAATACAAGAGAAGACAGGAGTTGCATATGTTCAATGCAACTCAAATTTCATGAGAGAAATTATTCTACTTATGATTTAGAATCGGCAGTGGTAGTATTGTTATGGAGATTTGAAGACAGTAATTGTATGAAGCTTTGTATGGGAGGAAATGCAGAATTCCCTTATTGTTGGAACCAGGAGGGCGAACCAGTTTTGATTGAACGATTAGAGGATCCTAGTCTGAAACGTATTGTGGAATTTGCTAGGCACCAATCAGGCTAAAGGCTTTGTAACGGGTAAAGATGGAATATTGAGATTAATGGCAGAATTTGCATACCAGCAGATGGAGAATGGAATTTGATGAAGTATTGGAGTAGTAAGAGTTGGTTCAACAGACAACCGAGAAGGTGAAACTGATGCAAGGCAGAATGAAAGCTTCTCAAAGTCGGCAGATGTCCTCGACAGATCAGAGGAGAAGACCTTTGGAGTTTGCTGCTGGGGATCATGTCTTTATGAGGGGAACACCAGCCAAGGGTGTAGGACGAGCTATCAGATCAAAGAAGCTGTCCCCTAAGTTTGTTGGGCCATATCAGATCCTGAGGAGGATCGGTCCAGTGGCTTATGAGATCGCCCCACCTCCCCAATTAGCAAACCTGCATAATGTATTTCACGTATCACAGCTAAGTAAGTATCTTGCAAACCCTAGTCACGTGTTGAAAGTGGACGACGTGCAGATCGGGTGATTCAACATGGGAATTAGAAGAAACCATGAGAGAAGCCCATCCATACCTTCTTTCCTTATAATTCAATTTTCGGGGACGAAAATTTTTTTCTTGTTGGGGAGATTGTAAGGACCCAGAAAATTTTATTGGAATAAAAGTGTTAGACTTAAATAATTTCAGAGGATGTTATTATTTAAAATACAAAGAGTTGGTAATTGAAGTTTCATAGTAGTCGGACCTCGGACGTCGCCCAAGATCTGGGGTCAGCTAGTAGAGGTCGGTCGGATGACGTGTGGATCAAGAAGAGTAAAGGAAGAAAAGTGTAGTTAAGAAGTCTTCTACGAGATCGCCGTTACTGAAGACGGAGGCGATCTCCGACTTCTCTGGGACATAATCGCCTGACGCCTAGAGGAGACATGACCGCCAATCGCCGATGGTGTACGTGATCGACGGGAGTGCACGTAGTACGTAGTCAAGATACTGGATCAACCAGAGTGGGTTCCACAAAACCACACGTATCAAGGTGTGGTTAAGCCTTAGATACGCTGTGCATGCAAAGCTCTATGCTTGAGCATAAGAAGTCATCCTTAGTGTTGCATGCATGGGAGCACGAGGAGTAGTGCTGATCTACTCTTGGAAATGTAAAGCTACCGATGTCACCGAGCCATGTGGAGGTAATACCTTGGACGTAACATAGTGGGATGGAGAACCTTCAGCAAGGTGTGACGATATGACATCGGTGAGCAGAGTAAGGCGATGTGTTCTCGTCACACACAAGGGCGATAAGAGATCGCCAACAGGATGAGAGGAACATCGGTCATCAACCAGGATGGGGGACACATCGGTGGTCTACCAGGGTGAGACATCGGTTGTCTTCCAGGGTGAGACATCGGTTGTCTTCCAGGGTGAGACATCGGTGGTCTGCCAGGGAGAGACATCGGTGGTCTACCAGGGTGAGACATCGGTTGTCTGCCAGTGTGAGGAATCAGTCATCACCGGGATGAGGCACATCAGTCATCGCCGGTATGAGAGAGACATCGGTCGTCTCCCAGGGAGAGGCATCGGTCGTCCTCTAGGATGAGGCCTCGGTGGATAGTCATCGCGCGAGAGGTCATCGGTGTAAGGTTATCGCGCGATGTCGAGTTTCACGCAGATAAGGTGGGACCCAGGCTCGCAGCATCAGACGTAGTGCACGCACGACACGTAGACAAAAAGGGTGGTTCAGAATAGTGACCTCAGAATGTTGGCATGCGCAGAGGCACGCGTAGACGTACTGTTCAGTGCAGCGTACACGCAAACTTCCCTGCAGAGTGGGTGGTGGTAGCGGCTTTTGTGGACAAGTTAGTTTAAGATGCAAAAACCCACTTCTGAGAGAAAGGAACGTTGCAGTGGTTCAAGAGCGAAAGAGTGTGTTTACCTCCCTTCTTCTCTTTTCTCTCCTTCACTCTGCGATTCAGGCCCTATCACGTTCCTGCTTGGCTATCGACGACTGCCATAGAGCACCTGGGAGGTTCTCTGCAAGTTCTACAAACTAGACGCTAAAACAGAGCCAAAGCATCCTTTAAGCTCGGTGGGTTTTGGAGCTCTTGGTGTTTTGCGCAAGTCCAGGTAAGGGAAGCTAGCTTTATTTTCAATAAAAGCCGTAGATTTGCTGTTTCTGAAGTGAGGGCGACGTGGTCGCCGGTCTCATATTCTTTTTCGTGATACTCTGTTCTATGTGATTGGGCAACGTGGCCGCCGGTTTTTAACCCCTTTTTTCATGATGTTCTGTTCTTATGTGTTTGGGCGACGTGATCGCCGGTTTTAAATACAGATTTCGAAATCCCCTGTTTTTGGACAAGATCGCCGGTTTGGCGTTGTTTTTCGAACTCCCCTGTTTTTGGTGTTGTTTGAAACTGTTTGAGATTTAAATGTGATATTCGAAAATCTTAACCTTGGCATGAGTTTTTCTGTGACTGAAATCGTTCATTAAGTGTTATATGATGTGTGGAATGTCGTGAATGTGGGATCAAGACATAGTATTTTCAGGAAAGGAAATACCGTGTTGAGATTTGGTTGTGAAGTGTATTGATCTGTGAGTATCCTGTGAATGAGGCGATCCTGACTCTGCTGAGATAATGGAATCACATAGAGGAAGTTATCCAGTTGGTGAGAGTCGAAGGAGGTTCATATGAATGGGTGAGTCGTGTGAAAAAGAACGAGCTCGGCCTGTTATATGGATTAACCCTGTCATACTGTGAGAGTGATGAATTGAGATCGAGATTGTGTTGATGCGCATGGCTGTGGAAACATTACAGCCAAATGAAGTATGACAGGTGCATGTCTCTGGATGCTAAGTTCAACGCACGAGTCTTCCGGAAGTAGTGTCAAGTGTCTATGATGTGATGAGTCAGTGGAAGTCTGACGTGAATAATGTTGAGAAATTGTTGATAGACACTTGATGGTTGTGTGATTTGAATGAGAAAGTGATGGACTCTTGTGAATGTTTAAAAAGGCTGATCTACGTTGGTTGTCCAGTTTATAATTTAAAGTTTCAAAAATATCTAGCTTACCCTTTGTATTGTTATGTGGCTGTTTTCTCTTAAAACTGTGATGATCGTGTATTTTACACGGGAGCAGATGATCTTCCAGGAAGTAGAGCTCCTTAGTGAGTGGTCGCCGGAAGGAGACCGCCTGTTTCTGTCTCTATGTGGTGATCGCCTGATTTATGTTCTGATAGCAGATCGGCTGTTTTGGGTCTTCTGATCGGAGATCGCCGGTTTATGTAGAGAGACCGCCGGTTTCAATTTATTTGGCTGTATTTGTTGAAGTTTTGGAAAAATTGACCGGTTATGTATTAAACTCCCTGTGAGGAGCAACTTCATTTTATATAAATACGTATGTTCACTTAAATATTATTGTTTTACCTTTATCTCATTCTATATTTATGTAAAGAAATTTGGCGGGATGTTACAGCCATCCGCCCTGTTCACTGCTGAACCTCCTTCACTGACGTCGGGCTTCTCATAGCGAGGATTGCAGCGTACTTATCAGGATTCGCCTCTATCCCATGCTCGATGAGTAAGAAGCCTAAAAACTTGCCTATTTCCACCCCAAAAACACACTTCTCTAGGTTCAACTTCAGCCTATACTTAGCTATTGTTGTGAATAGCTCTTCCAAATCAGCGACGTGCTAATCCTTAACCGGCGAGGTCACCATCATGTTATCTACATAGGCTTGCACGTTGCGTCCTATCATAGGTGCGAGCACCTTGTCCATCAGCCTCTAGTAGGTGGCACATGCGTTCTTCAACCCAAAGGGCATGAATGTGTAACAATAGCAAGACAACTCTGTCATGAACGTTGTCTTGCACTCATCCATGGGATGCATCCTGATTTGGTTGTAGCCAGAAAAGGCATCCACGAAGCTAAGTAGCTTGCAGCCCGAGGCACTGTCCACCAAGGCGTCAATACTTAGCAGGGGATAGGAGTCCTTTGGGCATGACTTGTTGAGGTCGGTGAAGTGTATGGACATCCTCCACTTCCCATTAGTTTTCTTTACCAGCACCACATTCGCCAGCCACTCTGGATATTTGATCTCTCGGATGTGACTAGCCCTCAACAACTTCTGCGTCTCCTCCTTGATGTCATGTCTCCTCTCTTCATTGAACTTCCTCCTTCTCTAACAGACAGGCCTAACTTGGGGATCCATTGCAAGGTGATGACATAGGAAATCGGGGTCGATGCCAGGCATGTCTGAGGCGGACCATGCAAAGGCATCCAGGTGTCGCTCTATGACTCCTGCAATCTGGTCTTGCGCGTCTTCGCACAAGGATTTGCCAAGCTTGAACACCTTACCTCCAATCTCCCTCTCCAGGATGTCTTTAGCTGGCTCAAGTCGTCTCTCTTGGGCGACCTCTGCTCGTGTGACCCTTCTCCTCCTCTGGACAGGTCAACAATGGTGCACACCCCACCTGGTGGTTGGGTGGTCATAGTGAACACCCCTCTCTTTGTCTTGAGGCTATTCTCATAACACTTCTTAGCCTCCTTCTAATTTGACCTGATGGTGATCACTGCTCCTTCCGTAGAAGGCAGTTTCATCTTCATATGCCTCGTCGGCGTCACCGCCCTTAACTTGTTCAGGGCTGGTCTGCCCAATAATATATTGTAAGCTGAGGGGGTATTTACGACAAGGTATTTGATGTTCTCTGTACGGGAAGCCACTCCATCTGTGAAGGTGGTCCTCAGCTCTATGTGCCCCTGCACTTCGGCCTGGTCTCCAGTAAATCCATATAAGCAACCAGTGTAGGGTCTTAACTGATAGCATTCCTATGAGCTCTTCTTTGGGATTTGGTATTCCTTGGTGATGATGGATGCGGAAGCTTATGGAGGAGGTGAGCAAGGCCTTCCTAGGAAGCATGGGTGCCTTGAAGGTGCATGAAGAGTGAGGAAATGGGGAGGTTCGGCCAGCCCCTTTGGTAGTGATGAATTGAAGACTAAAACCTAAGTGTTAGGCAAAGATTAGTGTATGGCACAATTTAGGCAGCATAACAATACTCTATTTAATCTTGAAAATAAAATAGGTTGGCTCCTCCTTTTATAGGCTAAGGAGGACCATAAAGGTTAACCTAATGCTAAGCAAATGTACTCAAAATGAAATGCAAATGCCAACACACATCACTCATGGCCAGCCCTAGTTTTAGAAATACTTCTAGAAATGTAACAAAAAGCTAGGTGAAACCCTCATGGAATCAAGTTTGTGCTATTTACACCACAACTAAAACTAAGCTACTCTTGATGGGCCTTCATGTAATATGTACAAATATCTTTCTCTCCCATCCTTAGCTAGGTCAACATCTTCATGTAGTCTTTTGGCCATGGACCTAGTAAATGGTCCTAGACGCTCTTCCCATGGCCCTAGAAGCTCCTTCCATAGCCCTAGACACTCCTCTTCTTGCCCTAGACGCTCTTGGTTTGGCTTTGGATGCTCTTGTCTTGGCTCTTGTGCGGTTGTGCTTGGCCCTCTTCCATCATTAACTGGTCTAGAGCAACTGCAGCTTGTTGAAGGTCGACCAAAACATCACATTGGTAGAGCTTTCTTGATCCACAAGCACCCGATGCACCTTTCTTCCCACCGTTACCACTAATATCACCACTGGATCATTGTCATGAGGGACAACGTCCCGGTGATCAGCCTTCGTGAAAGTGAGGTCAACGTCTGGGAAGTGGTCTTCTTCGTATGCCTCCACCACCATCACCGATCGTGCATACTTCTTCCGTTGTGAAGCGGTGCACCCTCCCCCTGAGAACCCTCCTGAGATGGTGTGGATCTCACCATGTATGGGCACCTCATGTGTAACATCCCGCCAAAATAATACATACATCCATGTATAATTGAAATTAAGTGTAACCAAATAATATTGAAGAGTGCAAAATAATATGTATTTATATATATCAGAAATGAAGTTACTCCTCTTAGGGAGTTTAATACATAACCAAATCCAATGTTTGCAAGATTTTACGAAAATAAAAGAAATGCAGTAAGACAGGCGGTCTCAAAAGAAAACGGCGATCTCCAACTTTAAAACGGCGATCTCTAACAGAAGACCTCAAAACGGGCGATCTTCTATCAGGACACGAAAACCGGCGATCACCCGATGGAGGCATAAACCGGCGATCACCCGGTAGAGACGGAGATAGGCGATCTCCTTCCGGCGACCACTCACTGAGGAGCTCTACTCCCTGGAAGATCATCTGCTCCCGTGTAAAAGACACGATCATCACAGTTTTTAATAGAAAACAGCCACAGAGCAATACAAAATAAAGGGTAAGCTAGATATCTTTAAATAGAGTTTAAATCATGAACATGACAATCAAAGTAAACCAAGTTCCAAATTATCCATGTAAAACGTAGAACTACAATTAGCATTCAGCTGATCGCCCAAAATCACAAATTCACTACATTTCCCATAGTCATTCCATTTCACAACACAGCATCAAGTGTCTATCAATGTTCCAGTTTCTCATTTCACATGTCAGACTTTCCACTGACTCACAACACAAGACACTTGACACTACTTCCGGATTGACTCGTGTGTTGACTCAGGCCCAGAGATTAGCACCTGTCATACCTACCACTGTGAATCCACACAGCATGCGCATTAGACCATCTCATTGTTACCATTCTCTCGGTATGACAAGGTTAATTCGTATAACAGGCCGAGCTCGTTCCCATTTGAACAACTCGCCCATTCATACGAACCTCCTTCGACTCTCACCAACTGAATAACTTCATCTACGTGATTTCATTATCTCAGCAGAGTCAGGATATCTCCTTCTCGACAAGCCCCTAGTCAATACACCTATACAGATCTTACACGGTATTTCCTTTCCTGAAAATACTATGCCTCGATCCCACATTCACAGCATTCAAACACATCCTACCATTCAAGTAAATGATTCAAATCACATCCACAAACATTTCAAAGCTTCAGATCTTCGAATATCTCATGTAAATCTCAAGTAGTTTCAAAATAACATCAAAAACAGAGATTTCGTAAAACAGCGCCAAAACCGGCGACCTGGTTCAAAAACAAGGTATTTCGAAGACTTTATATAAAACCGGCGACCACGTCGCCCAAAACACATAGAACAGAGCATTTTACACAGATGAAAACGAAACCGGCGACCACGTCGCACTCATTTCAGAAATAGCTAAACTATGGCTTTTATTGAAAATGGAGTCTAGCTTCCCTTACCTGGATTTTGCGCAAATACCAGGGGCTCCGAAATCCAACGAAGCTTGCAGAACCTTGGCTCTGTTCTTGAGTCTGGCTTTTTTTGGAGGAGTTGCAGAGACTTTCCCAGGTGCTCTAATGGTGTTGCTTCGTCGTACTCTTGTGTGAAGGTGTACTAGAATCGCAGTGCGAAGGAGAGAATGGAGGAGAAGGGAGATAAACGCACCCTTTAGCTCTGGAACCACAGCAACGTTTCTTTCCTTCTCCCTCAGAAATGGGTTTTTGCATCTTAAGCTGACTTCTCCACAAAAAACCGCTGCCACCACCCACTCTGCAGGGAGTTTGCGTGTACGCTTCGCTGAACAGTACACCTAAGCGTGCCTCTGCGCAGGCTAACACTCTGAGGTCACTATTCTGAACCACTCTTTTGTCTACGTGGCGCGCATGCAGAACGTCTCATGCTGGATGTCTGGGTCCCACGTTCTCTGTGTATAACTTAACGTAGCGCGATGACCTTTTCACCGATGACCACAGGCGCGAAGACTATCCACCGATGACCTCTCGCGCGAAGGCTAACAACCGATGACCTCTCGCGCGAAGGCTAACAACCGATGACCTCTCGCGCGAAGGTTAACAACCGATGACCTCTCGCGCGAAGGCTAACAACCGATGACCTCTCGCGCGAAGGTTAACAACCGATGACCTCTCGCGCGAAGGTTAACAACCGATGACCTCTCGCGCGAAGGCTAACAACCGATGACCTCTCGCGCGAAGGTTAACAACCGATGACCTCTCGCGCGAAGGTTAACAACCGATGACCTCTCGCGCGAAGGCTAACAACCGATGACCTCTCGCGCGAAGGCTAACAACCGATGACCTCTCGCGCGAAGGTTAACAACCGATGACCTCTCCCCCTGATGATGCCCGCATGCCCCTCGCGCCCAGGCGATCCTGCATGCCTTGCGCCCTGGCGATGCTCGATGACACATCGCCACGCCTTCCTTGAGGTCCTTCATTCCACTATGTTACGTCTAAGGTATCTTCTCCACATGACTCGGTGACGTCGGTGGCTTCATATTTCCAAGAGTAGATCAGCACTTCTCTTCGTTCTTCCATGCATGCTACACTAAGGGTGATCTCTTTCGCTCAAGCATAGAGTTCGCATGCACAGCGCATCTAAGGTTTAACCCACACCTTGATACGCGTGGCTGTTGAAACCCACTCTGGTTGATCCAGGATGGTGACCACCTACTACGTGCATTTTCGGTGATCATGTACAACCTACTCGACAGGCGATCATGTCCCAGGTCAAGGGCGACGTCCGATGTCTGCCACTACGAAACTTCATTTACCAACTTTGTATTTTAGATAATGACACCTTCCGAAATTATTTAAATATACCACTTTTATTCCAATTTAATTTTCCAGGTCCTTACATCATGCCCCTGATCAGTCCTCGGGGTAACTACCACCTCGCCTCCCTACGACTCCCACAGGTAGTCATTCAAGAAGCCACTCTCTGCCAACTCATCCAATTAGTGACCTAAGGCCAAGCAGTTGCAGATGGGATGGCCAAATGCTTGGTGGAACTCGCCCCATGCATTCTTGCTAGGCTCCAGCCTCTTGTTTGTCTTTGGGGGCGTCTTCAACCTTTCTGCTATGTTAGGAATAGCGATCAGCTCCTTCAACTCCACTAGGAAGTTATGTTTGGGAGGCACTTCCTCCTTCGCGCGTGCCCTGGTCTGGGGTTCCTGGCCTCGTAGGGTTTCTGCTTCCCCTGCATTCTCTTCTCTGTTGTCGCCTCGTGCACCTGCATGGGTTGAGGACGACTGGGCCCTTGTGATCGTGAAGGGGCCATGCTCTCATGTTTTTCAGTGAGTTCCCCCTCCGCTGCAATGTGGGCGACAGCCCGGCGCCTGATATCGCCAAAAGTCTTGGGGCGATTTCTAATGAGTGACTCGCTGAAAGGTCCTGGAAGAATCCCCTTCCTGAAAGCGTGCACCACCCTATCCTCGTCCTTGGTGTGCAGCCTCACCACCATTGCCCCAAACCTATTGAGATAATCCCTCAGGGACTCTCCCTGATACTGCCTTACATTGAATAGATCATAAGACACTGGCGGGGGAGCCCGATTGACAATGTACTGCTCCCTGAACAGCGTGGAAAACTGCATGAACGATGTGATGTATCCCTCAGGCAAGCTGATGAACCACTCCAACGCTGTCCCTGTCAACATGGTCATGAAGAGTTTGCAATGCACCGCATTGGAGCCTCCTGACAGCATCATCTGAGTGTGAAACGTTGTGAGATACGCCTCTGGGTCCTCCACCCCTATAAAAATGGTCTTAGTGCCCACGAAGGTGGCTGGCACCACGGTGTCCATGATCGCTTGGGAAAAGGGCATCGGGAACGCCCTGGGCGGCGTAAGCGGGACTCGATCATCCACCACGCGATCCCCTGTCTGTTGCAAATTCTGCAGATTCATGCCCAATTCTTCGTTTTTCCTGTGCAACTCTTCATTCCTAGCCTGCGATGCGGCCAGGTCCATCTGAATGCGTGCCTGATCCGCCCTAGATTTGGCCACCATTTCCCGGAGGGCGCGCATCGTTTCCATGAGTTGCTGCATGGTGATGCCTTCGTCCCCATTTGGTGGCATAGATCCTTGTCTGGTACCTCATGTTGCTAAATTCTTCTCTTTCGCTTGTGAACGGGACCTTGTTTTATTTCGGCCCCACGGTAGGCGCCAAAAGTTCTTGCCGGTTGACACTCCTGTCGGTTGACTCTACGACAATCTCGTGCCTCCTTCCCTCTCCTTAGATAATGCTTCACTGGATCGAAACAACCTGCACCTGCAAAGACAGAAGGAGCACCTTAGAGGCCATTCACACTCCAACGCTCAACTCAATACTGTGCAAGCATACCAAGTGTATAGAATATCAATTTCAGTCTAAAAACTACATACCTTTGTGAAGTGTTTTACTACCCTTTATATAGTCTAGGGTTTCCTCTGTGTCGCTACCCACATTTAGGGTTTCTGGGACATGCCATTACGTGCCGCTATTACTCAACCTGAGAGTAATCTGGCACGTCACGTTCCCTTAACTGGAGTGCAAATTCTAACAGGATGGCCACCTGGGTACCCCCTCGTGCACCTAATCTCTGGGGCCATCTATCCTGGGAATGCCCTCACTATTCACGAGCCATGCATGCAGCTTCACTTGGAAACCCTAATCCTGACGGGCACTCAAGCCCTTCAAGACTCTGCACCTAACTGTGCTTTCCCTGGCACACGCATGGATGCTTCGTGACCTAGGCTTCTCCCTACCTTTGCGTATTTTACTGATAACTGGTCCTACTCTCGGGACCCACCTTCCATGATCTAGTTCTGCTGTTCAAACCACCCAAGACCGATGTCACATCGTCCCACTCTATTGTCGAGGACTCATCGCCCTGTTGTCTGGCGAGAACACATCGTTCCACTCTAGTGATCGACATGCTGATGACTAATTAGCCCATTGGTCCATGCTACTCATGGGACCCAGCCTACATGGCTCTGGCCCATGCTGTGGGACCCAGCTCACATAGTTCACTCTGTTGCTGAGTACACATCGACATACCTCCTGATCGATCTCTAACCACTAATCGGCATGCTGGCTCATAGCTCATGCCGCTTGAAGGACACTATCTCACGCCACCTGTGGGACCCAGCTTATGTGGCCTACTACTGCTAGCGGTCATCGATGTCCGAGGACTGGTCAGTACACAATTGAATCGCAAAAACAACCGGTTGATTTTATGGAAATCAACTAAAACAGCTTTGTGCATTGCTTTCCTTAGTTTCTTTCTCTGTGATTCTTCATTGGCTTTCATTATCTTCAAAGTTTGTGAAAATCTTTTATAAACAATTCACCCCCCTCTTATTTAAAGCCATATATTCTAACAATTGGCATCAAGAGCTAGGTTCTTGAAAGTCATTCAAGTTTTGATCCTAAAATCTTTTTTTAATGGCTGAAAAACTACCCTTTGGGGAGGGTGCTTCAATTAACAAGCCACCTCTATTTTGTTGTTTGAATTATCAGTTTTGGAAGGTTAGAATGAAGATCTTTATGGAATCAATTGAGAGAGGAATTTGGGATGCAATTGAAAATGGTCCTTTCATTCCTATGCTTGAAAAAGATAAAGTTTTTTCTGAAAAACCTTGGTCTCAATGGACTGAGAGTGAAACTAAAAAGGCTCAATATGATTTTATTGCCAAGAAGATTATCACTTCTGCTTTGAATTCAGATGAATTTTTCAGGGTTTCTCAATGTGGGTTTGCAAAGGAGATGTGGGATACTCTTGAGGTGACTCATGAAGGCACAAGTGATGTAAAAAGGGCAAGAAAGCATACTCTCATACAAGAGGTCGGCACATGAGTGAGAGGTCGGCATGGTAGGGCCCATAGAGGGTCCCACAGAATTACACGTATCAAGGCACAAAACCAGATTCATAGATACGCCATGCATGCAGGATGTGTCCAAGATGTAAGATTCTGACACAATAGAATTATCCTTAGAAACGAATGTGAGGCACTTGAAGGTTTTAAGGCACATGAGATATTAAGTTATTAGACAAGTTTAGGTTGGCGGCGCTGGGATAGGCACTAAAACCCTAGCGCCCACACCTTAAGTTATGCACTCCAAGAAAGGAATGTCGCCACAGGAGTTGCACTCTATGAAAGGAATGTTGCCACAGGATTGCACTAAGATTGTGCGTTAGAATCCCAAAAGGGAAACCCTAAATTCGCTAGAGGCAACGCTTGGACAAGAGCATGTATGTGGCAAGTAACCTAAGATAGCTATATAATAGGGTAACACAGGTTCACACACAGACATAGTTCTTTGCAAGCTTAGAGTTTCTTACACACTCTTGGCTTGAGTTACCTTAGTTATTTGATGTTTCTTGGTCTATAATACTTAAGCGTTGGAGTGCAATTACAGGTAGGGCCCCCTCCGTTTCAACGGAGCCACGTTTAGAGAGCCACCGAGAGATAGGAGGAGCCACCGTCTGCCTCAGAGTCATCGACAACCGAGTCAACTGGCAAGAACAAGCTTCTTGAGCTCTACTCTGAAACTATGCCTCGCGGTTTTAGGCCTTCTTGGCTCATACGGTGCTGATTTGGCCTTCTTCCCTGTGGTGGCCTCATGTACCCTCAAGGGTTGAGTACGCCCTGATGTACGAGGTTTGGGCGGTTCTACCCTTGCGCGCTTCTCTGCCACGCGCTCCTCTACAGTAATGTGTGCTACAGCGCGGAACTGGATCTCATCAAACGTCCTTGGTGGACACCTTATCAGAGCGTTACCAAAGGGTCCTAGAAGGATTCCCCTTTCAAACGCATGCACGATCATGGCCTCATCCTTGGTCTGCAATCTTACCACAATTGCTCCAAACTAGTTCAGGAAGTCTTTCAGTGGTTCTTCCTGGAACTATCTTATTTCGAAAAGATCGAACGCGATTGACAATGAACTGCTTCTTGAACAATTATGTGAACTGGCCAAAGGACATGATGTGTCCATCTAGGAGTCCTACGATTCAATTCAATGTCGTTCCTACAAAAGTACCCATAAACAACTTACAATGCATAGCGTCTGTACCTCCTGAGATCATCATCTGAGTGTGGAAGGTCGTTATGTGGGCCTCTAGGTCCTCGACCCCTGTGAAGGTGATTTTTGGGATCACAAAGGACACTGGTATGACTAACTCCATGATCTCTTCGGAGAAAGGCATAGGTCGAACCCTGGCTGGGGGTGGCACCCCTGGATCCGCCGCTGCGTGTTCTCCTATCCCTCTTCTCAATTCCTCGTTGGCCCTGCGTAATTCTTCATTAGCCGCCAACGATGCGTTTAGGTCTGTCCTAAACTGATCTTGATTGGCATTAGACACCACGAATGCCTGCTGAAGGTTGCGGATGGTGTCCATGAGTTCCTATATTGTTGCGGCTTAATCATCCTCATCCCTTCTAGCGCCGTCTTGCCATGTATTCCTCATATCGCCTGGTTTGACTAATCACGACTATGGATGGGACCTAATTTTATCGACCCCCACGGTGGGCGCCAAATGTTCTTGCCGGTTGACTCGGTCGTCGTTGACTCTGAAGCAGGAGGTGGCTCCTCTTATCTTTACGGTGGTTCTCCCAAGTGTGGCTCCGTTGAAACAGAGGGGGGCCCTACTTGTAATTGCACTCCGACGCTCAAGTCAGTACAAGGCAAGAAACATCAAATAACTAGAGTATCTCAAGCTCATAGTGTGTAAGAAACTCTAAGCTTGCAAAAGACTGTGTCTATGTGTGCACTTGTGTTTACCTTAGGCGTTACCCCATTATATAGCTGTTTTAGGTTACCTGCCGCATACATGCTCTTGTCCAAGCGTTGCCTCTAGCGAATTTAGGGTTACCCTTTTGGGATTCTAGTGCACAATCTTAGTGCAATCCCATGGCAAGATTCCTTTCATAGAGTTCAACTTCCGTGGCGACATTCCTTTCCTGAAGTGCATAACTTAAGGTGTGGTCTCTAAGGTTTCAGTGCCTATCCCAGTACTGCCAACCTAAACTTGTCTAATAACTTAATATCTCACGTGCCTTCAAACCTTCACGTGCCTCACATTCGTTTCTAAGGATAATTCTATTGTGTTAGAACCTTACGTCTTGAACACATCCTGCATGCATGGCGTATCTGTGAATCTGGTTTTGTGCCTTGACACATGTAATTCTGTGGGGCCCTCTATAGGCCCTACCATGCCGACCTCTCACTCATGTGCCAACGTCTGGGGTATGGCCACTACAATTATTTTTTTGAAAACCTTAACAGAATTTTGTTAAGTGGTTTTAGTATGGTTTAAATGATCCTAACTACCTTGGCTCCTTTATTAAATTTTTTTGACCACTTGGTTGGTCTATATAAAGGTGGTTTTATGCTTCTAATCTTGGTGTAAGAAAGAGAATTTATCAAAAACAGTTTTTCCAAGATTTGAAAAAACTTTGGATCATTCTTAAGTGTGTGGAATAGGATTAGATTGTATTTCTGAACCTTAAGCTTTGTAATACCTAGGTGTATTCTATTCCTTTCTTCCTTGATTACTGTATTTGTGTTAACAGGGACTGTTGTGTGTTCTTGAGGGGTTCAAGATCAACAGTCTTGGTGTGGTTTTCCAAAGGTAGTGTGTTTCTTGAAGGGTTCAAGGTCACTACTTTGGTGTGTGGTGTTTGTAATCTGGTTTTGATTGCATAGTGAAATACCCAATGGTTTCTGGGGACTGGATGTAGCTCTTGGTGTAAGAGTGAACCAGTATAAATTTGTTTGTGTGATTCTCTCTTTCCTTGATCTCTCATATATCTATTTTAAGTTATTTTTATTAACTGCTGACAAAAACAACCGGTTGAATCGCAAAAACAACCGGTTGATTTTCTGGAAATCAACTAAAACAGCTTTGTGCATTGCTTTCCTTAGTTTCTTTCTTTGTGATTCATCATTGGGTTTCATTATACCTTCAAAGTTTGCAAAAATATTTTATAAATAATTCACTCTCCCTCTTGTTTAAGGCCATATATTCTAAAATCTTGCACTTATCTTAGATCAATCACCTTCCAAGTGGTGTGTTCTTCCCTTCCATGGCTTCAGCCACATAAGTTTCTTCTTGCTTCATCTTCCATTTCCATTTCCGCACCTTTAATTCCTTTTCAATTGGTTCAAATGTGTTTGTTCTTCATTCTATTCGGTTAGATTGTATTCTTTGTTCAATTCAATCGATTAAAGTGTTTTAGTTTGTGTTTCTATTCGGTAGTTTGTGTTGTTATGGTTTTCCTTTAAGTTTCCGCACCATATTCTTACTCTATTGCTTGTTCTTGTTTTCTTTCCATTCAATTGTTGTGTAAGGAGATAGCACTCATGTTCATGAGTTTGGTTCATCATTTGGGAGGCTTTGTACTCCATTAATGTTTCCTTAAGCTTCCTTATTGTGTTTACCACACCTATCTCTCATCATTCATCACATATACTTGTGTTTTTCCTTTGTTCTTTGGAAATGAAATGAACCTTCATATCTACTTAACACTTGTTAACTTAATATCCAGTGTGGATTTTCCTTAGACCTCTCACCTTAAATTACTAAGAATCTTGATCCTAATTCTTAAAATGTGTCACCAAATTAATGAATCTAAATCCACTCATATCATGTGGTATCATGAGCTATGGTGATTGATCCTGCCGCTGACTCGAATGTGGAGGATATGCCTCGTCACTCCTTCGTGTAGCCTTCTGCAACTGCGTGTTCTACAAGAACGCTCCAAGAACCTTCTCTGGAACTCCAAACGATGCCTGCAAAACAACGCAGACGGCGCCTCTAGCGGTCGTTGTAGCTCCGACGCTCAAGTCAGGCAACAGGAACACCAAATCTCTTAGTGAAATCTCTAGTTTGAAATCACGTATTGCATATTGCATATTGCATACCTCTTCTGCCCCTTATGTAGTTTTTTGGCTACCTCTAGGGCTCACTCGATTACTCCCGCGCTACCTGTACTGACCAGTCCTCGGACATCAGCTGGGTCCCACACCATGAGTCAGAGCCACGTGGAATAGACCCCACAGGGTGACGAGTCATCAGCCTGCAGAGAGGGGTGACGAGTCATCAGCCTACAGAGAGGGGTGACGAGTCATCAGCCTGCAGAGAGGGGTGACGAGTCATCAGCCTACAGAGAGGGGTGACGAGTCATCAGCCTACAGAGAGGGGTGACGAGTCATCAGCCTACAGAGAGGGGTGACGAGTCATCAGCCTGCAGAGAGGGGTGACGAGTCATCAGCCTACAGAGAGGGGTGACGAGTCATCAGCCTACAGAGAGGGGTGACGAGTCATCTGCCTACAGAGAGGGGTGACGAGTCATCAACCCATAGAGACGGGTGAGTAGTTGTCAACACCAGGATGGGCGGAGGTGTCATCGTCACTCGGCAGGTCGAGGAGTCCTCGGCAACAGAGTATGGCGAGGTGACATCGGCCTTGGGTGATTTGAACAGCGTAAACAGAACAGCTAAGATTGGTTCCCAGAATGGGCCAGTGACCAGTTGAATACCCAGAGTTAGGGAGAGGCCTGGATCACGAAGTGCCTATGCGGGTAGCAGGGAGAGCACAGTTGGGTGTAGAGTCCTGAGGGGACGAGTACTCACCAGAGCTAGGGTTTTCCCAGTGAAGCTACATGCATGGCACGTAAATAGTGAAGGCACTCCCAGAACAGGTGGCCCCAGAGACTAGGTGCACAAGGAGGCACCCAGGTGGTCACCCGGTGAGAGTTTGCACTCCAGAGAAGGAAACCTTATGTGCTAGATTACCCTAAGATTGGGTGATAGCGGCGCATAAGGGTATTCCAGTAAACCCTAAATATGGCTAGTAGCGCAGTGAACCCTAATTAGGGCTAACGACGCAGTAAACCCTAGACTATAAAAGGGACAGTAAGATACTTCACAAAGGTACGCAGTTTCTAGACCTAAACACAGTGAGAAACTTATACACTTGGTGTTGCTTGCCCTACACTGACTTGAGCGTCGGAGTGCAAACGGCCTCTAGGGCGCCCCCTTTCTCTTTTGCAGGTGCAGATTGCTTCGAAATAACCAAGCACGTATCAACGTGGGAAGGGAGGCGTGTGAGTGTCGTGAGTCAACCGACAGGCGAGTCAACCGGCAGGAACACTACCATCACCCACTCTGAGGGCAATCTTGCGTGCAGGCTTCCTTTACTTGAGTGCAAAATCTGACAGGGAAGGCCACGTGGGTACCTCTGTAAACCCTCAATTTCTGTGCCCACCTGCCCTACCTAATCACTGGCGCCAACTGCTCTAGGAACACCTTCACGGTCCGCGTGCCATGCAAGCAACCTCACTGGGAAACTCCAATCTTGATGGGTTCTCTACCCCTCGAGGCTTTGTACGTAGTTCTGCTTCCCCCACCTCATGCATGAACGTTTCGTGACTAAGGCCTCTGTAAGGACCTGTAAAATTAAATTGGAATAAAAAGGGATATATTTTAAATGAATTCTAAGTATGTTTTTATTTAAAATAAAAAAGGAAGGAAAGTGTAGTTAGAAGACTATGAGATCGCCTGGTTAGTACATGATCGCCTGTCGCCTAGGTTGCACGTGATCGCCAGTCGCCTATGGTGCACATGATCGCCGAAAGTGCACTCAGTATGTGGTCAGGATACTGGATCAACCAGAGTGGGTTCCACAAAACCACACGTATCAAGGTGTGGGTTAAGCCTTAGATACGCTGTGCATACAAGGCTCTATGCTTGAGCATAAGAAATCGTCCTTAGTGTTGCATGCATGGGCGCACGAGGAGTAGGGCTGATCTACTCTTGGAAATGTGAAGCTACCGACGTCACCAAGTCATGTGGAGATGATACCTTGGATGTAACATAGTGGGATGAAGAACCTTCAGCAAGGCGTGGCGATGTGTCGTCGGGCATCGCCAGGCGCGAGGCATGCGGACATCGCCGGGCGCGAGGCATGCGGGCATCGCCAGGGCGAGACATCGGTCGTCTCCCAGGGAGAGACATCGGTCGTCCGCCAGGATGAGGCAACGGTGGTTAGTCATCGCGCGAGCGGTCATCGGTGGAAGGTTATCGGACGATGTCGAGTTTCACACAGATAAGGTGGGACCCAGGCTCTCAGTGTAAGGACCCGTAAAATTAAATTGGAATAAAAAGGGATATATTTTAAATGAATTCTAAGTATGTTTTTATTTAAAATAAAAAGGAAGGAAAGTGTAGTTTAGAAGACTATGAGATCGCCTGGTTAGTACGTGATCGCCTGTCGCCTACTACACATGATCGCCAGGGCGCGAGAGGCATGCGGACATCGCCAGGGCGCAAGGCATGCGGGCATCGCCAGGGCGCGATGTAACATCCCGCCAAAATACTATACAAATGTATATAATGAAAATAAAGGTAACAAATAGATTGAAGTGAACAAAATATTATATATGTGAAATGTAGTTTCTCCTCACAGGGAGTTTAATACAAATTCGGTCAAACTTTCCAGAAACATAAACAAAATATAGTAAAAAAAACAAAGCAGGCGATCTCCTATCGGAAGAGACCGATCTCCTATCGGACGAGGCCGATCTCCTATCGGAAGACCCAAAACAGCCGATCTGCTGCCAGAACAGAAATCAGGCGATCTCCTTCCGGCGACCACTCCCTAAGGAACTCTACTTCCTGGAAAAATCATCTGCTCCCGTGTAAGTTATACACGATCATCACAGTTTAAAGAGAAAAACAGCCAACGAGCAAAACACGCAGGGTAAGCTAGATATTTTAAAGAGAGTTTAAATAAGAACATTAAAATCAGGGTAAGCAATTTTCAAGATATTCACGTAAAGCTATAGATTTTCTCAATACCCTTCACCTGATCGCCCAGAAATCACAACATTTCACAATATTCACAAGAGTCATTCATTTTCACAAAACTGCATCAAGTGTCTATAAATTTCAAGTTCCTCATTTCACATGTCAGACCACCACTGACCTAGCACACAAGACACTTGACCTACTTCCGGAAGACTCGTGCATTGACTAGACTCAGAGATTCTGCACCTATCATACAAGCTGTTGTAATGTTTCCACAGCTATGCGCATCAACACATTCTCGATCTCAAGTTCACCATTCTCACAGTATGACAGGGTTAATCCATATGACAAGCCGAGCTCGTTCTGTTTCACACGACTCACCCATACATATGAACCTCCTTCGACTCTCAACGCCTGAATAACTTCATCTATATGAATCCATTATCTCAGGAGAGTCAGGATAATCTCATTATAGACATCACCGATCAATGCACCTCCTACACGATCTTACACGGTATTTCCTTTCCTGAAAATACTATGCCTCGATCCACATTCACAACATTCAACACATCATACCGCCCTTAAATAAATGATTCAAGTCACAACAACGATCATTTCAAAGATTCAGATTTTCGAAGATCACATTTAAGCTTCAACAGTTCAAAGTAACACCAAAAACAGGGAGTTCGCAAACATCGCCCAAACCGGCGACCTGGTTCAAAAACAGGGTATTTCGAAGTCTGTATTTAAAAACCGGCGACCACGTCGCCCAAACACATGGAACAGAGCATTCACGCAGATGCAAACGAAACCGGCGACCACGTCGCCCTCATTTCAGAAATAACTAAACTATAGCTTGTAATGAAAATGAAGTCTAGCTTCCCTTACCTGGACTTGCGTAAAAATACCGCGAGCTCAAAACCCACCGAGCCTGAAGGATGCCTTAGCTCTGTTTTCAGTGCCTGGTTGGTAGAACTTGCAGAGAAACTCCCAGGTGCTCCAAGGGCTGTCGTCGCTCGTCGCACAGGTGCTGGAGGTTGCTTGAGTTACAGCGCAAAGGAGAGGAGAAGGGGGGAGGGAGTTTGCACTCACCCTCACACTCTTGAGTCTGTAATGCTCTTTGCCTTCACGTAGTGGCTTTTGAATCTCAACTTACCTGTCCACGCATGCTGCTGCTGCCACCACCCACTCTGCAGAGAAGTCTGAGAACCACTGCCCGGAACAGTACGACCACTGTTGTCGCTTGTGCATGCCAACCACTGCTCTGAACAGTACGACTTCTGTTGTCGCTTGTGCATGCCAGTCACTGCTCTGAACAGTACGACCGCGAGTGTCTCCTGCGCATGCCAACATTCTGATGTCACCACTCTGAACCACCCTTTTTGTCTACGTGGCATGCGTGCACTACGCTTCATGCTGGGAGTCTGGGTCTTACCTTCTCTGTGTGCAACTCGACATCGCGCGATAACCTTCCACTGCTGACTCATCCTGGCGAACGACCGATGTCTCCTTCGCCCTGGAAGACGACCGATGTCTTCCCTGGCGACGCCCTCATAACTCTCGCGCCCTGGCTACGTCCACATGCATCGCGCCCTGGCGATGCCCGCATGCCTCTCGCGCCTTGGCCACGTCCACATGCCTCGCGCCCTGGCAATGCCCGCATGCCTCGCGCCCTGGCAATGCCCGCATGCCTCGCGCCCGCGCGATGCCTGCATGGCTCTCGCGCCCGCACGATGCCTGCATGGCTCGCGCCCTGGCGACGTCCACCTGGCGCTCATGTTTAGCAGGCGACCGGCGATCCCATAGCCTTCTAAACTTAACTTTTCTTCCTTTACTCTTCTTGATCCACACATCATCCGACCGACCTCTACCAGCTGACCCCAGATCTTGGGCGACGTCCGAGGTCTGACTACTACGAAACTTCATTTACCAGCTCTTTGTATTTTAAATAATAACATCTTCTGGAATTATTTAAATATACCACTTTCATTCCAATTCAATTTTACAGGTCCTTACATTCTCCCCAACAAGAAAAATTTTCGTCCTCGAAAATTGAATCACAAGGAAAAGAGGTAGGGATAGGCTTCTCTCATGGTTTCTTCTAATTCCCAAGTTGTATCACCCTATCTCTCATCCCACACCACTTTCACCATATTGATGGTCTTGCCTCTGAGCTGCCTACTCTGCTGAACGTCAATCCTGACTGGTTTCGCTCCCAACAACAAGTCATCCCTGATCTGCACATCGTCTACTTCTAACACGTGACTAGGGTTGTGACACGTGAAAGACATTGTGCAGATTCGCTAAATGGGGAGGTAGGGCGATCTCATAAGCCACTAGACCGATCCTCCTTAAGATCTGATAGCTCGTCCTACACCCTTGGTCGGTGTCACTTTCATAAATGCATGATCTCCAACAGCAAACTCCAAAGGTCTTCTCCTCTGATCTGCATAGGACATCTGTCGACTTTGAGAAGCTTTCATTCTGCCTTGCATCAGTTTCACCTTCTTGGTTGTCTGTTGAACCAACTCTTACTACTCCAATACTTCATTAAATTCCATTCTCCATCCCTGCATATGGAGTATGCTGCTCCATTGAGCGCCAACTCCAGTACTCACGCTCTACTTCCGACCCTGAAGACTTGGTCGAGCAAGTCTAGAACTAAGCCCTCAACAGAACCAGGACTAGCCCCCTGTAGAGAAAAAGTGAGCAAGATCCCTTCATCGGAAGGAAAGAGGACAGCTGACTACTGCTCGTGTCCCCCAGTCAATTCAAACTAGGATCCGAAATCTCCTTCTAGGAATCAACTTCCGCATCTTGATCAAAACCATCCATCAACTTTCCAACTACTGATCTAATTCTCACGCTCCCTACAGGAACACCTTTGGTTCACCACCATGCTACATAATTCTGCACCTTATAAAAACAAAGTTCTTGTTGCTGTTACTTTCTAAATCATCATTATGACTTCTTTTGCCAACTCGGCTCCCTGTTCCCATCATTTCCTCTTTGTTCAATGTATACATTGGATGCATTGATTTGGGTTCAGGTGCCTATCTAAAAAGGCATACAAGAACGAACGCACTATATATCTCAACTACAACCATGTAAGTAGTGGAGCCGATTGGAAAATTTCCTCTGCATCCAGAATTTCTTGCTTAAGGACAACTCTATTCCTCTTCTCCAAGATACCACATACTATTGCCACCCACATTCCCTTCCACACCTGATCCTACTTGGATGACATACGTATAAGATAAAAGTTCTCAAGGTGGGACCTCAAATCCTTATGTCAAACAAGTAGAACACTTATCCACTTGAAGCACATAGACCAGCCACGTTGCTTTAAAGTTAAAGTTAGTGGCCCACGCATCCTCCTGAAATCTCACATCCCTTCCGCCTCCAACTTTCCAAACAATGACTTTTTGGAACTAACCATCATCTTCACCCTCCTCGCACATCCTACGTACGTCTCTCCACCACCACGATTTATATTTCGAATGAGCTCGGCTTCTCCCAAGTTCCGAGTCATATTTGGATACAAGAATATCTTTCCATTTCCCTTTCTCATCACTCCTCCTCCACCATTTCCATACTCATCTTCCAATTCACGATCCACAAAACAGCATCCATTCTACGTGAAGCTTTCCCTCTTCTCCCAGTAACTTCTCTACTTGGTATTTTTCAGCAAATTTCTCTGTCTAATTGAACTTTAGACATAAATACAATATCTCCTCTTTCCTTTTAAGCTTGTGGTTAAGCTAGAGTCATCTCATGTTGTTTCATCGACATAAACATCTCCCAAGCTTCAAATAAAAGAAAATTCATTCTTTCATTTTGTTGGAACTTAACCCCGGTACTTCCTATGGATACACATGCTTAAGTCTTTAAACCCTCAACATTCTGCTTATATACTCTCCATAACTTATATGTAGCTGAAACTAAACTTTGGTACACTAAATCTAAATTACACTTCCTTCTTTAATTCCATCAACTCAGCTGGAGCCATTGCCACCGGTCCAGCTCCAGGCACCCAAAACAATAGAGAGTTCCACCTCTCTCTTAGGGGGTAATTCAGGTATCTCTTCTGGAAATACATCCATGAAATCTTTCACCAAGGTATCTTGCTTACGTCCTCTTCATTCTTCACTTCTAACCGAGCTAGCATCACGAAGCACCTCGCCATCTGGCTTTTGGAGATCTGGAAACGCTAACTTCTAATTACCGCAGACTACGAGAACGTGATTGGCAGCTAGCCAATCCATTCCCAGGATAACATCCAGATCCTGAAGAGGTAGGCAGATCAAGTTTACTTTGAATCTGCGTCCCTCTACCATCACTGGACATTCAGGGCAAACTGTAGAGGTCAACACCTGTCCTGACGCAGGTGTAGAGACCAACAGTTCGAAAGGCAACTCCTTCACTAGAAGGCCCAACTCGGCTACACACAAGCTTGACACAAAAGAGTGTGTCGCTCCGGAATCAAACAAAACTCTAACGTATCTACCGGCTATAAAGCAACACTCTGTACTAAGTTACCTGACTGAGATGCCTCCGCTCCAGGCATGGCAAACACTCTCCCTGCTGCCTGAGGTCGACTGCCTCCATTCCTCAACTGTTGGGATCCACTGGGTTGAGTCATCCTATTCTGGGTAGGACAATCTCTAGCAACGTGTCCCGTCTTTTGACAGGCAAAACATCTTCTCTCCGAATCTCTCTTGGGGCACACATTGGCTGTGTGTGGTCCACCACAGTGGAAACATTTAAGTTTCCAGGGTTGTTGCTGCTGAAACTGGGGCGGTGCTGCTTCTGCCCTATGCTGTGGGGGTCTCGAATAAGGCTTGCTTTGTGGGTGCTGCACCTTGGCCTTCCCACTGGAGGGACCCCCTGGTTGTGATCTGATTACTCTGGAACCACCCCTCTCCAGGGTCTCCACCCTCTTTGCCTTCTCCACTAAGGCATGGAACTCCCTGATCCACTGATCTGGTTGGTTCTGAGAAACGTTCCCACGGAACTGGGTTGGGTTGTGCCTCATGAACTCGGTCATCCTCACCTACTCCCGAGGCTGATTGACATGGGAAGCTGTTGCAGCCGATCCAGCAGTTTCCAAATGATTCATTACAGCCTGAAGAATCTGGGCCATTACCGTATTCTGCTGTTGGATGGCAGTTGCCATCATCTCCATGGCCCTGGCGATCTGACCCATCTCTGAAGAAGGTCGGGGAGGGGTAGGAGGTTTACGCGCCATCTTTCCTCGTTTTCAGATTTTGAAACTATGGGTTTCTATATTCCCTACAACTACAAGAATGAGATCGATTAAAAATCAATTCATTCAGGAAGTAACATCTAGACCTTGCAAAGATCAGCATCTCAAAGTCATTAAGAATTTGAGCTCATTAACAGAATCATAATGCTTATAACATCAAGCATAATACCAGAACAACTACTGGTATGCAGTCATCAATCCAATCAACCATTTTCAATCATTACAAAGACACTCAAGAAAATGAAATAGCTCACACCAGAATTCAATATATGCTAAACATCAAACCTTTGGAATTAAGATTGAGACTCATCTCGATCCAGTTATGAGTGTGCACCCTCACTACTTTATCAAGACCTTCTCATTCTTAATACTAAGATTTTCAGTTAGAACATATATTCACCAAAGCACGCCCAAAATTTCAATACAAAAACGTTTGAAAACCTTTCACTATAGTTGTTATTTTAAACTCAAATAAATTTCATGAGCAGAAGAAACACAATGGATCCACAGCCCTCAGGTCATCCTAAGGACGAACTGCTCTGATACCATTAATGTAACATCCCGCCAAAATACTATACAAATGTATATAATGAAAATAAAGGTAACAAATAGATTGAAGTGAACAAAATATTATATATGTGAAATGTAGTTTCTCCTCACAGGGAGTTTAATACAAATTCGGTCAAACTTTCCAGAAACATAAACAAAATACAGTAAAAAAAACAAAGCAGGCGATCTCCTATCGGAAGAGACCGATCTCCTATCGGACGAGGCCGATCTCCTATCGGAAGACCCAAAACAGCCGATCTGCTGCCAGAACAGAAATCAGGCGATCTCCTTCCGGCGACCACTCCCTAAGGAACTCTACTTCCTGGAAAAATCATCTGCTCCCGTGTAAGTTATACACGATCATCACAGTTTAAAGAGAAAAACAGCCAACGAGCAAAACACGCAGGGTAAGCTAGATATTTTAAAGAGAGTTTAAATAAGAACATTAAAATCAGGGTAAGCAATTTTCAAGATATTCACGTAAAGCTATAGATTTTCTCAATACCCTTCACCTGATCGCCCAGAAATCACAACATTTCACAATATTCACAAGAGTCATTCATTTTCACAAAACTGCATCAAGTGTCTATAAATTTCAAGTTCCTCATTTCACATGTCAGACCACCACTGACCCAGCACACAAGACACTTGACCTACTTCCGGAAGACTCGTGCATTGACTAGACTCAGAGATTCTGCACCTGTCATACAAGCTGTTGTAATGTTTCCACAGCTATGCGCATCAACACATTCTCGATCTCAAGTTCACCATTCTCACAGTATGACAGGGTTAATCCATATGACAAGCCGAGCTCGTTCTGTTTCACACGACTCACCCATACATATGAACCTCCTTCGACTCTCAACGTCTGAATAACTTCATCTATATGATCCATTATCTCAGGAGAGTCAGGATAATCTCATTATAGACATCACCGATCAATGCACCTCCTACACGATCTTACACGGTATTTCCTTTCCTGAAAATACTATGCCTCGATCCACATTCACAACATTCAACACATCATACCGCCCTTAAATAAATGATTCAAGTCACAACAACGATCATTTCAAAGATTCAGATTTTCGAAGATCACATTTAAGCTTCAACAGTTCAAAGTAACACCAAAAACAGGGAGTTCGCAAACATCGCCCAAACCGGCGACCTGGTTCAAAAACAGGGTATTTCGAAGTCTGTATTTAAAAACCGGCGACCACGTCGCCCAAACACATGGAACAGAGCATTCACGCAGATGCAAACGAAACCGGCGACCACGTCGCCCTCATTTCAGAAATAACTAAACTATAGCTTGTAATGAAAATGAAGTCTAGCTTCCCTTACCTGGACTTGCGTAAAATACCGCGAGCTCAAAACCCACCGAGCCTGAAGGATGCCTTAGCTCTGTTTTCAGTGCCTGGTTGGTAGAACTTGCAGAGAAACTCCCAGGTGCTCCAAGGGCTGTCGTCGCTCGTCGCACAGGTGCTGGAGGTTGCTTGAGTTACAGCGCAAAGGAGAGGAGAAGGGGGGAGGGAGTTTGCACTCACCCTCACACTCTTGAGTCTGTAATGCTCTTTGCCTTCACGTAGTGGCTTTTGAATCTCAACTTACCTGTCCACGCATGCTGCTGCTGCCACCACCCACTCTGCAGAGAAGTCTGAGAACCACTGCCCGGAACAGTACGACCACTGTTGTCGCTTGTGCATGCCAACCACTGCTCTGAACAGTACGACTTCTGTTGTCGCTTGTGCATGCCAGTCACTGCTCTGAACAGTACGACCGCGAGTGTCTCCTGCGCATGCCAACATTCTGATGTCACCACTCTGAACCACCCTTTTTGTCTACGTGGCGTGCGTGCACTACGCTTCATGCTGGGAGTCTGGGTCTTACCTTCTCTGTGTGCAACTCGACATCGCGCGATAACCTTCCACTGCTGACTCATCCTGGCGAACGACCGATGTCTCCTTCGCCCTGGAAGACGACCGATGTCTCCTTCGCCCTGGAAGACGACCGATGTCTCCTTCGCCCTGGAAGACGACCGATGTCTTCCCTGGCGACGCCCTCATAACTCTCGCGCCCTGGCTACGTCCACATGCATCGCGCCCTGGCGATGCTCGCATGCCTCTCGCGCCTTGGCCACGTCCACATGCCTCGCGCCCTGGCAATGCCCGCATGCCTCGCGCCCTGGCAATGCCCGCATGCCTCGCGCCCTGGCAATGCCCGCATGCCTCGCGCCCTGGCAATGCCCGCATGCCTCGCGCCCTGGCAATGCCCGCATGCCTCGTGCCTGGCAATGCCCGCATGCCTCGCGCCCTGGCAATGCCCGCATGCCTCGCGCCCGCGCGATGCCTGCATGGCTCTCGCGCCCGCACGATGCCTGCATGGCTCGCGCCCTGGCGACGTCCACCTGGCGCTCATGTTTAGCAGGCGACCGACGATCCCATAGCCTTCTAAACTTAACTTTTCTTCCTTTACTCTTCTTGATCCACACATCATCCGACCGACCTCTACCAGCTGACCCCAGATCTTGGGCGACGTCCGAGGTCCGACTACTACGAAACTTCATTTACCAGCTCTTTGTATTTTAAATAATAACATCTTCTGGAATTATTTAAATATACCACTTTCATTCCAATTCAATTTTACAGGTCCTTACACGCGAGACTTGCGGGCATCGCCAGGGCGCGAGGCATGCGGTCTTCGCCAGGGCGAGACATCGGTCGTCTCCCAGGGAGAGACATCGGTCGTCCTCCAGGATGAGGCTTCGGTGGATAGTCATCGCGCGAGCGGTCATCGGTGGAAGGTTATCGCGCGATGTCGAGTTCACACAGATAAAGTGGGACCCAGATTCCCAGCATGACACGTCCTGCACGCGCGCCACGTGGACAAAAAGGGTGGTTCAGAATAGTGACATCAGAAAGTTGGCATGCGCAAGAGACACTCGCGGTCGTACTGTTCAGGGAAGTGGTTGGCATGCGCAAGAGACAACCGTGGTCGTACTGTTCAATGAAATGTACACTCTGGCTTTCCTGCAGAGGGGGTGGTGGCAGCAGCATGCGTGGACAAGTAGGCTTGGATTCAAAAACCCACTGCGGGGAGGCAAAGAACGTTGCAGTGACTCAAGAGTGAAAGAGTGAGTGCATCTTCATCCCTCTCTTTTCTCTCCTTCGCGCTGCGATTCAGGCATCCTCAAGCACCAGTGCAACCAGCGACGACTGCCCTTGGAGCACCTGGGAGGTTCTCTGCAAGTTCTACAAACCAGACGCTAAAACAGAGTGAAAGCATCTTTAAGCTTCGTTGGGTTTCGGAGCTCTTGGAGTTTTGCGCTAGTCCAGGTAAGGGAAGCTAGCTTTATTTTCAATAAAAGCCGTAGATTTGCTGTTTCTGAAGTGAGGGCGATGTGGTCGCCGGTTTCATATTCTTTTTCGTGATACTCTGTTCTATGTGTTTGGGCAACGTGGTCGCCGGTTTTAAACCCCTTTTTCATGATGTTCTGTTCTTATGTGTTTGGGCGACGTGATCGCCGGTTTTAAATACAGATTTCGAACTCCCCTGTTTAATGTCACTTTGAACTTGTAGAGATTGAAATGAAAAATGTATGTGCTATTCGAAAACCTGATCGGTGGTATGCTTGTTACTGTGATTGGGATTGTTTGAGAAAAGATTCAAAATGTTATATGATGGTATCGTGCTTTTACGTGTTGAATGATGCATTGGATGAATGTGAAAGAGTGATCAAATCATAGTATTTTCAGGAAAGAAAATACCGTGTGGAGATTTATGAGGGTGTATTGATCTGTGAGTATCCTGTGAATGAGGCGATCCTGACTCTGCTGAGATAATGGAATCACATAGAGGAAGTTATTCAGTTGGTGAGAGTCGAAGGAGGTTCATATGAATGGGTGAGTCGTGTGAAAAAGAACGAGCTCGGCCTGTTATATGGATTAACCCTGTCATACTGTGAGAGTGATGAAATTGAGATCGAGATTGTGTTGATGCGCATGGCTGTGGAAACATTACAGCAATGAAGTATGACAGGTGCAGGTCTCTGGATGCTAAGTTCAACGCACGAGTCTTCCGGAAGTAGGGTCAAGTGTCTTGTGTGATGAGTCAGTGGAAGTCTGACGTGAGAAATGAGAAATATTGAATTGATAGACACTTGATGAATTATGTGATTTTAACGACCTTTGAGGAATTGTGAAATATGTGTTTAGTTGATGGTTTTACGTGGGTATCTTGAATTTGTTTTACCTTGATTTTAAAGTTCACATCTAAACTCTCTTTCAAATATCTAGCTTACCCTGTGATTTTGGTGTTGTGTTTGGCTTTTTCTTAAACCTGTGATGATCGTGTATAATTTACACGGGAGCAGATGATGTTGCAGGAAGTAGAGCTCCTCAGTGAGTGGTCGCCGGAAGGAGATCGCCTGTTCTATTTCTGTTAGGTGATCACCCTTCTTCTGTTTTCTGATAGGAGATCGTCGTTCTCTGATAGGAGATCGCCTTTTGCTGTTAGGAGATCGCCTGTCTTTCTATTTTAATGTAATTTTGTTTACGTTTTTGGGAAAATTGACCGAATATGTATTAAACTCCCTGTGAGGAGAAACTTCATTACATATATATAATTTTGTTCACTTCAATATATTTGTTTACCTTTATTTTCATTATATAAATATGAATAGTATTTTGGCGGGATGTTACATTAATGGTATTAGAGCAGTTCGTCCTTAGGATGACCTGAGGGCTGTGGATCCATTGTGTTTCTTCTGCTCATAAAATTTATTTGAGTTTAAATAACAACTATAGTGAAAGGTTTTCAAATGTTTTTGTATTGAAATTTTGTGTGTGCTTTAGTGAATATATGCCCTAACTGAAAATCTTAGTATTAAGAATGAGAGGGTCTTGATAAAGTGGTGAGGGTGCACACTCATAACTGGATCGAGATGATTCTCAATCTTAATTCCAAAGGTTTGATGTTTAGCATACATTGAATTCTGGTGTGATTTATGTCATTTTATTGAGTGTTTTTGTAATTGATTGAAAGTAGTTGTTTGGATTGATGGTTGTATACCAGTAGCTGTTCTGGTGTTTTGCTTGAGGTTATAAGTATTATGATTCTGTTGATGAACTCAAATTCTTAATGACTTTGAGATGCTGACCTTTGTAAGGTCTAGATGTTACCTCCTGAATGAATTGATTTCTTATCGATCTCATTCTTGTAGTTGTAGGGAATATAGAAACCCATAGTTTCAAAACCTGAAACGAAGAGATGGCACGTAGACCCTCTACCCCTCCCCAACCTTCTTCGGAAATGAGCCAGATTGCCAAGGCTATTGAGATGATGGCAACTGCCATCCAACAACAGAATGCAGCGATGGCTCAGAATCATCAAGCTGCAATGCACCACTGGGAAACTGCTCGGTCTGCTGAAACAAATTCCCACGTCGGTCAGCCTCAGGAACAGATGGGACTGACCGAGTTCATGAGGCACAACCCACCAAAGTTCAGTGGGAATGCTACCCCTGATCAGGCAGATCAGTGGGTCAGAGAGTTGGAGAAAATCTTTAGGGCGACCTCCTGCCCTAAAGAGAAGAAGTTGGTGTTCGCCACCTATTTGCTATCTGGAGAAGCCGAGTTCTGGTGGATGGGAGCTCAGCAAATGATGGAAGCCAGAGCTGAAGTGTTAGACTGGAAGAGCTTCAGGATGAGGTTTCTGGAAAAACATTTCCCAGATAGTGCAAAGTTTGCGAAGGAAGCAGAATTCCTCCGATTTGAGCAGGGGGAGATGTCAGTGAACGCCTATGCTACTCGGTTTGAGTACCTCGCCCGATTCTATACCCAGGCGACCTCCGAGGCCTGGAGGTGTAGGAAGTTCGAAGAGGGGCTGAAGCATGGGCTGAAGAGGACCATAGCCCCGATGTGCATCAGGGAATTTCACGCCTTAGTAGAGAAGGCGAAGATGGTGGAGACCCTGGAAAAGGGTGATTCTCGGGTGATCAGGTCACACCCAGGGGGTTCTTCCAGTGGGAAGGCTAAGGCGCAGCACCCACAAAGCAAGCCCTATGCGGGACCTCCACCACATCGGGCAGGAGCAGTTTCGCCCCAGTTTCAGCAGCAACTGTAAGGACCTGAAAAAAATTTATTGGAATAAAAGAGTTATATTTTAAATAAATTCTAAGTATGTTTTTATTTAGAATAGAAAGGGAGGAAAAAGTTAAGTTTAGAAGGCTACGAGGTCGCCGGTCGCCTGCTACACATGAGCGCCGGGTGGACATCGCGCGGGCGTGAGAGGCATGCAGGCATCGCGCGGGCGCGAGAGGCATGCAGGCATCGCGCGGCGTGAGAGGCATGCAGGCATCGCGCGGGCGCGAGGGGCATGCGGGCATCGCGCGGGGGCGCGAGGCACGCGGGCATTGCCAGGGCGCGAGGCATGTGGACGTGGCCAAGGCGCGAGAGTTATGAGGGCGTCGCCAGGGAAGACATCGGTCGTCCTCCAGGACGAAGGAGACATCGGTCGTCTTCCAGGGCGAAGGAGACATCGGTCGTCTCCCAGAGGAAGACATCGGTCGTTCGCCAGGAAGAGGTCATCGGTGGATCGTCTTCGCGCGAGAGGTCATCAGTGATTTCTCTTCGAGCTGGTAGTCATCGGTGAAAGGTCATCGCGCGACGTTGAGTTACACCCAGAGAACGTGGGCCCCAGACTCCCAGCAAGAGATGTTCTGCATGCGCGCCACGTAGACAAAAGAGTGGTTCAGAATAGTGACCTCAGAGCGTAGCCTGCACAGAGACACGCTTAGTAGTACTGTTCAGGGAAGCGTACACGCAAACTCCCTGCAGAGTGGGTGGTGGCAGCGGTTTTTGTGGAGAAGTCAGCTTAAGATGCAAAAACCCATTTCTGAGGGAGAAGGAAAGAAACGTTGCTGTGGTTCCAGAGCTAAAGGGTGCGTTTATCTCCCTTCTCCTCCAATTGCCTCCTTCGCGCTGCGATTCTAGCACCTTCACACGAGAGTACGACGAGCGACAGCCACCATTAGAGCACCTGGGCAGTCCTCTGCAAGTCCTTCAACCTGACGCAAAAACAGAGCCAAGGCGTTCTTCAAGCTTTGTTGGGTTTCGGAACTCTAAGTGTTTGCGCAAGTCCAGGTAAGGGAAGCTAGACCTCTTTGTCCATACAAGCCATAGTGTAGCTTTTTCTGAAGTGAGGGCGACGTGGTCGCCATTTTCGTTTTCAACTACGTGAAATGCTTGGTTTGTGTTCTTGGGCGACGTAGTCGCCTGTTTTAAACACAGCCTTCGAAATACCATGTTTTTGAACTAGATCGCCGGTTTTGGCGCTGTTTTGCGAACTCCTTGTGTTTGATGTTGTTTTGAGAACTGCTTGAGATTTACATGAGATATTCGAAAATATGAATCCTTTGAAATGGCTATTGCTGTGATTGAAATCATTCTTTTAAGTGTGGCATGATATGTTGAATGTTGTGAATGTGGGATCGAGGCATAGTATTTTCAGGAAAGGAAATACCGTGTAAGATCGTGTAAGAGGTGCATTGATCGGTGATTATGAACGAGATATCCTGACTCTGCTGATAATGGAATCACATAGAGGAAGTTACTCAGTTGGGAGAGTCGAAGGAGGTTCACCTGTATGGGTGGGTTGTTTGAAAGAGAACAAACCGACCTGTTTTGCGTGGATTAACCTTGTCATGCTGTATGGTGATGTGTTGAGATTCATCGTACGCTTGTGAATGTGTGAGATTTCACGGCGACCCTGTGGATGTGTGAGATTCCACAGTGGGCAGTGTGACAGGTGCAAATCTCTGAGTCTAATCAATGCATGAGTCTTCCGGAAGTAGTGTCAAGTGTCTTGTGTGGTGAGTCAGTGGAAAGTCTGACGTGAGAAATGAGAAACTTGAATATTGATAGACACTTGATGCTGTATTGTGAAACAGAATGACTCTTGAGAATATTGTGATTTCTGGATGATCAGGTGAAGAGTATGAGAAACTTGATAACTTTACGTGAATATCTTGAAATTGTTTACCTTGATTTTATTTTAAGTATCCTTATTTAAACTCTATTTAAAGATATCTAGCTTACCCTTTATTTTGTATTGCTCTGTGGCTGTTTTCTATTAAAAACTGTGATGATCGTGTATTTTACACGGGAGCAGATGATCTTCCAGGGAGTAGAGCTCCTCAGTGAGTGGTCGCCGGAAGGAGATCGCCTGTTTCCGTCTCTACCGGGTGATCGCCGGTTTATGCCTCCATCGGGAGATCGCCTGTTTTCTTTTCTGTTGGGTGATCGCCCCTCTTGCTGCTTTATAATAGGAGATCGCCTATATGAAAGGAGATCGCCCTTCTTATAGGAGATCGCCCTTTTTGCCAGGAGATCGCCTATCTGTCTTTTGTATTGTATTTCGTTTACGTTTTTAATGGAGAAGTGATCGTTTGTATTAAACTCCCTGCGAGGAGAAACTTATTTATTTTATATAAAGATTTTGCTCACTTCAATCTATTTGTCACTTTATTTTCGTTTTATATTTATTTTCAAAGTAATTTGGCGGGATGTTACATTAATGGTATCAGAGCAGTTCGCCTTAGGATGACCTGAGGGCTGTGGATCCATTGTGTTTCTTCTGCTCATAAAATTTATTTGAGTTTTAAATAACCACTATAGTGGAAGGTTTTCAAACGTTTTAGTTTTGAACTCTTGCGTGTGCTTGGGTGAACGTGTGCCTAACTGAAAATCTTAGTATTAAGAATAAGAAGATCCTGATAAAGGAATGAGGGTGCACACTCATAACTGGATCAAGATAATTCTTAATCTTAATTCCAAAGGTTTGATATTTAGCCTACATTGAATTCTGGTGTGATTTTTGAGTGTTCTTGAATTTGACTGAGGTGGTAGTTTGGACTGATGTTTGCACACCAGTAACTGTTCTGGTGTTTTGTGTGAAGTTATAAGTGTTATGATTCTGTTGATGAACTCAAATTCTAGATGACTTTGAGATGCTGACCTTTGTAAGGTCTAGCTGTTACTGTAACATCCCGCCAAAGTAATACATACATACAGGTATAATGAAATTAAATGTAACCAAATAATATTGAAGAGAATAACATGATAATATATATATTTGAAATGAAGTTGCTCCTCTTAGGGAGTTTAATACATAAACGAAATCAAATGTTTTTCGAAATTTAAAGAAAACAATCAAATACAGCAAGACCGGCGGTCTCCATACATAAAACCAGCGATCACCAGAAGTCCCCAAAAATAGGCGACTTGCTAGCCAGACATAAAATCGGCGATCTCATAACAGACGACCTCAAAACAGGCGATCTGATAGTAGGGCAAAATCCGGCGATCACCACCGAGAGGTGGAAATGGGCGATCTCAGCCCTCGGCGACCACCCATTAGGGAGCTCTTCTTCCTGGAAGATCATCTGCTCCCGTGTAACAATTACACGATCATCACAGTTTTGAGAAAACAACCACAATAACAGATAAAAGGGTAAGCTAGCCATTTTAAAGAGAGTTTAGAATAAGGCATTAAAATCATGAACATAATAGAGCAAGGTAAAACATTTTTCAAATATCTATGTAAAACGTAGAGCTACTCATCTCATTCACCTGATCTCCCAAAATCACACTTCACAACATTCACCCATAGTCATTCCATTTCACAATACAGCATCAAGTGTCTATCAATATTCAAGTTTCTCATTTCACCATTTCACATGTCAGACTTTCCACTGACTCACAAAGCATAGACACATGACACTACTTCCGGATTGACTCATGCATTGATTAGACTCGGAGATTTGCACCTGTCACACTGCCCACTGTGGAATCACACACATCCACAGGGTCGCCGTGAGATCTCACACATTCACAAGCATACGATGAATCTCAACACATCACCATACAGCATGACAAGGTTAATCCACAAGACAGGTGGAGCTCGTTCTGTTTCACACGAGGCGCCCATCATGGACAGGTGGAGCTCGTTCTGTTTCACACGAGGCGCCCATCCTGGATAGGTGGAGCTCGTTCTGTTTCACACGAGGCGCCTATCACATGGACCTCCTTCGACTCTCACCAACTGAGTAACTTCCTCTATGTGATTCCATTATCAGCAGAGTCAGGATATCTCGTTAGGAATCACCGATCAATGCACATCTAACATGGTCTTACACGGTATTTCCTTTCCTGAAAATACTATGCCTCGACCCCACATTCACAACATTCAACATATCATGCCACACTTAAAGGAATGATTTCAATCACAGCAAAACTCAATCCAAGGTTCTTATTTTCGAATATCCCATTTAAATCTCAAGCAGTTCTCAAAACAACATCAAACACAAGGAGTTCGCAAAACAGCGCCAAAACCGGCGATCTAGTTCAAAATATGGTATTTCGAAGGCTGTGTTTAAAACCGGCGACTACGTCGCCCAAGCACACAAACCAAGCATTCCACGTAGTTGAAAACGAAAATGGCGACCACGTCGCCCTCACTTCAGAAAAAGCTACACTATGGCTTGTATGGAAAAGAGGTCTAGCTTCCCTTACCTGGACTTGCGCAAACACCAGGAGTTCCGAAACCCAACAAAGCTTGAAGAACGCCTTGGCTCTGTTCTTGTGTCTGGTTTTGAAGAGCTTGCAGAGAACCACCCAAGTGCTCCAATGGTGGCTGTCGCTCGTCGTATTCCCGCGTGAAGGTGTACTAGAATCGCAGTGCGAAGGAGAGAATGGAGGAGAAGGGAGATAAACGCACCCTTTAGCTCTGGAACCACAGCAACGTTTCTTTCCTTCTCCCTCAGAAATGGGTTTTTGCATCTTAAGCTGACTTCTCCACAAAAACCGCTGCCACCACCCACTCTGCAGGGAGTTTGCGTGTACGCTTCGCTGAACAGTACACCTAAGCGTGCCTCTGCGCAGGCTAACACTCTGAGGTCACTATTCTGAACCACTCTTTTGTCTACGTGGCGCGCATGCAGAACGTCTCGTGCTGGATGTCTGGGTCCCACGTTCTCTGTGTATAACTTAACGTAGCGCGATGACCTTTTCACCGATGACCACAGGCGCGAAGACTATCCACCGATGACCTCTCGCGCGAAGGCTAACAACCGATGACCTCTCGCGCGAAGGCTAACAACCGATGACCTCTCGCGCGAAGGTTAACAACCGATGACCTCTCGCGCGAAGGCTAACAACCGATGACCTCTCGCGCGAAGGCTAACAACCGATGACCTCTCGCGCGAAGGTTAACAACCGATGACCTCTCGCGCGAGGGCTAGCAACCGATGACCTCTCCCCCTGATGATGCCCGCATGCCCCTTGCGCCCAGGCGATCCTGCATGCCTTGCGCCCTGGCGATGCTCGATGACACATCGCCACGCCTTCCTGGAGGTTCTTCATTCCACTATGTTACATCCAAGGTATTCTCTCCACAAGGCTTGGTGACGTTGGTAGCTTCACACTTCCAAGAGTTGATTAGCACAAGTCCTCGTGCGCCCAAGCGTGTAACGTTAAGGATGATTCTCTTATGCTCAAGTATAGAGCTTCGCCTGCCCAGCGTATCCAAGGTTTAACCCACACCTTGATACGCGTGGCTTTTGGGACGTACCAGGGTTGATCCAACATTTTGGCTACACACTAAGTGTAGTTTCGGCGATTAGGTGTACTCTAGGCGACAGGCTACTAGGTACACACAGGCGATAGGCGTTCAAGCATAAGCTGGGCGATAGGCGTTCAAGCATAAGCTAGGCGATAGGCGTTCAAGTGCCAGAGAAGTTGGAGATCGCCTACCCGCTTAATAACGGCGATCTCGTAGTTTTCTCAGCTATACATTCCTTCCTTTATATTTAAATAAACACGTGCTTCGAATTTATTTATAATATAACACTTTTATTCCAATATAAACTTCTAGGTTCTTACAATCTCCCCAACAAGAAAAATTTTCGTCCCCGAAAATGAATTACAAGGAAAAGAGGTATGGGTAGGCTTCCCTCATGGGTTCTTCTAACTCCCACGTTGAATCACCCGATTTCTCATCCCACACCACTTTCACCATGTTGATGGTCTTGCCTCTGAGTCGTTTACCCTGCCGGTCATCAATTCTAACTGGTTTTGCTTCAAAGGACAAGTCATCTCTGATCTGCACCTTCTCGGTCGTCTGCTGAATCAACTCTGGTTCAACCAATACTGCTTCCTGGTACCAGTACAAAGGAGTTCTGCATTTCCTTCCATACAAAGCTTCATACGTTGCCATCCCAATGCCAGCATGATCACCGTTATTATAGGTAAACTCTTCCAACTCGGCTGGAGCCCTCCTGTAAGGTGCCATTGACACTGGTCCAGCCCCAGGTACCAAAATCAATAGAGAACTCCACTTCTCTCTTAGGAGGTAATCCGGATATTTCTTCTGAAATTACATCCATGAAATCTTTCACCACAGGTATCCAACTTACGTCCTCTTTATTCTTCACTCCCAACTGAGCTAGGATTCACGAAGCACCTCGCTTCTTTCTCCCAACTCCGACTACCCATGCTGAGCTGATAACACGTCTGCCTCTTGGAGGTCTGGAAACGCTATCTTCTGACTACCACAGACTACGAGAACGTGATTGGCAGCTAGCCAATCCATTCCCAGGATAACATCCAGATCCTGAAGAGGTAGGCAGATCAAGTTCACCTTGAATCTGCGTCCCTCTACTATCACTGGACATTCGGGGCAAACTGTAGAGGTCAACACCTGTCCTGATGCAGGTGTATAGACCAACAGTTTCAAACGGCAACTCCTTCACTAGAAGGCCCAACTCGGCTACACACAGGCTTGACACAAAGGAGTGTGTCGCTCCAAAATCAAACAAAATTCTAACGCATCTACCAGCTATAGAACAACACTCTGCACTAAGTTACCTGACTGAGATGCCTCCGCTCCAGCCATGGCAAACACTCTCCCTGCTGCCTGAGGTCGACTGCCTCCATTCCTCAACTGTTGGGATCCACTGGGTTGAGTCATCCTATTCTGGGTAGGACAATCTCTAGCAACGTGTCCCGTCCTTTGACAGGCAAAACATCTTCTCTCTGAATCTCTTTTGGGGCACACATTGGCTGTGTGTGGTCCACCACAGTGGAAACATTTAAGTTTCCAGGGTTGTTGCTGCTGAAGCTGGGGCGGTGCTGCTTCTGCCCTATGCTGAGAGGGTCTCGAATAAGGCTTGCTTTGTGGGTGCTGCACCTTGGCCTTCCCACTGGAGGGACCCCCTGGTTGTGATCTGATTACTCTGGAACCACTCCTCCCCAGGGTCTCCACTACCCTTGCCTTCCTTACTAGGGCATGTAACTCCCTGGTCCACGGATCTGCTTGATCAGGGGTAGCACTCCCACTGAGCTTGGGTGGGTTGCGCCTCATGAACTCGGTCATCCCTACCTGCTCCCGAGGCTGATTGACCTGGGAAGCTGTTGCAGCCGATCCAGCAGTTTCCAAATGATTCATTACAGCCTGATGAATCTGGGCCATTACCGTATTCTGCTGTTGGATGGCAGTTGCCATCATCTCGATAGCCTTAGCGATCTGGCTCATCTCCGAAGAAGATTGGGGAGGGGTAGAAGGTCTACGTGCCATCTCCTTCGTTTTCAGATTTTGAAACTATAATATTCCTATATTCCCTACAACTACAAGAATGAGATCGATAAGAAATCAATTCATTCAAGGGGGGTAACAGCTAGACCTTACAAAGGTTAGCATCTCAAAATCATTAAGAATTTGAGCTCAACAACAGAGTCATAATGCTTATAACATCAAGCATAACACCAGCACAACTACTGGTATGCAGTCACCAGTCCAATCAGCCATTTCCAATCAATTACAAAGACACTCAAGAGAATGAGATAGCTCACACCAGAATTCAATATATGCTAAACATCAAACCTTTGGAATTAAGATTGAGACTCATCTCGATCCAGTTATGAGTGTGCACCCTCACTACTTTATCAAGACCTTCTCATTCTTAATACTAAGATTTTCAATTAGAACATATATTCACCAAAGCACACACAAAATTTCAATACAAAAACGTTTGAAAACCTTTCACTATAGTTATTATTTTAAATTCAAATAACTTTCATGAGCAGAAGAAACACAATGGATCCACAGCCCTCAGGTCATCCTAAGGACGAACTGCTCTGATACCATTAATGTAACATCCCGCCAAAGTAATACATACATACAGGTATAATGAAATTAAATGTAACCAAATAATATTGAAGAGAATAACATGATAATATATATATTTGAAATGAAGTTGCTCCTCTTAGGGAGTTTAATACATAAACGAAATCAAATGTTTTTCGAAATTTAAAGAAAACAATCAAATACAGCAAGACCGGCGGTCTCCATACATAAAACCAGCGATCACCAGAAGTCCCCAAAAATAGGCGACTTGCTAGCCAGACATAAAATCGGCGATCTCATAACAGACGACCTCAAAACAGGCGATCTGATAGTAGGGCAAAATCCGGCGATCACCACCGAGAGGTGGAAATGGGCGATCTCAGCCCTCGGCGACCACCCATTAGGGAGCTCTTCTTCCTGGAAGATCATCTGCTCCCGTGTAACAATTACACGATCATCACAGTTTTGAGAAAACAACCACAATAACAGATAAAAGGGTAAGCTAGCCATTTTAAAGAGAGTTTAGAATAAGGCATTAAAATCATGAACATAATAGAGCAAGGTAAAACATTTTTCAAATATCTATGTAAAACGTAGAGCTACTCATCTCATTCACCTGATCTCCCAAAATCACACTTCACAACATTCACCCATAGTCATTCCATTTCACAATACAGCATCAAGTGTCTATCAATATTCAAGTTTCTCATTTCACCATTTCACATGTCAGACTTTCCACTGACTCACAAAGCATAGACACATGACACTACTTCCGGATTGACTCATGCATTGATTAGACTCGGAGATTTGCACCTGTCACACTGCCCACTGTGGAATCACACACATCCACAGGGTCGCCGTGAGATCTCACACATTCACAAGCATACGATGAATCTCAACACATCACCATACAGCATGACAAGGTTAATCCACAAGACAGGTGGAGCTCGTTCTGTTTCACACGAGGCGCCCATCATGGACAGGTGGAGCTCGTTCTGTTTCACACGAGGCGCCCATCCTGGATAGGTGGAGCTCGTTCTGTTTCACACGAGGCGCCTATCACATGGACCTCCTTCGACTCTCACCAACTGAGTAACTTCCTCTATGTGATTCCATTATCAGCAGAGTCAGGATATCTCGTTAGGAATCACCGATCAATGCACATCTAACATGGTCTTACACGGTATTTCCTTTCCTGAAAATACTATGCCTCGACCCCACATTCACAACATTCAACATATCATGCCACACTTAAAGGAATGATTTCAATCACAGCAAAACTCAATCCAAGGTTCTTATTTTCGAATATCCCATTTAAATCTCAAGCAGTTCTCAAAACAACATCAAACACAAGGAGTTCGCAAAACAGCGCCAAAACCGGCGATCTAGTTCAAAATATGGTATTTCGAAGGCTGTGTTTAAAACCGGCGACTACGTCGCCCAAGCACACAAACCAAGCATTCCACGTAGTTGAAAACGAAAATGGCGACCACGTCGCCCTCACTTCAGAAAAAGCTACACTATGGCTTGTATGGAAAAGAGGTCTAGCTTCCCTTACCTGGACTTGCGCAAACACCAGGAGTTCCGAAACCCAACAAAGCTTGAAGAACGCCTTGGCTCTGTTCTTGTGTCTGGTTTTGAAGAGCTTGCAGAGAACCACCCAAGTGCTCCAATGGTGGCTGTCGCTCGTCGTATTCCCGCGTGAAGGTGTACTAGAATCGCAGTGCGAAGGAGAGAATGGAGGAGAAGGGAGATAAACGCACCCTTTAGCTCTGGAACCACAGCAACGTTTCTTTCCTTCTCCCTCAGAAATGGGTTTTTGCATCTTAAGCTGACTTCTCCACAAAAACCGCTGCCACCACCCACTCTGCAGGGAGTTTGCGTGTACGCTTCGCTGAACAGTACACCTAAGCGTGCCTCTGCGCAGGCTAACACTCTGAGGTCACTATTCTGAACCACTCTTTTGTCTACGTGGCGCGCATGCAGAACGTCTCGTGCTGGATGTCTGGGTCCCACGTTCTCTGTGTATAACTTAACGTAGCGCGATGACCTTTTCACCGATGACCACAGGCGCGAAGACTATCCACCGATGACCTCTCGCGCGAAGGCTAACAACCGATGACCTCTCGCGCGAAGGCTAACAACCGATGACCTCTCGCGCGAAGTTAACAACCGATGACCTCTCGCGCGAAGGCTAACAACCGATGACCTCTCGCGCGAAGGCTAACAACCGATGACCTCTCGCGCGAAGGTTAACAACCGATGACCTCTCGCGCGAGGGCTAGCAACCGATGACCTCTCCCCCTGATGATGCCCGCATGCCCCTCGCGCCCAGGCGATCCTGCATGCCTTGCGCCCTGGCGATGCTCGATGACACATCGCCACGCCTTCCTGGAGGTTCTTCATTCCACTATGTTACATCCAAGGTATTCTCTCCACAAGGCTTGGTGACGTCGGTAGCTTCACACTTCCAAGAGTTGATTAGCACAAGTCCTCGTGCGCCCAAGCGTGTAACGTTAAGGATGATTCTCTTATGCTCAAGTATAGAGCTTCGCCTGCCCAGCGTATCCAAGGTTTAACCCACACCTTGATACGCGTGGCTTTTGGGACGTACCAGGGTTGATCCAACATTTTGGCTACACACTAAGTGTAGTTTCGGCGATTAGGTGTACTCTAGGCGACAGGCTACTAGGTACACACAGGCGATAGGCGTTCAAGCATAAGCTGGGCGATAGGCGTTCAAGCATAAGCTAGGCGATAGGCGTTCAAGTGCCAGAGAAGTTGGAGATCGCCTACCCGCTTAATAACGGCGATCTCGTAGTTTTCTCAGCTATACATTCCTTCCTTTATATTTAAATAAACACGTGCTTCGAATTTATTTATAATATAACACTTTTATTCCAATATAAACTTCTAGGTTCTTACAGTTACCCCTTGAATGAATTGATTCTTATCGATTTCATTCTTATAGTTGTAGGGAATATAGAAGTCAATAGATTCAGAATCAAAAACGAAGAAGATGGCACGTAGACCTGCTACCCCACCCCAACCTTCCTCAGAGATGAGTCTGATCGCCAAGGCCATCGAGATGATGGCGACTGCCATTCAGCAGCAGAATGCGGCGATGGCTCAGAACCATCAAGCCACAATGCAGCACTGGGAAACTGCCCGATCTGCTGAGACAAACTCCCACGTCGGTCAGCCCCAAGAACAGATGGGACTGGCCGAGTTCATGAGGCACAACCCACCTAAGTTCAGTGGGAATGCTACCCCTGACCAGGCAGATCAGTGGGTCAGGGAGGTGGAGAAAATCTTTAGGGCGACCTCCTGCCCTGAAGAGAAGAAGCTGTTGTTTGCCACGTATCTGCTATCAGGAGAAGCTGAGTTCTGGTGGATGGGAGCTCAGCAGATGATGGAGGCCCGAGAGGATGTTCTGGATTGGGAGAGCTTCAGGGTGAAGTTCTTGGAGAAATACTTCCCAGACAGCGCCAAGTTTGCAAGGGAAGCTGAGTTCTTAAAGTTGGAGCAGGGGGACATGTCAGTAAACGCCTATGCTGCCCGTTTTGAGTACCTCGCCCGGTTCTATACCCAGGCGACCTCCGAGGCCTGGAGGTGTAGGAAGTTCGAAGAGGGGCTGAAGCATGGGCTGAAGAGGGCCATAGCCCCGATGTGCATCAGGGAATTTCACGCCTTAGTAGAGAAGGCGAAGATGGTGGAGACTCTGGACAAGGGTGATTCTCGGGTGATGAGGTCACACCCAGGGAGTTCTTCCAGTGGGGAGGCCAAGGTGCAGCACCCACAAAGCAAGCCTTATTCGAGACCCTCTCAGCATAGGGCAGAAGCAGCACCGCCCCAGTTTCAGCAGCAACAACCCTGGAAACTTAAATGTTTCCACTGTGGTGGACCACACACAGCCAATGTGTGCCCCAAGAGAGATTCAGAGAGAAGATGTTTTGCCTGTCAAAGGACGGGACACGTTGCTAGAGATTGTCCTACCCAGAATAGGATGACTCAACCCAGTGGATCCCAACAGTTGAGGAATGGAGGCAGTCGACCTCAGGCAGCAGGGAGAGTGTTTGCCATGGCTGGAGCGGAGGCATCTCAGTCAGGTAACTTAGTACAGAATGTTGCTCTATAGCTGGTAGATGCGTTAGAATTTTGTTTGATTTTGGAGCGACACACTCCTTTGTGTCAAGCCTGTGTGTAGCCGAGTTGGGCCTTCTAGTGAAGGAGTTACCGTTTGAAACTGTTGGTCTATACACCTGCATCAGGACAGGTGTTGACCTCTACAGTTTGCCCCGAATGTCCAGTGATAGTAGAGGGACGCAGATTCAAGGTGGACTTGATCTGCCTACCTCTTCAGGATCTGAATGTTATCCTGGGAATGGATTAGCTAGCTGCCAATCACGTTCTCGTAGTCTGTGGTAGTCAGAAGATAGCGTTTCCAGACCTCCAAGGGGCAGACGTGATATCTACTCAGCGAGGGTGGTCGGTGTTGGGAGAAAGAAGCGAGGTGCTTCGTGAACCCTAGCTCAGTTGGGAGTGAAGAATGAAGAGGACGTAAGTTGGATACCTGTGGTGAAAAATTTCAATGGATGTAATTTCAGAAGAAATATCCGGATTACCTCCAAAGAGAGAAGTGGAGTTCTCTATTGATTTTGGTACCTGGGGCTGGACCAGTGTCAATGGCACCTTACAGGAGGGCTCCAGCCGAGTTGGAAGAGTTTACCTATAATAACGGTGATCATGCTGGCATTGGGATGGCAACGTATGAAGCTTTGTATGGAAGGAAATGCAGAACTCCTTTGTACTGGTACCAGGAAGCAGTATTGGTTGAACCAGAGTTGATTCAGCAGACGACCGAGAAGGTGCAGATCAGGGATGACTTGTCTTTTGAAGTGAAACCAGTCAGGATTGACGATAGGCAAAGTAAGCAGCTCAGAGGCAAGACCATCAACATGGTGAAAGTGGTGTGGGATGAGCGATCGGGTGATTCAACTTGGGAATTAGAAGAACCCATGAGAGAAGCCTATCCATACCTCTTTTCCTTGAAATTCAATTTTCGAGGACGAAAATTTTTCTTGTTGGGGAGAATGTAAGGACCTGAAAAAAATTTATTGGAATAAAAGAGTTATATTTTAAATAAATTCTAAGTATGTTTTTATTTAGAATAGAAAGGGAGGAAAAAGTTAAGTTTAGAAGGCTACGAGGTCGCCGGTCGCCTGCTACACATGAGCGCCGGGTGGACATCGCGCGGGCGTGAGAGGCATGCAGGCATCGCGCGGGCGCGAGAGGCATGCAGGCATCGCGCGGGCGTGAGAGGCATGCAGGCATCGCGCGGGCGCGAGGGGCATGCGGGCATCGCGCGGGCGCGAGGCACGCGGGCATTGCCAGGGCGCGAGGCATGTGGACGTGGCCAAGGCGCGAGAGTTATGAGGGCGTCGCCAGGGAAGACATCGGTCGTCCTCCAGGACGAAGGAGACATCGGTCGTCTTCCAGGGCGAAGGAGACATCGGTCGTCTCCCAGAGGAAGACATCGGTCGTTCGCCAGGAAGAGGTCATCGGTGGATCGTCTTCGCGCGAGAGGTCATCAGTGATTTCTCTTCGAGCTGGTAGTCATCGGCGAAAGGTCATCGCGCGACGTTGAGTTACACCCAGAGAACGTGGGCCCCAGACTCCCAGCAAGAGATGTTCTGCATGCGCGCCACGTAGACAAAAGAGTGGTTCAGAATAGTGACCTCAGAGCGTAGCCTGCACAGAGACACGCTTAGTAGTACTGTTCAGGGAAGCGTACACGCAAACTCCCTGCAGAGTGGGTGGTGGCAGCGGTTTTTGTGGAGAAGTCAGCTTAAGATGCAAAAACCCATTTCTGAGGGAGAAGGAAAGAAACGTTGCTGTGGTTCCAGAGCTAAAGGGTGCGTTTATCTCCCTTCTCCTCCAATTGCCTCCTTCGCGCTGCGATTCTAGCACCTTCACACGAGAGTACGACGAGCGACAGCCACCATTAGAGCACCTGGGCAGTCCTCTGCAAGTCCTTCAACCTGACGCAAAAACAGAGCCAAGGCGTTCTTCAAGCTTTGTTGGGTTTCGGAACTCTAAGTGTTTGCGCAAGTCCAGGTAAGGGAAGCTAGACCTCTTTGTCCATACAAGCCATAGTGTAGCTTTTTCTGAAGTGAGGGCGACGTGGTCGCCATTTTCGTTTTCAACTACGTGAAATGCTTGGTTTGTGTTCTTGGGCGACGTAGTCGCCTGTTTTAAACACAGCCTTCGAAATACCATGTTTTTGAACTAGATCGCCGGTTTTGGCGCTGTTTTGCGAACTCCTTGTGTTTGATGTTGTTTTGAGAACTGCTTGAGATTTACATGAGATATTCGAAAATATGAATCCTTTGAAATGGCTATTGCTGTGATTGAAATCATTCTTTTAAGTGTGGCATGATATGTTGAATGTTGTGAATGTGGGATCGAGGCATAGTATTTTCAGGAAAGGAAATACCGTGTAAGATCGTGTAAGAGGTGCATTGATCGGTGATTATGAACGAGATATCCTGACTCTGCTGATAATGGAATCACATAGAGGAAGTTACTCAGTTGGGAGAGTCGAAGGAGGTTCACCTGTATGGGTGGGTTGTTTGAAAGAGAACAAACCGACCTGTTTTGCGTGGATTAACCTTGTCATGCTGTATGGTGATGTGTTGAGATTCATCGTACGCTTGTGAATGTGTGAGATTTCACGGCGACCCTGTGGATGTGTGAGATTCCACAGTGGGCAGTGTGACAGGTGCAAATCTCTGAGTCTAATCAATGCATGAGTCTTCCGGAAGTAGTGTCAAGTGTCTTGTGTGGTGAGTCAGTGGAAAGTCTGACGTGAGAAATGAGAAACTTGAATATTGATAGACACTTGATGCTGTATTGTGAAACAGAATGACTCTTGAGAATATTGTGATTTCTGGATGATCAGGTGAAGAGTATGAGAAACTTGATAACTTTACGTGAATATCTTGAAATTGTTTACCTTGATTTTATTTTAAGTATCCTTATTTAAACTCTATTTAAAGATATCTAGCTTACCCTTTATTTTGTATTGCTCTGTGGCTGTTTTCTATTAAAAACTGTGATGATCGTGTATTTTACACGGGAGCAGATGATCTTCCAGGGAGTAGAGCTCCTCAGTGAGTGGTCGCCGGAAGGAGATCGCCTGTTTCCGTCTCTACCGGGTGATCGCCGGTTTATGCCTCCATCGGGAGATCGCCTGTTTTCTTTTCTGTTGGGTGATCGCCCCTCTTGCTGCTTTATAATAGGAGATCGCCTATATGAAAGGAGATCGCCCTTCTTATAGGAGATCGCCCTTTTTGCCAGGAGATCGCCTATCTGTCTTTTGTATTGTATTTCGTTTACGTTTTTAATGGAGAAGTGATCGTTTGTATTAAACTCCCTGCGAGGAGAAACTTATTTATTTTATATAAAGATTTTGCTCACTTCAATCTATTTGTCACTTTATTTTCGTTTTATATTTATTTTCAAAGTAATTTGGCGGGATGTTACAGCAACAAACATGGAAACCCAGATGTTTCGCGTGCCAAAAGATGGGGCACATTTCTAGAGATTGTCCTAGCAGAAATAGGATGACTCAATCCGGTGGTTCCCAACAGATGAGGAATAAAGGCAGCAGACCTCAGGCAGCAGGGAGAGTGTTTGCCATGGCAAGAGCAGAGGTGTCTCAGTCAGGTAACTTGGTGTAAGGTGCTTCGTGAATCCTAGCTCGGTTGGGAGTGAAGAATGAAGAGGACGTAAGCAGGATACCCGTGGTGAAAGATTTCATGGATGTATTTCCAGAAGAAATACCTGGATTACCTCCTAAGAGAGAAGTGGAATTCTCTATTGATTTGATACCTGGAGCTGGACCAGTGTCAATGGCTCCCTACAGAATGGCTCCAGCTGAGTTGATGGAATTAAAGAAGCAAGTGTAAGTTAGATTTAGTTGTACCAAGGTTTAGTTTCAGCTACATATAAGTTATGGAGAGTAAATAAGCAGTATGTTGAGGGTTTAAAGACTTAAGCATGTGTATCCATGGGAAGTACCAGAGTTAAGTTCCAAGAATGAAAGAATGAATTTTCTTTTATTTGAAGCTTGGAAGATGTTTATGTCGATGAAACAGCATGAGATGACTCTAGCTTAACCACAAGCTTAAAAGGAAAGATGAGATATTGTATTTATGTCTAAAGTTCAATTAGACAGAGAAAATTGCTGAAGAATACTAGGTAGAGAAGTTACTGGGATAAGAGAGAAAGCTTCACGCAGAATGGATGCTGTTTTGTTGATCGTGATTTGAAAGATGAGTATGGAAATGGTGGGTGGAGATTTAAGGCTCCTGATGCCGTAAGTCTCCTGAACTTGGCAAATGAGGATGCAGTTCTGCCTGTGAACGTAGAAGGGAAGGAGGTAATGGCTATGGATAGAATAAGGGTAAGCCGTGTTATGATGATGTTGAGTTCTTCTAGCGATGTTAGTAAATTACAGAAAGTTGGATGTGGAAGCAGAACTTTCCGTGCCTTGTGTTTCTAATGGGATGGGATTCGCAGCTAATCCTTTATATGGGCAGTTGTGGTGGTCAGCGTTTCGTTTCTGATCTTAGAAACAATGCTGCATTGTCAGCTGTGGCAACAATCCTCACCCTGAACACAGTGAGGGACTTATGATCTGTGTATTGAATATTGAGCACCCTGAGATCCCATGCAATGCTAATATGGATGTATCCATTGGAATTCCTGAGTGAGCAACTCTAAAATCCCAACCAGTTGCTAAAGAGGTGGGTTTTTCATAATCTGCTATTGGTAATCAAAGAAAAGATGAACCAGATGGGCGCCTGAAGGAAAGAAGCCATTCTCTTTCAGTCTTTTGCTGCTACAAGATCGGTTCGAAAAGAAACGGTGCTAGAATAGAGGTACTTTGGCAAGATAGTGGCGTTAGAGAATGCTGGTTTAGATGAAAAATCTGGAGTGTGTCTCCAACGCTGCTGAAGGTCCAGTACGATGAGTTGCTTGATAAAGAGGGACCACAGAAACTAGAGGAATGGGTCCCTTCGTCTAGAGCGGCAGCCACTGATTAATTGGGTATGCGATATTCAGACCGCTTAACAGTCAAGCCATGCTCTCTTAAACGCCATTCAGGTCGCCCACTTGAGTTTGAATCAGCAGTGGATGCCTGGTGGTATGATGAGTGGTGGGAAGGTGTTGTGACTGCAGCTAATGTCAGTAGTAGATGGATCTTCGTCGGATTGCTCTACCTTAGAAAGTGAATCATCATCCATCTCCAAAGTTGAAGTTGCTAAGAAGGTGAGCAAGAATCGTTTGGTTGGGAAACCCTTGTGGATCTGGAAAATATGAAGGGAATAACTTTGAGGGAGCCACTCTATGTCGCTCATGAGGACAAGGGTAACAACTCTGGTGGTGGCTATGAGGACGAAGCTGACAAGGTTGTGAAGACACTTCTGGCCTCAAATGAACACAAGGATAATAACTCTTGTAGAGGCAGTGATGATGTTGACAATGAGGAGAAGACCTTCGGAGTTGTAGTTGGAGATCAAGCATTTATGAGAGTGACACCGACCAAGGGTGTAGGACGAGCTATCAGATCAAAGGAGCTGTCTCCTACGTTAGTCGGGCCATATCAGATCTTAAGGAGGATCGGTCCAGTGGCTTATGAAATCGCCCTACCTCCCCAATTAGCAAATCTGCATAATGTCTTTCACATGTCACAGCTAAGGAAGTACCTTGCAGACCCTAGTCACGTGTTGGGAGTAGACGATGAGAGATCGGGTGATTCAACTTGGGAGTTAGAAGAACCCATGAGAGAAGCCTATCCATACCTCTTTTCCTTGTAATTCAATTTTCGAGGACGAAAATTTTTCTTGTTGGGGAGAATGTAAGGACCTGTAAAATTAAATTGGAATAAAAAGGGATATATTTTAAATGAATTCTAAGTATGTTTTTATTTAAAATAAAAAAGGAAGGAAAGTGTAGTTAGAAGACTATGAGATCGCCTGGTTAGTACATGATCGCCTGTCGCCTAGGTTGCACGTGATCGCCAGTCGCCTATGGTGCACATGATCGCCGAAAGTGCACTCAGTATGTGGTCAGGATACTGGATCAACCAGAGTGGGTTCCACAAAACCACACGTATCAAGGTGTGGGTTAAGCCTTAGATACGCTGTGCATGCAAAGCTCTATGCTTGAGCATAAGAAATCGTCCTTAGTGTTGCATGCATGGGCGCACGAGGAGTAGGGCTGATCTACTCTTGGAAATGTGAAGCTACCGACGTCACCAAGTCATGTGGAGATGATACCTTGGACGTAACATAGTGGGATGAAGAACCTTCAGCAAGGCGTGGCGATGTGTCGTCGGGCATCGCCAGGCGCGAGGCATGCGGACATCGCCGGGCGCGAGGCATGCGGGCATCGCCAGGGCGAGACATCGGTCGTCTCCCAGGGAGAGACATCAGTCGTCCGCCAGGATGAGGCATCGGTGGTTAGTCAGCACGCATGGCTGTGGAAACATTACAGCAATGAAGTATGACAGGTGCAGGTCTCTGGATGCTAAGTTCAACGCACGAGTCTTCTGGAAGTAGTGTCAAGTGTCTTGTGTGATGAGTCAGTGGAAGTCTGACGTGAGAAATGAGAAACATTGAAATTGATAGACACTTGATGAATTATGTGAATAGAACGACTCTTGAGGAAATTGTGAAATATGTGATTACTTGATGGTCATGTGAAGGGAATGAGAAAATTGATAGTTTTTACGTGGGTGTCTTTAATTTGTTTTATCTTGATTTTAAAGTTTCATATCTAAACTCTCTTTCAAATATCTAGTTTACCCTGTGATTTTTGGTGTTGTGTTTGGCTTTTTCTTAAACCTGTGATGATCGTGTATAATTTACACGGGAGCAGATGATGTTGCAGGAAGTAGAGCTCCTCAGTGAGTGGTCGCCGGAAGGAGATCGCCTGTTCCTATTTCTGTTAGGCGATCACCCTTTTTCTGTTTTCTGATAGGAGATCGCCGTTCTCTGATAGGAGATCGCCTTTTGCTATTAGGAGATCGCCTGTCTTTCTTTTTTACTGTAATTTTGTTTACGTTTTTGGAAAATTGACCGATTATGTATTAAACTCCCTGTGAGGAGAAACTTCATTACAGATATATAATTTTATTCACTTCAATCTATTTGTTACCTTTATTTTCATTATATAAATATGAATAGTATTTTGGCGGGATGTTACATTAATGGTATCAGAGCAGTTCGTCCTTAGGATGACCTGAGGGCTCATCGACCCACTGCTCCACGTCTGTGGTATCACCCCCACATAGCTCTGGCCCACACTATAGGACCCAACTGACGTGGCTCGGTGACGTCATCAGCTCTCCATGTCCTATTGGGCCCATCAGACCGACCTTTCTTGTGCCGACCTCTCAACTCTTGGCCGACGCCCGAGGTCTGGCCACTACAATACTCACCAAGCGCTGCATCCTGCATGCATGGTCTCACTGCACAGTGCCATGCACGTAATGGGTTAAGAGAGTCACTGATGACTGACCTGCTTACTAGCTCTCTTATGCCATCCTCATGCACGACCCTACTGGCGCGCAGCTCTTCTTCTTCTGGTTTGGAATCATGCGAGGTGCATGCGTAACGCTCTCGCTGGGAGCCTGGGTCCCAGCTTAACTGCGTGTTAACAAGAAACCTCGATGACCATGCACCGATGACGGATCAGTGCTTCTTGTGTAATGCTCTCACAGGGAGCTTGGGTCCCAGCTTAACTGCGTGTTAACAAGAAGTACCGATGACCATGCACCGATGACGGATCAATGCTTCTTGCGTAACGCTCTCGCTGGCAACTTGGGTCCCAGCTTAACTGCGTGTTAGCAAGAAACCCCGATGACCATGCACCGATGACGGATTAGTGCTTCTTTACTTCTCGCGCTCTCCTTCCAGGCGCTCATCTAGGCACTGATCTGCTGGTGGTGGTCACTTAGCAACTGACCACCGATCACGGTTCTGAGTGATCTCCTCCCTGATTCACCTGCTATCTTATTCCACGTGTCACCCTGTGAATGGTCCACATGATCATCTGCTGCTGACGTCATTGACTACCGATGATCGACCGGATCAGTGATGTTTTTGTGTTGTTGAGTTGAAGTGATACTTTACTTTGAATCAATTTAAATTCTAGCACCTTTACATTCAACTTCCTTTCAATTCTTGTCTTTATCTTCTTGTTCTTTAATTTTCCAGCACCTATTTCTTGCCAAATTTTTTTTTCAGCACCTTATATTCATTGCTTATTTCGTTTTGAATATGTGTCTAGTATATGCCTTTCTTTGATCTTGCCTTTTACTTTGAGTTTTATGTTAAATAGTGTTCTAGGTGTTGTTGTCTTTGCTTCTACTTACTTGCTTTTAATTTTGAAAGTGTGCTTTGTCTTTGGATATTTGTTTTAGTAGAAGTTGATTTAGAGTTCCAAACATTTGATTTCAAGTGTTCAATTATCTTGAATCCATTACAAAAAAAAAAAAAGATTGTGCAAATTGAATGTTGTTAAAAATTGTTATGATACAAACTATGGAACTTTCCTTCCATATGTTCATGTAGTATAAAGAAAACAAAAAAAAAAACAAAAACAGTAACCAATTCATCAAAACAGTACCATTTTTGGTTCAAAAACAGTTTGGAACCATACTACATCCATTACATTTGCACATCCATTTTATCTTCAATTATGGATTCAAATTGATTGGCAAATTATTATCTACATTGTGGAATTTTTTATCCTTTTACATTGTCCACTTCTTAGCCTCCTTCTGATCTGACCTGATGGTGATCACCACACCTTCCATCGAGGGCAACTTCATCTTCATATGCCTCGTCGACGCTAGGGCCCCCAGTCTGTTCAAAGCTGTCCTGCCCAACAGCATGTTGTAGGCTGATGGGGCATTCACAACTAGATACTTGATGTTCTCAGTGCGGGAGGCCACCCCATTAGTGAAAGTGGTCCTCAGCTCTATATAACCCCGTAACTCGACCTGGTCTCCTGCGAACCCATACAGGCAACCAGTATAAGGCCTCAGCTGATCTGGGGATAGTTGCAACTTGTTAAAAGTTGACCAGAACATCACATCGACTGAACTTCCTTGATCGACGAGGACTCTATGCACCCTCCTTCCCATGGTAACCACCGATATCACCACTGGATCATTGTCATCGGGAACAACGTCTAGGCGATCGGCCTTCATGAATGTGAGGTCAATGTCTGGGAAGTGGTCTTCCTCACATGTTTCCACCGCCATCACCGATCGCGCATACTTCTTGCGCTACGACGAAGTGCACCCTCCGCCTGAGAACCCACCTGCGATGGTATGGATCTCACCAAGTATGGGCACTTCGTGCCCCTGATCAGTCCTTGGTGCCACCACCACCTCTCCCCCTTATGACTACCGCAAGTAATCATTAAGGAAGCTGCTCTTGACCAACTCATCTAGCTGATGACCCAGGGCCAAATAGTTTCGAATGGGATGGCCAAACGCTTGATGAAACTCGTACCATGCGCTCTTGTTGGGCCCCAGTCTCTTGTCTGTCTTCGGGGGCACCTTCAGCCTTTCTGCCACGTTAGGGATGGCGATCAACTCTTTGAGCTCCACTAGGAAGTTATGTCTGGGGGGCACATCCTCCTTAATGCGTGCCCTAGTTTGGGGCTTCCTGGCCTCGTAGGGCTTCTGCTTTCCCTGGGCTCTCTTTTCTGTCGTCGCCTCATGTACCCGCATGGGCTGAGAGCGACTAGGTACTCGCGGTCGTGAAGAGGCTGCGCTCTCATGCTTCTCATTGAGTTCTCCTTCAGCGGCAATATGAGCAACAACACGATGCTTGATGTCACCAAAGGTCTTTGCGCGACTTCGGATAAGGGACTCACTGAAAGGTCCTAGCAATATCCCCTTTCTGAAGGTGTGCACCAGCATATCCTCATCTTTGGTGTGCAACCTCACCACCATCGCCCCAAATCGATTGAGGTAATCTTTAAAGGACTCCCTCTGATATTGCCTAACATCAAAAACGTCATAAGACACCGGTGGGGGATCCCGGTTGACAATATACTATTCTCTAAACAGTGTGGAGAACTGCGCGAAGGACATGATATGTCCCTCAGGCAGGCTAACAAACCATTCCAGCGCTTTCAACGTCAACGTGGTCATGAAGAGCTTGCAATGCACCGCGTCCGACCCTCCTGACAGCATCATCTGCGTGTGAAACGCCGTGAGATGCGCTTCTGGACCTTCCACCCCCGTGAACACAGTCTTAGGGCCCACGAAGGTAGCTGGGACCACCGTGTCCATGATTGCTTGGGAGAAGGGCATTGGAAAAGCCCTTGGTGGCATTGGTGGAGCCCGATCATCCACCACACGATCCCCTACTTGCTGCAAATTCACGTGCAATTCTTCGTTTGCCCTGTATAGCTCCTCATTCCTGGCCTGTGATGCGGCTAGGTGCATCTGCATCCGCACTTGATCTGCCATCGATTCTGCCACCATCTCTTGGAGGGCAAGCGCCGTTTCCATGAGTTGTTGCATGGTGACGCTCTCACCCCCATTTGGCGGGACGGATCCTTGCCTGGTATTCCTCATGTCTGTGGTTTCTTCTCTTTTGCTTGTGTATGAGACCTTGTTTTACTTCGGCCCCATGGTGGGCGCCAAATGTTCTTGCCAGTTGACTCTCCTATCGATTGACTCTACGGCAATCACGCTCCTCCCTTCCTCACCTTGAACTATGCTTTGTTGTCTCAAAACAACCTGCACCTGCAAGATAGAAAGGGGCGCCCTAGAGGCCGTTTGCACTCCGACGCTCAAGTCAAAACTAGGGCAAGCACACCAAGTGTATTGAGTATCTCTGTTTAGGATTAGAAACTGCGTACCTTCGTAAAGTATTTCACTACCCTTTATATAGTCTAGGGTTTCCTCTGCGCCGCTACCCATATTTAGGGTTTATAGGAATACCCTTGCGCCGCTATCACCTAGACTTAGGGTAATCTAGCACGTAAGGTTTCCTTAACTGGAGTGCATACTCTAACAGGATGGCCACCTGGATGCCCCCTCGTGCACCTAGTCTCTGGGGCCACCTGTCCTGAGAGCGCCTTCACTGTTCACGTGCCATGGATGGAGCGTCACTGGGAAACCCTAGTTCTTATGAGTACTCAACCCCTCAAGACTCTGCACCTAACTATGCTTTCCCTGCCACACGCATAGGCACTTCATGACTTAGGCCTCTCCTTACTTCTGGGCATTTTACTAATAACTGGTCTTCCCTTAAGACCCATCGTAGATGTTCTAGTTCTATTATTCGAAACATCCAAGGCCGATGTCACCTCATCACACCCAGTTATCGAGGACTCATCACCCAGCTGAGTGACGAGGATACCTCAGTTCACTCTGGTGGTCGACATGCTGATGACTAATCATCCCATTAGCCCCTACTACCTGTGGGACCCAGCCCACAAGGCTCTGGCCCATGCTGTGGGACCCAGCTGACGAGGCTCACCTTTACTAGCTGTTCTCGGTGTCCGAGGACTGGCCGGTATAGAATATAAAGAGATATTTTATCTGTTGTGATATTATTCTAAAGATAAAATATAAAGATATATATTATCTGTTGTGATATTATATTTTATCTATTGTATTATTCTGAAGATAAAACATAAAGAGATATATTATTTGTTGTGATATTATATTTTATCTGTTGTGTTATTCTGAAGATAAAGTATAAAGAGATATTTTATCTGTTGCGATATTACATTTTATCTATTGAGATATTATACGTTATCTATTGTGATATTATTCTGAAGATAAAATATAAAGATATATATTATCTGTTGTGATATTATATTTTATCTGTTGTATTATTCTGAAGATAAAATATAAAGATATATATTATTTGTTGTGATATTATATTTTGTAGTAGCTAGACCTCGGACGTCGGCAGTATATGTCGGCACCTAAGGAAAAGGTTGGCATAGTAGAGGTCGGCATAGTAGGACCCACAGAGGGGTCCCCAGAAATTACATGTGTTAAGTATTATGTTAGTGAAAGCCTGATTCACAGATATACCTTGCATGCAGAATGTGTATAAGACATTTGGGTCTGGCGCGAGTAGATTACCCCTAGGGGCGCCAGTGCCCGAGAGCGCTAGGGCTTTCAGAGAAAGCTGCATGCAAGGCACGTGAGAAATTAGGGCACTTACAAGAACGAGTTGGTCTTGCGACGCTGGTACACACGTTGTAACCCTAGCGGCCATACTGTTAGATACGCACTCCAGAAAAAGAATGTTGCCACGAGTGTTGATGGAAGAGGCCCAAGCTCCGACCCAAGTTCAGGCCCAACAACTAGGTCCATGGCAAAGAGGATTCAAGAAGATTGAGACTTTGCTACTGATGGCAGAGAAACTTTTCTTTATATGTTCAAAGATTCCTCAGAGGACCACAAGAAGTAAAGCCCAAGCCATGGGAGCTAGTTTCTTTATTTGTAATTTTAGTTTATTTGTATTTTCAGTAGAGTAGGGCTCACTTTGGGGGTCCAAATAGAAAGATAGGTTAGAATAAGGTGCCTTTAGCAAAATAGGGGAGGTGTGCTTATCATTTTAGCTTGAGTAGATCCTTTTAGGGTAGGAAGTTGACCTAGCTTCTAGAACTTTGCTCCTAGGGTGTGGCATTGACTTTAGTCAATACCCTAGCAGCCCCCTCTTTTGTGTATTCCCCATCCTACCCTTGCTCCTTGCTCTCCAAGGCACTTGCACCTATAAATAAAGGTGCTTGGCTCATGTTTTTTTGGAAGATCAATTTATATGAGTAAATGCTGTCAAAATTATGCTAGCTTCTACTCTTTGTCTAGTCTCTCTAGGTTAGACACTTTGATCTTCATTTTCACCTTCCTCCAAGTGATTTGGCCAAACCTATCACTCTCCATACCTTTCCTTTACCCTAAACCCTAAACCCATAGCTCTATATGAGCCATCCTTGACCCATATCATCCATAGCTTCTGCCACCTTTTTCACTTGATTTATTCAAGAAGAACATTGGTCATGAAGAACAACCCATCATTTGGTATCAATCGGTTCTTTTGTTTCAATCGGTTTTTTTGTTTCAATTTGTGTTTCCATTCTGTTTTTGTGTTTAAATTCTAGGCCTATTCTGTTTTAAGTTCAGCACCTTGTTCTTCATTCATTCATCACCATTAATTGTGTTTTAACCTTGGACCTTTGGAAATGAACCTTCACATCTACTTAACACTTGTTAAGTTAATGTCCAGTGGGGATTTTCCTTAGGTGACTCACTCTAAATTGCTAAGAATCTTAATCCTAATTCTAAGAAAGTGTCACAAATATAATGAACCTAAAATCAACTCACATCATGTGGTATCAGAGCTATGGTGATGTTTTGTTCTTGTTGAGTTGAATTGACACTTTCTATTCAAGTAATTTCCTTTTTCCAGCACTTTATTTTTGTGCAGAAATTTTTTAGGTTCCTTGTTGTGTTAGCTATTCTGTTTTTGCTTTAATTTGAGTCTTTCCTTGCTATTTTAATTGGTGCAAATTAATTGTGTTTGACTCATTTTTCTTTTTGAATCCATACAAGTTTTTTCAAGTCATGTTTCTCCTAAATTGTCATCACTTCTATGTAGTATTTTTCTTAATAATTTTTGGTTGATTGCTTTTAATTGTTGAATGCAGTTTCTAATCTGTTTTGTTGAGCCTTTGGTGCATTTTAATTTTAGATTTGAGTTCATGCTTGTGTGATAGATCCATACAAGTTCATATACATCAATTCTATTGTGTCTTTGAAGTTTCTTAATATTGTTTTAATTCCAAATTAGACTTCCTCTGTTTTTGTTGAAACTGTGTTGGCTGTTTTTGTTTACCGAATTTAATTCCGTTTATGAAAAATTGTGAATTCTCGATCTGAACAGATTGGTGTGTTAGAAAAAAAGTGAAAAAAAAAGTGAAGCAAAATTCTAAATAGAAAAAAAAAATGATAAATCAAATACAATCAATGTGCAATTCTGGTGCGAAAAAAACGGTGAAGTGGCATCAGATTTGAAAACTTTATCACAATTAATTGGTGCATCATTTATGTGTGATTCCAGAGCCAAATTTGAGCTAAGATCTTGAAATTTCTATGGTTTAAATTTCAAATTCAAATTTGAATTATCCAGCTCAGCATAAATGGTTTAAGTCACGCATTTTGACACCTTAATATTCTGTAGTACTGTTTTGGTTTTGTTAATCCAATTCTAGTATCATTCTCTAGGTTCTCTTTGTGTACTACCTTTTATTGAGTGCCTTATTTTCTTTGCTTGTCATTTTCATTCAATATTCTTTTCCAAAGTTTTGTCATATCTTTACTTCCACTTTGGTTTAGCTTTTCTTGCTTATACCTTTTCTTGCTTGTCTTTCTTGTTTCCTCTAGTTTTGTGGTGAATTATTCTTGAGTAAGTGTGGTTTGCTTTGGCATCTTTCACTTGAGGCTCATCCAATCCACAAGAGAGGCTTGGTAAAGGAAGGATATATTTTCTTGGAGTGGTTTGAGTGATTTTACATCATTGCCGCAAACTATATTTGCTTTTCACCTTGTTTTTCTAACTTTGTTTTCTATAATTGTTTCTTCTTTGTATTTTTGTGTTTCATTTTATCATGGCTAATATTTCTAGTGGAGAATCATCTAAGCCTCACTTACCTCAAAAATCATACCTAATTGATGAATTAAAGGATGCTAAACTAACACTTGCACAAAAGGATGAGGTGATAAGACAAATGGAGGCAAGGCTCCAAAGATTGGAGTTGGACCGTGAAGATCATCATCACAACCGTGAGAGAAGACACCATCATCATCATAGGCATACCTCAAGGTCTTCTCAAAGTTCTTATGGATATCATGAAGAAAACGCTTGGAGAATGCATCACAATCATGAAGATAGGCGCCAAAATGTGGCTAAGCCTTTTATGCCTTATGTAAAATTACCTAGTTTTAGTGGTGAAGGAGATCCTAATGTGTATTTAGGATGGGAGGCTTAGGTAGAACAAATATTTTTTGTACATGAGGTCCAAGAAGAACAAAAGGTTAAGCTAGCCTCCCTTCAATTTATGGACTATGCCAAGCAAAGGTGGCACAAAACTCTCATGGACATTGGGCTAAACAAGACCGATCGTGGTCTCTTAGGATGATTTAAAAGTTTGCATGCGTGCTAGATTTGTGCCTCCACACTTTAGGAAAGACCTATTGTTGAAGCTCCAAAGGCTTCACCAAGGCACGCTAAGTGTGGATGCTTATTATAAAGAACTTGAAACGCTTTTAACTAGAGCCAATATGCATGAGAATGATGAAGCTAAAATGGCTAGATTTGTTAGTGGTCTTAGAAGAGATATCCAAGATGTTGTGGAACTTAATGAGTATACTTCTTTAGAAAATTTGGTTCACCTCGCCATCAAGGTAGAATCTCAACTTACAAGGAAACATTCTTTTAAAAATACTCATAATGATGGCTATTACCACTCTTCTTGGAAAAACAAAATAAATATTTTTCAAAATCTCCTTCTAAAGATTCTACTTCCAAATCTAGAGATTCTCAAGCCTCACCTTCTACTCCTAAATCACCTACTAAATCTTCAAGTAAAAAGTGCTTTAAATGTTTAGGCTATGGTCATATAGCGGCTAATTGTCCTTCAAAGAGAAATATGATGATGCTTGAAAATGGGGAAATTGTAAGTGAACATAGTGATAATTCTTCAAAGTCTAGTTCCCCTTCCCCTTTCCCTAGTGACCATGAATGTGAGATTCCATGTGAAGGCGACTTGTTAGTGATAAGGAGATTCCTTGGTCAAATTCAAAAACCTTTTGATGAAACTCAAAGAGAAAATATCTTTCACACAAGGTGCCTTATCAATAACAATTTGTGTTCCTTAATCATTGATGGAGAAAGTTGTACTAATGTGGTAAGCACAAGAGTAATAGCTAAGCTAAGTTTGTCTACTATCTCTCATGCTCAACCCTACAAACTCCAATGGTTAACTAACAAAGGGGAAATCATTGTAAATAAACAAGCCCTCATCGCTTTTTCAATTGGCAAATATAAAGATGAGGTCTTATGAGATGTTGTCCCTATGGAAGCAACTCATATTCTTTTAGGTAGGCCATGGCAATTAGATAGGAAAACTTTACATGATGGCCTTACCAACAATATTTCTTTTACCTTCCATGGGCATAAGATCACTTTAAAATCTCTATCTCCAAGTGAGGTCCATAAAGACCAATCGAAAATGAAAACCAAAAGAGAAAATGAAAAAGAGAATGAAAGAAAAGAAAAATCGAGTCTCCAAGTCTCATCATATGTAACTAAATCAATCATGTTGACTCGGGCTATGCTACAATTTGCACCTCCAAGGTGTTATTCTTCCTTATCTTTTTCATTACCCAAGGTTTCTACCTATTTGCTTTCTTTGTTAAAGAATGTTAGGAATGATTTTCCAATCCCTCCTAAAGGTTTACCCCTTCTAAGAGGCTTTTCTTCACAAAGTTTTATCATTCCTAAACATTCTTTCCAAAGTTGGTATATACATAATAAACCTTCCTATGAACTTTCCGTGCTTCAGGATTATAAGTCAACTTCTAATATCACTTCTTATCCTCTTTTATCTATGAGCAAGTTAACTTTGTTATATGCAGGAGTTCTGAATTCGTGGTCGAATTCTCTCTGTAACATCCCGCAAAATAAAACCATACATTCATGTATAATGAAAATAAAGGTAAACAAATAATATTGAAGAGTACATGATATTATATATATAAGAAATGAAGTTGCTCCTCTTAGGGAGTTAAATACATGACCAGGTCAAATGTTTTCAAAATTTAAAACGAAATTCAACCAAATACAACAAGACCGGCGATCTCCATTCATGAACCGGCGATCTGTAACAGAAGGCCCAAAACAGCCGATCTGCTATCAGGACAGAAAAACAGGCGATCACCCGATGGAGGCATAAACCGGCGATCACCCGATAGAGACGGAAATAGGCGATCTCCTTCCGGCGACCACTCACTGAGGAGCTCTACTCCCTGGAAGATCATCTGCTCCCGTGTAAAATACACGATCATCACAGTTTTTAAGAGAAAACAGCCACAGAGCAATACAAAATAAAGGGTAAGCTAGATATTTTTAAAGAGAACTTAGATATGAAACTTTAAAATCAAGATAAAACAAATTCAAGATACCCACGTAAAACTATCAATTTCTCATTCATATCACACAGCCATCAAGAAATCACATATTTCCCAATTTCCTCAAGAGTCGTTCAGTTCACATAATTCCATCAAGTGTCTATCAATTCAAAGATTCTCATTTCTCACGTCAGACTTCACTGACTCATCACACAAGACACTTGACTCCACTTCCGGAAGACTCGTGCGTTGAACTTAGCATCCAGAGACATGCACCTGTCATACTTCATTGGCTGGAATGTTTCCACAGCCATGCGCATCAACACAATCTCGATCTCAATTCATCACTCTCACAGTATGACAGGGTTAACTCATATGACAGGCCGAGCTCGTTCTTTTTCACACGACTCACCCATTCATATGAACCTCCTTCGACTCTCACCAACTGGGTAACTCCCTCTATATGATTTCATTACCTCAGCAGAGTCAGGATCGCCTCATTCACAGGATACTCACAGATCAATACACTTCACAACCAAATCTCGACACGGTATTTCCTTTCCTGAAAATACTATGTCTTGATCCACAATCACGACATTCCACACATCACTCAAAGAATGATTTCAACCACAGCGACAGTCATTTCAAAGGTTCATATTCTCGAATATCACATGTATTTAACATTTAAATCTCAAACAGCTTCAAACAACATCAAAAACAGGGAAGTTCGAAATCCGTATTTAAAACCGGCGACCACGTCGCCCAACCACATAGAACAGAGCATTGCGAAAAGAAACAGGAAACTGGCGACCACGTCGCCCTCACTTCAGAAACAGCTAATCTATGGCTTGTATTAAAAATGAAGGCTAGCTTCCCTTACCTGGACTTGCGCAAACACCTAGAGTTCCGAAACCCAACAAAGCTTGAAGAACGCCTTGGCTCTGTTTTTGCGTCTGGTTGAAGGACTTGCAGAGGACTGCCCAGGTGCTCTAATGGTGGCTGTCGCTCGTCGTACTCTCGTGTGAAGGTGCTAGAATCGCAGCGCGAAGGAGGCAACTGGAGGAGAAGGGAGGTAACTCACTCTTTCTCTCTTTGAAGGCTGCAACGTTTCTTCCTCTCAGCAGTGGGTTTTCTGCATCTTAAACCAACTTATCCACCAAAAGCAGCTGCCACCACCCACTCTGCAGGGAAGTCTGAGAACCACTGCCCTGAACACTACGACCACTGTTGCCTCTGGTGCATGCCAACCACTGCTCTGAACAGTACTGCCACTGTTGTCGCTTGTGCATGCCAGCCACTGCTCTGAACAGTACGACCGCGAGTGTCTCCCGCGCATGCCAACATTCTGATGTCACTATTCTGAACCACCCTTTTTGTCTACGTGGCGTGCGTGCACTACGCTTCATGCTGGGAGTCTGGGTCTTACCTTCTCGGTGTGAAACTCGACGTCGCGCGATAACTTTCCACTGCTGACTCATCCTGGCGAACGACCGATGTCCCCTTCGCCCTGGAAGACGACCGATGTCTTCCTCTGGGAGACAACCGATGTCTTCCCTGGCGACGCCCTCATAACTCTCGCGCCTTGGCCACGTCCACATGCCTCGCGCCCTGGCAATGCCCGCGTGCCTCGCGCCCGCGCGATGTCCGCACGCCTCTCGCGCCCGCGCGATGCCTGCATGCCTCTCGTGCCCGCGCGATGCCTGCATGCCTCTTGTAACATCCCGCCAAATTACTTTGAAAATAAATATAAAACGAAAATAAAGGTGACAAATAGATTGAAGTGAGCAAATTCTTTATATAAAATAAATAAGTTTCTCCTCGCAGGGAGTTTAATACAAACGATCACTTCTCCATTAAAAACGTAAACGAAATACAATACAAAATACAGATAGGCGATCTCCTGGCAAAAAGGGCGATATCCTATAAGAAGGGCGATCTCCTTTCATATAGGCGATCTCCTATTATAAAGCAGCAAGAGGGGCGATCACCCAACAGAAAAGAAAACAGGCGATCTCCTTCCAGCGACAATTTTCTAAAGAGCTCTACTTCCTGCAACATCATCTGCTCCCGTGTAAATTATACACGATCATTACAGGTTTAAGAAAAGGCCACAACACAAACGAAAACACAGGGTAAGCTAGACATTTAAAAAGAGTTTAAATAAGGATACTTAAAATAAAATCAAGGTAAACAATTTCAAGATATTCACGTAAAGTTATCAAGTTTCTCATACTCTTCACCTGATCACCCAGAAATCACACATTTCACAATATTCTCAAGAGTCATTCTATTTCACAACTGTACCAAGTGTCTATAAATTCAATGTTTCTCATTTCTCACGTCAGACTTTCCACTGACTCACCACACAAGACACTTGACACTACTTCCGGAAGACTCATGCATTGATTAGACTCAGAGATTTGCACCTGTCACACTGCCCACTGTGGAATCTCACACATCCACAGGGTCGCCGTGAAATCTCACACATTCACAAGCGTACGATGAATCTCAACACATCACCATACAGCATGACAAGGTTAATCCACGCAAAACAGGTCGGTTTGTTCTCTTTCAAACAACCCACCCATACAGGTGAACCTCCTTCGACTCTCCCCAACTGAGTAACTTCCTCTATGTGATTCCATTATCAGCAGAGTCAGGATATCTCGTTCATAATCACCGATCAATGCACCTCTTACACGATCTTACACGGTATTTCCTTTCCTGAAAATACTATGCCTCGATCCCACATTCACAACATTCAACATATCATGCCACACTTAAAAGAATGATTTCAATCACAGCAATAGCCATTTCAAAGGATTCATATTTTCGAATATCTCATGTAAATCTCAAGCAGTTCTCAAAACAACATCAAACACAAGGAGTTCGCAAAACAGCGCCAAAACCGGCGATCTAGTTCAAAAACGAGGTGTTTCGAAGACTGTATATAAAACCGGCGACCTCGTCGCCCAAGCACACAAACAGAGCATTTTACGCAGATGAAAACGAAAATGGCGACCACGTCGCCCTCACTTCAGAAGATAGCTAAACTATGGCTCGTATGGAAAAGAGGTCTAGCTTCCCTTACCTGGACTTGCGCAAACACTTAGAGTTCCGAAACCCAACAAAGCTTGAAGAACGCCTTGGCTCTGTTTTTGCGTCTGGTTGAAGGACTTGCAGAGGACTGCCCAGGTGCTCTAATGGTGGCTGTCGCTCGTCGTACTCTCTTGTGAAGGTGCTAGAATCGCAGCGCGAAGGAGGCAACTGGAGGAGAAGGGAGGTAACTCACTCTTTCTCTCTTTGAAGGCTGCAACGTTTCTTCCTCTCAGCAGTGGGTTTTCTGCATCTTAAACCAACTTATCCACCAAAAGCAGCTGCCACCACCCACTCTGCAGAGAAGTCTGAGAACCACTGCCCTGAACAGTACGACCACTGTTGCCTCTGGTGCATGCCAACCACTGCTCTGAACAGTACTGCCACTGTTGTCGCTTGTGCATGCCAGCCACTGCTCTGAACAGTACGACCGCGAGTGTCTCCCGCGCATGCCAACATTCTGATGTCACTATTCTGAACCACCCTTTTTGTCTACGTGGCGTGCGTGCACTACGCTTCATGCTGGGAGTCTGGGTCTTACCTTCTCGGTGTGAAACTCGACGTCGCGCGATAACCTTTCGTCGATGACCCCTCGCGCGAAAACAATCCACCGAATGACATCTCGCGCGAAAGCTATCCACCGATGACCTCTCGCGCGAAGACTATCCACCGATGACCTCTTCTGGTGGATGACCGATGTCTCCTTCGCCCTGGAAGACGACCGATGTCTTCCTCTGGGAGACGACCGATGTCTCCTTCGCCCTGGAAGACGACCGATGTCTCCTTCGCCCTGGAGGACGACCGATGTCTTCCCTGGCGACGCCCTCATAACTCTCGCGCCTTGGCCACGTCCACATGCCTCGCGCCCTGGCAATGCCCGCATTGCCTCGCGCCCGCGCGATGCCCGCATGCCTCTCGCGCCCGCGCGATGCCTGCATGCCTCTCGCGCCCGCGCGATGCCTGCATGCCTCTCGCGCCCGCGCGATGTCCACCTGGCGCTCATGTGTAGCAGACGACCGGCGACCTCGTAGCCTTCTAAACTTAACTTTTTCCTCCCTTTCTATTCTAAATAAAAACATACTTAGAATTCATTTAAAATATAACTCTTTTATTCCAATTTAATTTTTCAGGTCCTTACATTCTCCCCAACAAGAAAAATTTTCGTCCTCGAAAATTGAATTACAAGGAAAAGAGGTATGGATAGGCTTCTCTCATGGGTTCTTCTAATTCCCAAGTTGAATCACCCGATCGCTCATCCCACACCACTTTCACCATGTTGATGGTCTTGCCTCTGAGCTGCTTTCTTTGCCTATCGTCAATCCTGACTGGTTTCACTTCAAAGGACAAGTCATCCCTGATCTGCACCTTCTCGGTCGTCTGCTGAATCAACTCTGGTTCAACCAATACTGCTTCCTGGTACCAGTACAAAGGAGTTCTGCATTTCCTTCCATACAAAGCTTCATACGTTGTCATCCCAATGCCAGCATGATCGCCGTTATTATAGGTAAACTCTTCCAACTCGGCTGGAGCCCTCCTGTAAGGTGCCATTGACACTGGTCCAGCCCCAGGTACCAAAATCAATAGAGAACTCCACTTCTCTCTTAGGAGGTAATCCGGATATTTCTTCTGAAATTACATCCATTGAAATTTTTCACCACAGGTATCCAACTTACGTCCTCTTCGTTCTTCACTCCCAACTGAGCTAGGATTCACGAAGCACCTCGCCCCTTCCTCCAACACCGACCACCCTCGCTGAGTAGATATCACGTCTGCCCCTTGGAGGTCTGGAAACGCTATCTTCTGACTACCACAGACTACGAGAACGTGATTGGCAGCTAGCCAATCCATTCCCAGGATAACATTCAGATCCTGAAGAGGTAGGCAGATCAAGTCCACCTTGAATCTGCGTCCCTCTACTATCACTGGACATTCGGGGCAAACTGTAGAGGTCAACACCTGTCCTGATGCAGGTGTATAGACCAACAGTTTCAAACGGTAACTCCTTCACTAGAAGGCCCAACTCGGCTACACACAGGCTTGACACAAAGGAGTGTGTCGCTCCAAAATCAAACAAAATTCTAACGCATCTACCAGCTATAGAGCAACATTCTGTACTAAGTTACCTGACTGAGATGCCTCCGCTCCAGCCATGGCAAACACCCTCCCTGCTGCCTGAGGTCGACTGCCTCCATTCCTCAACTGTTGGGATCCACTGGGTTGAGTCATCCTATTCTGGGTAGGACAATCTCTAGCAACGTGTCCCGTCCTTTGACAGGCAAAACATCTTCTCTCTGAATCTCTCTTGGGGCACACATTGGCTGTGTGTGGTCCACCACAGTGGAAACATTTAAGTTTCCAGGGTTGTTGCTGCTGAAACTGGGGCGGTGCTGCCTCTGCCCTATGCTGAGAGGGTCTCGAATAAGGCTTGCTTTGTGGGTGCTGCACCTTGGCCTCCCCACTGGAAGAACTCCCTGGGTGTGACCTCATCACCCGAGAATCACCCTTGTCCAGAGTCTCCACCATCTTCGCCTTCTCTACTAAGGCGTGAAATTCCCTGATGCACATCGGGGCTATGGCCCTCTTCAGCCCATGCTTCAGCCCCTCTTCGAACTTCCTACACCTCCAGGCCTCGGAGGTCGCCTGGGTATAGAACCGGGCGAGGTACTCAAAACGAGCAGCATAGGCGTTCACTGACATATCCCCCTGCTCCAGCTTCAGGAACTCAGCTTCCCGCGCAAACTTGGCGCTGTCAGGGAAATATTTCTCCAAGAACTTCACTCTGAAGCTCTCCCAATCCAAAACGTCCCCTCGGGCATCCATCATCTGCTGAGCCCCCATCCACCAGAACTCAGCTTCTCCTGATAGCAGATAAGTGGCGAACAGCAATTTCTTCTCTTCAGGGCAGGAGGTCGCCCTAAAGATTTTCTCCAACTCTCTGACCCACTGATCTGCCTGATCAGGGGTAGCATTCCCACTGAACTTGGGTGGGTTGTGCCTCATGAACTCGGTCAGTCCCATCCGTTCTTGAGGCTGACCGCCGTGGGAGTTTGTCTCAGCCGACCGAGCAGTTTCCCAGTGGTGCATTGTAGCTTGATGGTTCTGAGCCATCGCTGCATTCTGCTGCTGGATGGCAGTTGCCATCATCTCGATAGCCTTAGCGATCTGGCTCATCTCTGAAGAAGATTGGGGTGGGGTAGCAGGTCTACGTGCCATCTCTCTTCGTTTTAGAGTTGAAACTACAGGTTTCTATATTCCCTACAACTACAAGAATGAGATCGATAAGAAATCAATTCATTCAGGAGGGGTAACAGCTAGACCTTACAAAGGTCAGCATCTCAAAATCATTAAGAATTTGAGCTCAACAACAGAGTCATAATGCTTATAACATCAAGCATAACACCAGCACAACTACTGGTATGCAGTCACCAATCTAATCAACCATTTTCAATCAATTACAAAGACACTCAAGAGAATGAGATAGCTCACACCAGAATTCAATATATGCTAAACATCAAACCTTTGGAATTAAGATTGAGACTCATCTCGATCCAGTTATGAGTGTGCACCCTCACTACTCTATCAAGACCTTCTCATTCTTAATACTAAGATTTTCAATTAGAACATATATTCCCCAAAGCACACACAAAATTTCAATACAAAAACGTTTGAAAACCTTTCACCATAGTTATTATTTTAAACTCAAATAACTTTCATGAGCAGAAGAAACACAATGGATCCACAGCCCTCAGGTCATCCTAAGGACGAACTGCTCTGATACCATTAATGTAACATCCCGCCAAATTACTTTGAAAATAAATATAAAACGAAAATAAAGGTGACAAATAGATTGAAGTGAGCAAATTCTTTATATAAAATAAATAAGTTTCTCCTCGCAGGGAGTTTAATACAAACGATCACTTCTCCATTAAAAACGTAAACGAAATACAATACAAAATACAGATAGGCGATCTCCTGGCAAAAAGGGCGATCTCCTATAAGAAGGGCGATCTCCTTTCATATAGGCGATCTCCTATTATAAAGCAGCAAGAGGGGCGATCACCCAACAGAAAAGAAAACAGGCGATCTCCTTCCAGCGACAATTTTCTAAAGAGCTCTACTTCCTGCAACATCATCTGCTCCCGTGTAAATTATACACGATCATTACAGGTTTAAGAAAAGGCCACAACACAAACGAAAACACAGGGTAAGCTAGACATTTAAAAAGAGTTTAAATAAGGATACTTAAAATAAAATCAAGGTAAACAATTTCAAGATATTCACGTAAAGTTATCAAGTTTCTCATACTCTTCACCTGATCACCCAGAAATCACACATTTCACAATATTCTCAAGAGTCATTCTATTTCACAACTGTACCAAGTGTCTATAAATTCAATGTTTCTCATTTCTCACGTCAGACTTTCCACTGACTCACCACACAAGACACTTGACACTACTTCCGGAAGACTCATGCATTGATTAGACTCAGAGATTTGCACCTGTCACACTGCCCACTGTGAAATCTCACACATCCACAGGGTCGCCGTGAAATCTCACACATTCACAAGCGTACGATGAATCTCAACACATCACCATACAGCATGACAAGGTTAATCCACGCAAAACAGGTCGGTTTGTTCTCTTTCAAACAACCCACCCATACAGGTGAACCTCCTTCGACTCTCCCCAACTGAGTAACTTCCTCTATGTGATTCCATTATCAGCAGAGTCAGGATATCTCGTTCATAATCACCGATCAATGCACCTCTTACACGATCTTACACGGTATTTCCTTTCCTGAAAATACTATGCCTCGATCCCACATTCACAACATTCAACATATCATGCCACACTTAAAAGAATGATTTCAATCACAGCAATAGCCATTTCAAAGGATTCATATTTTCGAATATCTCATGTAAATCTCAAGCAGTTCTCAAAACAACATCAAACACAAGGAGTTCGCAAAACAGCGCCAAAACCGGCGATCTAGTTCAAAAACGAGGTGTTTCGAAGACTGTATATAAAACCGGCGACCTCGTCGCCCAAGCACACAAACAGAGCATTTTACGCAGATGAAAACGAAAATGGCGACCACGTCGCCCTCACTTCAGAAGATAGCTAAACTATGGCTCGTATGGAAAAGAGGTCTAGCTTCCCTTACCTGGACTTGCGCAAACACTTAGAGTTCCGAAACCCAACAAAGCTTGAAGAACGCCTTGGCTCTGTTTTTGCGTCTGGTTGAAGGACTTGCAGAGGACTGCCCAGGTGCTCTAATGGTGGCTGTCGCTCGTCGTACTCTCGTGTGAAGGTGCTAGAATCGCAGCGCGAAGGAGGCAACTGGAGGAGAAGGGAGGTAACTCACTCTTTCTCTCTTTGAAGGCTGCAACGTTTCTTCCTCTCAGCAGTGGGTTTTCTGCATCTTAAACCAACTTATCCACCAAAAGCAGCTGCCACCACCCACTCTGCAGAGAAGTCTGAGAACCACTGCCCTGAACAGTACGACCACTGTTGCCTCTGGTGCATGCCAACCACTGCTCTGAACAGTACTGCCACTGTTGTCGCTTGTGCATGCCAGCCACTGCTCTGAACAGTACGACCGCGAGTGTCTCCCGCGCATGCCAACATTCTGATGTCACTATTCTGAACCACCCTTTTTGTCTACGTGGCGTGCGTGCACTACGCTTCATGCTGGGAGTCTGGGTCTTACCTTCTCGGTGTGAAACTCGACGTCGCGCGATAACCTTTCGTCGATGACCCCTCGCGCGAAAACAATCCACCGAATGACATCTCGCGCGAAAGCTATCCACCGATGACCTCTCGCGCGAAGACTATCCACCGATGACCTCTTCTGGTGGATGACCGATGTCTCCTTCGCCCTGGAAGACGACCGATGTCTTCCTCTTGGAGACGACCGATGTCTCCTTCGCCCTGGAAGACGACCGATGTCTCCTTCGCCCTGGAGGACGACCGATGTCTTCCCTGGCGACGCCCTCATAACTCTCGCGCCTTGGCCACGTCCACATGCCTCGCGCCCTGGCAATGCCCGCATTGCCTCGCGCCCGCGCGATGCCCGCATGCCTCTCGCGCCCGCGCGATGCCTGCATGCCTCTCGCGCCCGCGCGATGCTTGCATGCCTCTCGCGCCCGCGCGATGTCCACCTGGCGCTCATGTGTAGCAGACGACCGGCGACCTCGTAGCCTTCTAAACTTAACTTTTTCCTCCCTTTCTATTCTAAATAAAAACATACTTAGAATTCATTTAAAATATAACTCTTTTATTCCAATTTAATTTTTCAGGTCCTTACACCTCTCGTGCCCGCGCGATGCCTGCATGCCTCTCACGCCCGCGTGATGCCTGCATGCCTCTCGCGCCCGCGCGATGCCTGCATGCCTCTCATGCCCGCGCGATGTCCACCTGGCGCTCATGTGTAGCAGGCAACCGGCGACCTCGTAGCCTTCTAAACTTAACTTTTTCCTCCCTTTCTATTCTAAATAAAAACATACTTAGAATTCATTTAAAATATAACTCTTTTATTCCAATTTAATTTTTCAGGTTCTTACACTCTCCAACTTGGGGGTATGATGCAAGTCAAGACCACTTAAGGATGACCAAAGATGCTATATATAAAGGGTCATCTCAACAATCAAAAGAAGACTTCACAAAAAGAAGAAAGGGCCATATTCCAAAGCACTTGAAGTTATTCTTACTAGTCTTCTTAAAGAGTAGAACATTTTGTAAATAATTGGGTTCTCTTGAAGAATCCAAATAGTAGTATAAATAAAAAGGGCCCAAGCCCAAGCCCAAGAAGCCCAAGTCAAGTGGGGGCCCAAGCCCAATCCATGAGCATCAATAGGAGCAAGGCTAAATCTTTGGGAAATAAGCATCAATGGATGTATCTCTTTTGTAATTTCTTTTGTGTAGTTTTTAGTAAAACATTAAAGGAAGGTGTACATATTAAAATAAGGGGTGCTAATGTAAAAAAACAAGTCACACCTTCCATGTGACATAAAGAGTAGGTGTAGGTGTAGTTTTTAGGAGGTGCCAAAGTAGAAAAAAGGTCACACCTCCCATGTGACTCAAGTTTGGCTCCAAATTAGAATTTGAATTAGGAGTGAATTTTGAATTTCTTTCACTTTCATTTCAGCCTTCTAGAACTATAAATAGAGGTGCTTGGTCATTGTAAATTCAACATTGAAATTAGAAGAAAAGTTAGTATACTCAAATTGTGAGTGAATTTTGTGAGACTTGTTCTCCTATTCCTTGTCTCATCTTGTGAAGCTTTGGGAGCTCTCAAGTGGCGGCAAATCTGCACTTATCTTGGATCATCACCTCCAAGTGGCGTGTCCATTCCCAATCCATGGCTACAACCACATAAGTTTCATCTTCTTTCATCTTCCATAGTCATTTCAATCAGTAGTTTTGATTCTATGTCTTGTTCTTGAATTTCAATCAGTTCTTCTATTTCAATTTGTGTTTCCATTCTGTTTTTCCATTCTGTTTTTGTGTGTAAATTTTGCACCTATTTTGTTTTGAGTTTAGCACCTTCTTCTTCATTCATTCATCACCATTGTAAGGACCTGTAAAATTAAATTGGAATAAAAGGGTATATTTTAAATGAATTCTAAGTATGTTTTCATTTGAAATAAAAAGGAAGGAAAGTGTAGCTTATAAGACTATAAGATCGCCTGGTCAGTACATAATCGCCGGTCGCCTACTACACATGATCGCCAGGGCGCGCGAGAGGCATGCGGGCATCGCCAGGGCGCGAGGCATGTGGACGTCACCAGGGCGCGCGAGAGGCATGCGGGCATCACTAGGGCGCGAGGCATGTGGACGTCACCAGGGCGCGAGAGGCATGCGGGCGTCGTCGGGGCGCGAGGCATGCAGGCATCGCCGGGTCGCGAGAGGCACCTTCACACAAGAGTACGACGAGCGACGGCCACCATTAGAGCACCTGGGAGGTTCTCTGCAAGTCCTTCAAACCAGACGCAAAAACAGAGCCAAGGCATTTTTTAAGCTTCGTTGGGTTTCGGAGCTCCTGGTGTTTTGCGCAAGTCCAGGTAAGGGAAGCTAGCTTTATTTTCAATACAAGCCATAGATTAGCTGTTTCTGAAGTGAGGGCGACGTGGTTGCCGGTTTCGTTATCATCTTCGTGAATGCTCTGTTCTATGTGTTTGTGTAACATCCCGCCAAAATACTATTCATGTTTATATAATGAAAATAAAGGTAACAAATAGATTGAAGTGAACAAAATTTTATATATGTAAATAAAGTTTCTCCTCACAGGGAGTTTAATACAAATACGATCACTTTTCCATTAAAACGTAAACAAAATACAATACAATGGAAAGATAGGCGATCTCCTGACAGAAGGGCGATCTCCTATCATAAAGGCGATCTCCTATCAGAAAGCAGTAAAAGGGGTGATCGCCCAACAGATATAGAAAACAGGCGATCTCCTTCCAGCGACAATTCACTAAGGAGCTCTACTTCCTGCAACATCATCTGCTCCCGTGTAAATTATACACGATCATTACAGGTTTAAGAAAAGGCCAAACACAACACAAAAGAAACACAGGGTAAGCTAGACATTTAAAAAGAGTTAGATATGAACTTTAAAATCAAGGTAAAACGAATTCAAGATACCCACGTAAACCATCAATTAAACACATATTGCACGATTCCTCGAAGGTCATTAAAATCACAACATATATCAAGTGTCTATCAATTCAAAGTTTCTCATTTCTCACGTCAGACTTCACTGACTCATCACACAAGACACTAGACACCACTTCCGGAAGACTCGTGCGTTGAACTTAGCATCCAGAGACATGCACCTGTCATACTTCATTGGCTGGACTGTTTCCACAGCCATGCGCATCACCACAATCACGATCTCAATTCATCACTCTCACAGTATGACAGGGTTAATCCATAAGACAGGCCGAGCTCGTTCTTTTTCACACGACTCACCCATTCATATGAACCTCCTTCGACTCTCACCAACTGAGTAACTTCCTCTATATGATTCCATTACCTCAGCAGAGTCAGGATCGCCTCATTCACAGGATACTCACAGATCAATACACATCACAACCAAATCTCAACACGGTATTTCCTTTCCTGAAAATACTATGTCTTGATCCACATTCACGACATTCCACACATCATACCACTCAAAAGAATGATTCCAACCACAGCAACAGTCATTTCAAAGGTTCAGATTTTCGAATATCACATGTATTTCACATTTAAATCTCAAACAGCTTCAAACAATACCAAAAACAGGGGAGTTCGAAATCCGTATTTAAAACCGGCGACCACGTCGCCCAACCACATAGAACAGAGCATTGCGAAAGGAAACAGGAAACTGGCGACTGCGTCGCCTTTACTTCAGAAACAGCTAATCTATGGCTTGTATTGAAAATGAAGGCTAGCTTCCCTTACCTGGACTTGCGCAAAACACCAAGAGCTCCAAAATCCACCGAGCTTAAAGGATGCCTTAGCTCTGTTTTCAGCGTTTGGTTCGTAGAACTTGCAGAGGACCTCCCAGGTGCTCTAAGGGCAAACGTCGCTTGTCGCACTGATGCTTGAGGTGGCCTGAGTCACAACGCAAAGGAGAGAAGAAGGGAGGGAGGAAGTTTGCACTCACTCTAACACTCTTGAGTCTGTAACGCTCTTTGCCTTCCCGCAGTGGCTTTTGAATCCAAGCCTACCTGTCCACGTATGCTGCTGCTGCCACCCCTTCTGTAGGAAAGCCTGACAACCACTGCCCTGAACAGTACGACCATTGTTGTCTCTTGTGCATGCCAACCACTGCCCTGAACAGTACGACCACTGTTGTCTCTGGTGCATGCCAACCACTGCCCTGAACAGTACGACCGCGAGTGTCTCCTGCGCATGCCAACATTCTGATGTCACCACTCTGAAACACCCTTTTTGTCTACGTGGCGCGCGTGCAGGACGTTTCATGCTGGGGGTCTGGGTCCCACTTTCTCTGTGTGAAGCTCGACATCGCGCGATAACCTTCCACTGATGACCGCTGGCGCGAAAACTATCCACCGATGACCTCTCGCGCGAAGGCTATCCACCGATGACCTCTCGCGCGAAGACTCTCCACCGATGACCTCTCGCGCGAAGACTCTCCATCAATGACCTCTCGCGCGAAGACTCTCCACCGATGACCTCTCGCGACCCGGCGATGCCTGCATGCCTCGCGCCCCGACGACGCCCGCATGCCTCTCGCGCCCTGGTGACGTCCACATGCCTCGCGCCCTGGCGATGCCCGCATGCCTCTCGCGCGCTCTGGCGATCATGTGTAGTAGGCGACCGGCGATTATGTACTGACCAGGCGATCTTATAGTCTTATAAGCTACACTTTCCTTCCTTTTTATTTCAAATGAAAACATACTTAGAATTCATTTAAATTATACCCTTTTATTCCAATTTAATTTTACAGGTCCTTACAGTTTGGGCGACGTGGTCGCCGGTTTTATATACAGACTTCGAAATACCTTGTTTTTGAACCAGATCGCCGGTTTTGGCGTTGTTTGCGAACTCCCTGTTTTTGGTGTTGCTTTGAAACTGTTTGAGATTTAAATGAGATATTCGAAAATAAGAACCTTGGAGTGAGTTTTGCTGTGATTGAAATCATTCCTTTAAGTGTTATGTGATGTGTTGAATGTGGTGAATCTGGGATCAAGGCATAGTATTTTCAGGAAAGAAAATACCGTGTAAGATCGTGTAGGATGTGCATTGATCGGTGATTCCTAATGAGATATCCTGACTCTGCTGAGATAATGGAATCACATAGAGGAAGTTACTCAGTTGGTGAGAGTCGAAGGAGGTTCATATGAATGGGTGAGTCGTGTGAAAAAGAACGAGCTCGGCCTGTTGTGTGGATTAACCCTGTCATGCTAGGATAGTGATGATATTGAGATTCATTTATTCGCTTGTGAATGTGTGTGATTTCACGGCGACCCTGTGAATGTGTGTGATTTCACAGTGAGCAGTATGACAGGTGCAGATCTCTGAGTCTAATCAATGCACGAGTCTTCCGGAAGTAGTATCAAGTGTCTTGTGTGCTGAGTCAGTGGTAGTCTGACGTGAGAAATGAGGGACATTGAATTGATAGACACTTGATGCAATTTGTGAAATAGAATGACTCTTGAAAATATTGTAAAGTGTGTGATTTCTTGGCGATCAGGTGAAGGGAATGAGAAACTTTATAGTTTTATGTGGGTATCTTGAATTTGTTTTATCCTGATTTTTATGTTCATATTTAAACTCTCTTTAAAATATATAGCTTACCCTGCGTGTTCTGCTCTATGGCTGTTTTTCTCTTAAAACTGTGATGATCGTGTAATTTTTACACGGGAGCAGGTGATCTTCCAGGAAGTAGAGCTCCTTAGTGAGTGGTCGCCGGGGAAGAGATCGCCTGTTTCTATCTCTTGGTGGTGATCGCTGGATTTATGTCCTGATAGCAGATCGCCTGTTTTGGGGTCTTCTGTTAGGAGATCGCCGGTTTATGTATGGAGACCGCCGTTTTCGTTGTATTTGATTGATTTCGTTAAGTTTTGAAAAACATTTGACTGGTTATGTATTAAACTCCCTGTGAGGAGCAACTTCATTACTTATATATATAATTATGTTCTCTTCAACATTATTTGTTTACCTTTATTTGCATTATATAAATATGAATAGTTTTTGGCGGGATGTTACATTAATGGTATCAGAGCAGTTCGTCCTTAGGATGACCTGAGGGCTGTGGATCCATTGTGTTTCTTCTGCTCATAAAATCTATTTGAGTTTTAAATAACAACTATAGTGAAAGGTTTTCAAAACGTTTTCTTTTTTGCCTTGAAATTTTGTGTGTGCTTTAGTGAATGTATGCCCTAATTGAAAATCTTAGTATTAAGAATGAGGGGATCTTGATAAAGTAGTGAGGGTGCACACTCATAACTGGATCGAGATGATTCTTAATCTTAATTCCAAAGGTTTGATGTTTAGCCTACATTGAATTCTGGTGTGATTTATTTTGTTTTATTGAGTGTTTTGTAATTGATTGAAAGTGTTGTTTGGATTGATGGTTGTATACCAGTAGCTGTTCTGGTGTTTTGCTTGAGGTTATAAGTATCATGATTCTGTTGATGAACTCAAATTCTAAATGACTTTGAGATGTTGACCTTTGTAAGGTCTAGATGTTACCTCCTGAATGAATTGATTTCTTATCGATCTCATTCTTATAGTCGTAGGGAATATAGAAACCTGTAGTTTTAAATCTGAAACGAAGAGAGATGGCACGTAGACCTTCTACCCCTCCCCAATCTTCTTCGGAGATGAGCCAGATTGCCAAGGCTATCGAGATGATGGCAACTGCCATCCAACAACAGAATGCAGCGATGGCTCAGAACCATCAAGCTACAATGCACCACTGGGAAACTGCTCGGTCGGCTGAGACAAATTCCCACGGCGGTCAGCCTCAAGAACAGATGGGACTGACCGAGTTCATGAGGCACAACCCACCCAAGTTTAGTGGGAATGCTACCCCTGATCAGGCAGATCAGTGGGTCAGAGAGTTGGAGAAAATCTTTAGGGCGACCTCCTGCCCTGAAGAGAAGAAGTTGGTGTTCGCCACCTATTTGCTATCTGGAGAAGCTGAGTTATGGTGGATGGGAGCTCAGCAGATGATGGAGGCCCGAGAGGATGTGTTGGACTGGGAAAGCTTCAGGGTGAGGTTCCTGGAGAAATACTTCCCAGACAGCGCAAGGTTTGCGAGGGAAGCTGAGTTCCTAAGGTTGGAGCAGGGGGATATGTCTGTGAATGCCTATGCTGCTCGGTTTGAGTACCTCGCCCGATTCTACACCCAGGCGACCTCTGAGGCTTGGAGGTGTAGGAAGTTTGAAGAGGGACTGAAGCATGGGCTGAAGAGGACCATAGCCCCGATGTGCATCAGGGAATTTCACGCCTTGGTAGAGAAGGCGAAGATGGTGGAGACCCTGGAGAAGAGTGATTCTCGGGTGATCAGGTCACACCCAGGGGGTTCTTCCAGTGGGGAGGCCAAGGTGCAGCACCCACAAAGCAAGCCTTATTCGAGACCCCCACAGCATAGGGCAGAAGCAGCACCGCCCCAGTTTTAGCAGCAACAACCCTGGAAACTTAAATGTTTCCACTGTGGTGGACCACACACAGCCAATGTGTGCCCCAAGAGAGATTCAGAGAGAAGATGTTTTACCTGTCAAAAGACGGGACACGTTGCTAGAGATTGTCCTACCCAGAATAGGGTGACTCAACCCAGTGGATCACAACAGTTGAGGAATGGAGGCAGTCGACCTCAGGCAGCAGGGAGAGTGTTTGCCATGTCTGGAGCGGAGACATCTCAGTCAGGTAACTTAGTACAAAGTGTTGCTCTATAGCTGGTAGATGCGTTAGAATTTTGTTTGATTCTGGAGCGACACACTCCTTTGTGTCAAGCCTGTGTGTAGCCGTGTTGGGCCTTCTAGTGAAGGAGTTACCGTTTGAACTGTTGGTCTCTACACCTGCGTCAGGACAGGTGTTGACCTCTACAGTTTGCCCCGAATGTCCAGTGATAGTAGAGGGACGCAGATTCAAGGTGCACTTGATCTGCCGACCTCTTCAGGACCTGGATGTTATCCTGGGAATGGATTGGCTAGCTGCCAATCACGTTCTCATAGACTGTGGTAGTCAGAAGATAGCGTTTCCAGACCTCCAAGAGGCAGACGTGATATCTACTCAGCGAGGGTGGTCGGTGTTGGAAGAAGGGGCGAGGTGCTTCGTGAATCCTAGCTCGGTTGGGAGTGAAGAATGAAGAGGACGTAAGTAGGATACCTGTGGCGAAAGATTTCATGGATGTAATTCCAGAAGAAATATCTGGATTACCTCCTAAGAGGGAAGTGGAATTCTCTATTGATTTTGGTAGCTGGGGCTGGACCAGTGTCAATGGCACCTTACAGGATGGCTCCAGCCAAGTTGGTAGAGTTTACCTATAATAACAGTGATCATGCCAGCATTGGGATGGCAACATATGAAGCTTTGTATGGAAGGAAATGCAGAACTCCATTGTGCTGGTACCAGGAGGGCGAAGCAGTATTGATTGGACCAGAGTTGATTCAGCAGACAACCGAGAAGGTGAAACAAATACAAGGCAGAATGAGAGCTTCTCAAAGTAGGCAGAAATCCTACGCAGATCAGAGGAGAAAGCCTTTGGAGTTTGCTGCTGGAGACCATGTATTCATGAGAGTAACACCAACCAAGGGTATAGGACGGGCGATCAGATCAAAGAAGTTGTCCCCTAAGTTCGTGGGACCATATCAGACCTTAAGGAGGATTGGTCCAGTGGCCTATGAGATCGCCCTACCTCCCCATTTAGCGATTCTGCACAATGTCTTTCACGTATCACAGCTGAGGAAGTACATGGCAGACCCTAGTCATGTGCTGGAAGTGGACGATGTGCAGATCAGGGATGACTTGTCCTTTGAAGCGAAACCAGTCAGGATTGACGATCGTCAAAGTAAACAGCTCAGAGGCAAGACCATCAACGTGGTGAAAGTGGTGTGGGATGAGCGATCGGGTGATTCAACTTGGGAGTTAGAAGAACCAATGAGAGAAGCCTATCCATATCTCTTTTCCTTGTAATTCAATTTTCGAGGACGAAAATTTTTCTTGTTGGGGAGAATGTAAGGACCTGTAAAATTAAATTGGAATAAAAGGGTATATTTTAAATGAATTCTAAGTATGTTTTCATTTGAAATAAAAAGGAAGGAAAGTGTAGCTTATAAGACTATAAGATCGCCTGGTTAGTACATAATCGCCGGTCGCCTACTACACATGATCGCCAGGGCGCGCGAGAGGCATGCGGGCATCGCCAGGGCGCGAGGCATGTGGACGTCACCAGGGCGCGCGAGAGGCATGCGGGCATCGCCAGGGCGCGAGGCATGTGGACGTCACCAGGGCGCGAGAGGCATGCGGGCGTCGTCGGGGCGCGAGGCATGCAGGCATCGCCGGGTCGCGAGAGGCATGCGGGCGTCGCCAGGGATAGACATCGGTCGTCTCCCAGGGAGAGACATCGGTCGTCCTCCAGGATGAGGCCTCGGTGGATAGTCATCGCGCGAGCGGCCATCGGTGGAAGGTTATCGCGCAATGTCGAGATGCACACAGAGAAGGTGGGACCCAGACTCCCAGCATGGAACGTCCTGCACGTACGCCACGTAGACAAAAAGGATGATTCAGAATAGTGACATCAGAATGTTGGCATGCGCAGGAGACACTCGCGGTCGTACTGTTCAGGAAGTGGTTGGCATGCGCAAGAGACAAACATGGTCGTACTGTTCAGAGAAACGTACACTCAGACTTCTCTGCAGAGTGGGTGGTGGCAGCTGCTTTTGTGGACAAGCTGGTTTAAGATGCAAAAACCCATTTCTGAGAGAGGGGAACGTTGCAGTTGTTCAAGAGCGAAAGAGTGAGTTTACCTCCCTTCTCCTCCATTCTCTCCTTCGCACTGCGATTCTGGCACCTTCACACAAGAGTACGACGAGCGACCACCACCATTAGAGCACCTGGGAGGTTCTCTGCAAGTCCTTCAAACCAGACGCAAAAACAGAGCCAAGGCATTTTTTAAGCTTCGTTGGGTTTCGGAGCTCCTGGTGTTTTGCGCAAGTCCAGGTAAGGGAAGCTAGCTTTATTTTCAATACAAGCCATAGATTAGCTGTTTCTGAAGTGAGGGCGACGTGGTCGCCGGTTTCGTTATCATCTTCGTGAATGCTCTGTTCTATGTGTTTGGGCGACGTGGTCGCCGGTTTTATATACAGACTTCGAAATACCTTGTTTTTGAACCAGATCGCCGGTTTTGGCGTTGTTTGCGAACTCCCTGTTTTTGGTGTTGCTTTGAAACTGTTTGAGATTTAAATGAGATATTCGAAAATAAGAACCTTGGAGTGAGTTTTGCTGTGATTGAAATCATTCCTTTAAGTGTTATGTGATGTGTTGAATGTGGTGAATGTGGGATCAAGGCATAGTATTTTCAGGAAAGAAAATACCGTGTAAGATCGTGTAGGATGTGCATTGATCGATGATTCCTAATGAGATATCCTGACTCTGCTGAGATAATGGAATCACATAGAGGAAGTTACTCAGTTGGTGAGAGTCGAAGGAGGTTCATATGAATGGGTGAGTCGTGTGAAAAAGAACGAGCTCGGCCTGTTGTGTGGATTAACCCTGTCATGCTAGGATAGTGATGATATTGAGATTCATTTATTCGCTTGTGAATGTGTGTGATTTCACGGCGACCCTGTGAATGTGTGTGATTTCACAGTGGGCAGTATGACAGGTGCAGATCTCTGAGTCTAATCAATGCACGAGTCTTCCGGAAGTAGTGTCAAGTGTCTTGTGTGCTGAGTCAGTGGTAGTCTGACGTGAGAAATGAGGGACATTGAATTGATAGACACTTGATGCAGTTTGTGAAATAGAATGACTCTTGAAAATATTGTAAAGTGTGTGATTTCTTGGCGATCAGGTGAAGGGAATGAGAAACTTTATAGTTTTATGTGGGTATCTTGAATTTGTTTTATCCTGATTTTTATGTTCATATTTAAACTCTCTTTAAAATATATAGCTTACCCTGCGTGTTCTGCTCTATGGCTGTTTTTCTCTTAAAACTGTGATGATCGTGTAATTTTTACACGGGAGCAGGTGATCTTCCAGGAAGTAGAGCTCCTTAGTGAGTGGTCGCCGGGGAAGAGATCGCCTGTTTCTATCTCTTGGTGGTGATCGCCGGATTTATGTCCTGATAGCAGATCGCCTGTTTTGGGGTCTTCTGTTAGGAGATCGCCGGTTTATGTATGGAGACCGCCGTTTTCGTTGTATTTGATTGATTTCGTTAAGTTTTGAAAAACATTTGACTGGTTATGTATTAAACTCCCTGTGAGGAGCAACTTCATTACTTATATATATAATTATGTTCTCTTCAACATTATTTGTTTACCTTTATTTTCATTATATAAATATGAATAGTTTTTGGCGAGATTTACAACCATTAATTGTGTTTTAACCTTGGACCTTTGGAAATGAACCTTCACATCTACTTAACACTTGTTAAGTTAATGTCCAGTGGGGATTTTCCTTAGGTGACTCACTCTAAATTGCTAAGAATCTTGATCCTAATTCTAAGAAAGTGTCACAAATATAATGAACCTAAAATCAACTCACATCAAGAAGCCCGGTCTCAATAAAGGAAGTGCAGCAGTTAATAGGTCGGATGGCCGCCCTGTCCCGATTTTTTTAACGAGGAGGAGACAAAGGGTATCCTTACTTCCATTGTTTAAAGAGAAATAACAGGTTCGTGTGGACAGATGAGTGTGAGGAATCATTCCTCAAGCTAAAAGAGTATCTAGCTAGTCTCCCAGTGTTGTGCAAGCCGCTGCCAGGTACTCCGCTCCGCTTGTACTTCACCATCACGGAGCAGGCGATTAGTTCATTTCTCGTCCAGGAACAGGACCGGGTGCAGAAACCCATCTATTTTGTCAACAAGGTATTGCAGGGGCCTAAGGTGCGCTACCAAGCCATAGAAAAGGCAACCCTAGCTGTAGTATTTTCAGCTCGGAGGCTCCGGCATTACTTTCACAGCTTCACTACCATTGTGATGACGGACCTCCCCATTCGCAAGGTCCTGCAAAAACCTGATGTCACCAGGAGAATGGTGCGCTAGGCGGTTGAGTTATCTTAGTTTGATGTGCAGTTTGAACCCAGAGGGCCAATCAAGGGCCAAGTTTATGTCGACTTCGTAGTGGAGCTGTCCTCAGAAGCCACACAACAGGGAGAGGCAGACTTCAGGTGGGTATTCTCAGTATATGGATCTTCGAATCAGCAGGGCAGCGGTGCTAGAGTAATTTTTGGAAGGACCAGGTGGGGTCCTGATCAAGCAGGCCTTGCATTTCTCCTTCAAAGCCAGTAACAACTGATAGCATTCCTATGAGCTCTTCTTTGGATTTTGGAGTTCCTTGGTGATGATGGATGCGGAAGCTTATGGAGGAGGTGAGCAAGGCCTTCCTAGGAAGCATGGGTGCCTTGAAGGTGCATGAAGAGTGAGGAAATGGGGAGGTTTGGCCAGCCCCTTTGGTAGTGATGAATTGAAGACTAAAACCTAAGTGTTAGGCAAGGAGTAGTGTATGGCACAATTTGGGCAGCATAACAATACTCTATTTAATCTTGAAAATACATGAGGTAGGCCTCCTTATTTATAGATTTAGGAGCCTTGGTGAGCAAGCTTAAAGGGTAGGGATGGAAATACAAAAAGTGGGGCTGCCTAGGGTATTGACTTTAGTCAAACCACACCATCATCCTAATATTCTAGAAGATAGGTCAAAAATGCAACATTTGATAGTACACCCCTCCTTCTTTTGCTAAAGGCACCTATTTGCTAGCACACCCCTCCTTCTATTGCTAAGGGCACCTTTTTGATAGCACACCCCTAAGTGAGCAAGTTTTGCTTTCTACACTACACTAATCTACTAAGCTACCCCTAATGGGCCTCCAAGTAGCATGTACAAGGTCTTCTCCCTCCCATCCGTGTCTTGACTCATTTGGGCGTGAATGTGCTTGGCCATGAACCTTGTGAGAGGTCCTAGACGGTCTAGGCTCCCTCCTAGATGCTCCTCATGTAGCTCCCCCTTGTCTTGTGCTAGACGCTCTCCATGTGGTTCTAGACGGTCTAGTCTTGGCCCTTGGCTTTCATGGTGGGGTGAGCTTGGCCTCCCTCCATCAACAACCAAGCAGAATATGAGGCTTTGATCGCAGGAATGTTGCTAGCCAAGGAGATGGGTGCGGAATGTCTGCTGGTAAAGAGTGATTCATTACTGATAACGGGGCAGGTCTGACGGGTGAGTACGAGGCCAAGGACCCTCAGATGGCCGTTTACCTCGAATATGTGGAGCTCCTGAAGAGAACTTTCGTAGAGTTTGATTTGCTACATGTTCCCCGAGAACAAAATGCCAGAGCTGACTTGCTGGCAAAGCTCGCTAGCTCAGGCAAGGGGGGCAGACAGAGGATGGTCATATAGGGCAGGATAGATGTCCAGATGATAAACGTTTCAGAAGAAGGAAAGAGAAGTCACAAGTCACTAACCCAGAAAACGTTGAAAACACCCCGCATAAGCGCATATGGTCCGCCAGAAGAGAGATCGTCACAGGTTCACCTGGTCGAGGAAGGGGAAACCTGGATGACACCCTACCGACGCTACCTAGCTGACGGAGTGTTTCCCATGGACCCAGCGGAGGCCAGAATTGTGAAGAAGAATGCAGCCCGCTATACTTTGATTGATGGCAACTTGTTTAGGCATGGCTACACCCATCCTATCCTGACCTGTGTAAGTGGAGTGCAGTGTACCCGTATCATGTCTGAACTCCATGAAGGCATATGCGGAAGTCACGTCGATGGCCGAGCTTTGTCGTCCAAAGTCGTTCGAGCTGGGTACTACTGGCCAACCATGAGAGAAGATTGTACGAGATATGCACAACGGTGCAAGAAGTGCCAGCAACACGCCGACTGGCATAATGCGCCACTAGAGGAATTGAGGTCGCTCCACAGCCCATGGCCTTTCCATACCTGGGGGATCGACATCCTAGGGCCATTTCCCCTAGCGATTCAACAGATGAAGTACCTCGTGGTGGCCATAGAATATTTTACCAAGTGGATCGAGGTTGAACCAGTGGCACAAATCACAACTCACAAAGTCAAACACTTTGTATGGAAGAATATAGTTTGCCATTTTGGAATCCCAAAACGTTTGGTGTCTGAAAATGGCACCCAGTTCGCAAGCCAGCAGTTGGGCAAGTTGTGCACAAAGCTCGGCATCAAGAAGGTATTCACATCGGTCGAGCACCCCCCGACTAACGGACAGGTCGAATCGGCCAACAGAGTCCTGCTCAGGGGCTTAAAGAGAAGACTAGAGAAAGCTAAAGGAACTTGGGCAAAGGAGGTTCCCAGGATTGTTGGGGTGTATCACACAACCCCACAGTCCACTACAAAAGAAACACCCTTTAGCCTGGTGTATGGGTCAGATGCCATGATTCTTGTAGAAATCCAGGAGAGCTCGCCTCACTTTTAGAACTTTGTGGCTGAAGAATCTAATGAGGAAATGAGAGTGAATTTAGATTTGCTAGATGAGGTCAGGGAAGAGGCCCGCATCAAATCTGAAGCTTTAAAGAGAAAGATAGAGTATAAGCACAAATCCAAGCTGAGACCTCGGCAGTTCCAGGTAGCCGATATAGTGATGCGAAAAGCTCATCCCTACCAGCTAGAAAACAAGTTGTCTCCCAAGTGGACTGGTCCATTCCGTCTGACAGAGGCCCTTGGGAATGGAGCATACAGGCTAGAGACCTTGGAAGGAGGGGCAATCCCCCGCACATGGAATTGTATTCAGTTAAATTGTATTTTAGTTGTATTCAGTTAAGGGGACATTCTTTTTCCCCACAGGGTTTTTTAACGAGGTTACCCAATAAAAGAAAAAAGAATTGAGAAAGACATGTTTGTACTGAGCAATAAGTGAACCTCTCCCTTACCTTTATATGGCAAGGTCGAGAATAGTATGGTTCCACAGTGAAAGCCCTCCTCCTCATCTTTGTACAACAAGGTCGAGGCAAGTGAAAGTCCTCTTCCTTGTCTTTGTACAGCAAGGTTGAGGCTAGTAAGAGGTCTTCCTTGGCTTGTCAGCCAAGGTCGACACAAGTGAAAGTCCTCTTCCTTGTCTTTGGACAACAAGGTTGAGGCTAGTAAGAGGTCTTCCTTGGCTTGTCAGCCAAGGTCAACACAAGTGAAAGTCCTCTTCCTTGTCTTTGTACAGCAAGGTTGAGGCTAGTAAGAGATCTTCCTTGACTTTGTCAGCCAAGGTCGACACAAGTGAAAGTCCTCTTCATTGTCTTTGTACAGCAAGGTTGAGGCTAGTAAGAGATCCTTCTTGGCTTGTTAGCCAAGGTTGACACAAGTGAAAGTCCTTTTCCTTGTCTTTGTACAGCAAGGTTGAGGCTAGTAAAAGGTCTTCCTTGACTTGTCAGCCAAGGTCGACACTAGTAAAAGTCCTCGCCCTTGTCTTTGTACAGCAAGGTTGAGGTTAGTAAGAGGTCCTCCTTGACTCGTCAGCCAAGGTCGATACCAATGAAGTTTCCTTCCACGACTTATACGCCAAGGAAGAGGCCAAGGCATGAGATTGAGGGAACAAGTTAAGCAGGTATAGCGATGTTTGGGCAAAAGCGGTCATTGGGTACTTTTGAATTGACAAGATTTCCTCAGAAACAGATACAAAGACCAAAAAGAAGAGTATAGACAAGACATCGCAGGTTTTGTTAAGATAGAAAAGCCACACAGATACAATTCAAAAGAAAACATAAACAATGTTGAAAGAAGAAGCATTGCAGGATCATATTCAGCTATACACAGAAACATCAAGTTATCAAGAGAACACTAAAGCGTTGAAGAATAAATTCATTAAGATAAATTGTACAAATAACTACAAAGTGCATGTTAGAATTCAAAAACTTTACAAGAAAAGAAAATAAAGATTCAGCAGGGGCCTCCACCAACTAGCCATCCACTATGACCTTTGTTAGACCAGTCTAGGAAAGATCCACCCCAGGATGCACGCAGGCAACCTGGGCGATGGCATCCCCAAAACCAGCACCATAGGCTTCAGCTGCCTCATTGGTGAGGTCGTCCTTGGTCTGCTGGTAGAGCTCCTACCTACGGGCCATTTCTTCCTTGAGTTGGCCCATCTCTTCTCTCAACTTGGCCAGCTCCACATCCCGCTGGGCCAAGTCCTCACTCTGCCTGGCCAACTCTTCAGCAACCTAGGCCATGGCCTCATCCTTGCCACCCAGCTCCTTCTTCAGATCCTCCATGGTGAGGCAGAGGTCATTGTTCCTAGCATATAACCGAAGGGCCTCTTGGGATTTTCCAAACAAGAGGTCCTTGGTCTCTTTATCAACGTTAAGAAGCTCAGCCACCTCCAAGGTGAGCCCAATTAGGCGACGCTCCGCCCCAGCAGCAACAAGGACCTTTAGCTCAGCCTTTTCCTGGGCCCTCCGCATTTTAGTAAGAAGAAGGATGGACCCAGCAAAGTCCTTGGCTACTTGCTCCGTTAGAGAGCCCACCTCCAAGCTCTCTAGGTCCTCTTGTGTTTGGATGGACTTCAGCACCCTTTGGAGGAAGGGAGAGAGGGCAGCAGGAGGATCCCACGCTTCGCCCTCAGGGGCACTCTCCCCCTGGCCCTCTTGCTCTTCAGCATTAGGGGGAGAGGAGGCACTCCGTGGGCACTCCCTAAAGGAGGGGGTCTCACCATCCTCTGAATCTGAGGCAATCAGGATGGCAGTTTTAGCTTTGCGTTTCCTCTTGAAGACCAAGCCAGATTGGGTGCCCTCACCATCGGAAGGGGTGGCTTCAGGGACTACAGTGACACCTTGGGACCGAGTGGCGTGAGAATGACCTGGAGTAGGCGGAAGGGAGGGAGCAGCAGCGGAAGGGCCAGCAGTAGTGGAAGGGTCAGATTGAGCAGTGGTAGAGGGGCCAGCACCACCCTTCTTTGCAGCTAGGGTAGCCAGGCGCCTCCTTCTATCAGCATCAATCACCATGCCTACAACAAAATAGAAACTCGTAAGAAAGTATGTGAGAGACTCAATCTGCAACAGGTAATACATACAGAATAAGCAAAACAAAGGCATATGCAGAACAAGCAATGATAATCAAAGTAAGAAGACAAGTACCGATGTAGCCCTTCAAGGTTTTAGGGTTGTACTCGTTCGCAATCAGATCAGCAGAGCTGAATACTTATTGGAGACCAGAAAGGAACTCGCACACTTCTCGATCCTTCGGGTGCAAGTCCGTGAGACTCTTGGGCTTCGCCAGTGTGGGCCTCTCTACCCAGTAAAGGGGAAACCCATCGAGGAGGGTAGAGTCACGAACGTTGCAGCGAACCTTGAAGAACTTCCCTTTGAAGCCCTTATATGATTGCTGGAAGAGAGTTAGCAGTGCTCTTCCAGCAACCCCATTTGATGGAGAGAGGCCAAGCTCACTCCACCATGAAAGCCAAGGGCCAAGACTAGACCGTCTAGAACCACATGGAGAGCGTCTAGCACAAGACAAGGGGGAGCTACATGAGGAGCGTCTAGGAGGGAGCCTAGACCGTCTAGGACCTCTCACAAGGTCCATGGCCAAGCACATTCACGCCCAAATGAGTCAAGCCACGGATGGGAGGGAGAAGACCTTGTACATGCTACTTGGAGGCCCATTAGTGGTAGCTTAGTAGATTAGTGTAGTGTAGAAAGCAAAACTTGCTCACTTTTTGATGTACCCTAGCTTGGTGTTCACGTTGGAACATTCTAGCACCTAGGGCCGGCCATGCGTGAGTGTGTGTGTTCCATGTGACCAAAATTACATTACATTTGTGGCATATTTCATTAGAATTAGGTTAAGCTTGGTGGTCACCCTTTAGCTTATAAAAAGGGTAGCCTACACCTTGTATTTTAAAAGATTAATATGAGTAAAGTTATGCTGCCAAATTTGTGCCAAGCTTTGCTCTCTCCTAGCTTCTAGGAATTGATCTTCATTTTCCTTCACCTCACCAAGGGTTGGCCGAACCTGCCTACTCTCATACACTTCATGCACCTTTAAGATCACCATCACTCCTAGGAGGGTCTTGCTCATTTCAACCATTGCTTCCGCACCATCTTCAACATCCAAGGAGAGCTCAACATGTGAAGGCCATCACCATTGATTCTCACCCATAAGTTTTTCCCCGGACTCTTGGTCTCGAAGAAGTAGAGGAAGGTGTCCACGGAGGGAAGATGACCAAAGTAGTCGCACAGGATGGCGAAGGCCCAGCCATTAGGATAAAGCTGAGCGGGGGCGACGTTCATCTCCGTCAAGAGCGCCCGCTCGAAACCGGTAAAGGGAAGGTGGAGGAGGACCTTCTTGAAGACCGTAGAGTAGATGAAGCAGAATGGACCCTCCTGACCAGACGCCTCGTCACAGCAAACAGGCTCACCTACCCTACAGGAGGTCTCCCACATGAACTTGTCGTGCTCTTTCGCAAAGATGCAGGATGGGTGGCAGGTCTCGCTCTTTCTATAGTCCACTATGCTTTTGGAGGTAGTGAACTCAGAGACTTCCTTCAAGAGCCCACTGGGAGCCCAGGGATACAAAGATTTGTAATTAGGGGAAGGAAGAGCTAGGGTTGTTGGTGGAGCCAAGGGTTGGGGTGAGTTCGATTCATCCATGGGCTGGGGCGAGTTAGACTTGTTCATCGTGTGAAGAAATAGCAAAAACAAGGAAAAGAAAAGAAAGGCGAGGCTCATAAAGAGAAGAACGCGTGCGTTTCAAAAGAGCGCAGCAAAACAGAAAAATACAGGGTGACGAAACATAAAATGCGAGAATCATAAATAGTCCCATGCAGTTATAGCATATTAAAGAGCATCGCAATAGCAAAAACGAAGACAGAAATGGCAAAAAGAACATACCTTTAAGTGATTAAGAGCGGAGATGACAAGGTATCAAGAAAGGGAGTAGAGCGCTCGAGAAGCAGAGATATTTGAAAGATGAACAAGAGAGGGAATGAAACAATGAAGGGTGTATGGGGCAAAGGGTTTAACTTATAATGGAAGCACGAAGCGTCAACGCTTCCCAGCCGTTGAAATTGCCACGTGTACGCTCCAGAAAAAGTGTGGTGGGACATCACCTCGAGGCACTCTGCACGTCCAATCACTCGGAGCCACCTCACTGCCACGTAGGTCGCCAGTTAGCCTCTTCACTGGAGCAAGTTCCAATTCGAGCCTGGGGGCTTGTGTAGTGGCCAGACCTCGGATGTCGGCAATATACGTTGGCACCTAAGGAAGAGGTCGACACAATAGAGGTCAGCATAGTAGGACCCACAGAGGGGTCCCCAGAAATTACATGTGTTATGTATTATGTTAGTGAAAGCCCAATTCACAGATATACCTTGCATGCAGAACGTGTATAAGACATTTGGTTCTGGCGCGAATAGATTACCTCTAGGGGCGCCAATGCCCAAAAGCGCTAGGGTTTTCAGAGAAAGCTGCATGCAAGGCACGTGAGAAATTAAGGCACTTATAAGAACGGGTTGGTCTCGCGGAGTTGGTAGACACACTATAACCCTAGCAGCCATACCGTTAGATACGCACTCCAGAAAAATAATGTTGCCACGAGTGTTACACTCTAAGAAAGGAATGTTGCCACGGAAGTTGCACTAAGACTGTGCGATAGTATCCTGAAAAGGTAACCCTAAATTCGCTAAAGGCAAGGCTTTGGCAAGAGAATGTCAGCGGCAGGTTAACCTAGAAACAATTATATAAGGGGGTAAGACCTAAGGTAAAGACACGTTGTCTGCTACGCAAGACATAGTTCTTACACACACATTATAAGCTTAAGCACTTTTGCTTGTTTGATGTTTCTTGCCCTGTATGGACTTGACCGTCAGAGTGCAGTTATAGGTAGGGCCCCCCTCTATCTCAATGGAGCCATCCTTTAGAAAGCACAGAACCACCACGAAGATAGGAGGAGCCACCATCAACCGATGAGAACATATTTTATCTGTTGTGTTATTCTAAAGATAAAATATAAAGAGATATATTATCTGTTGTGATATTATATTTTATCTGTTGTGTTATTCTAAAGATAAAGTATAAAGAGATATTTTATCTGTTACGATATTATATTTTATCTATTGAGATATTATATTTTATCTATTGTGATATTTGTTCTTGCCGGTTGACTCGCCTGTCAGTTGACTCCACGACACTCACACGCCTCCTTCCTCACGTTGATATGTGCTTGATTCTTTCGAAGCAATCTGCACCTGCAAAAGAGAAAGGGGGCGCCCTAGAGGCCGTTTGCACTCTGACGCTCAAGTTAATGTAGGGCAAGAAAAACCAAGTATATTGAGTCTCTCTGTGTTTAGGTCTAGAAACTGCGTACCTTTGTGAAGTATTTTATTGTCTCTTATATAGTCTAGGGTTTACTGCGCCGCTAGCCCTAATTAGGGTTCACTGCGCTGCTAGCCATATTCAGGGTTTACTAGAATACCCTTGCGCCGCTATCACCCAATCTTAGGGTAATCTAGCACATAAGGTTTCCTTCTCTGGAGTGCAAACTCTAACAGGGTGACCACGTGGGTGCCTCCTTGTGCACCTAGTCTCTGGGGCCACCTGTTCTGGGAGTGCCTTCACTGTTCACGTGCCATGCATGTAGCTTCACTGGGAAACCCTAGTTCTGATGAGTACTCAACCCCTCAGGACTCTGCACCTAACTATGCTCTCCCTGCTACCTGCATAGGCTTGATTCAGGCCTCTCCCTACCTCTGGGTATTTAACTGGTCATTGGCCCACTCTGGGAACCAATCTTAGCTGTTCTGGTTATGTTGTTCAAATCACCCAAGACCGATGTCACCTTGTCACACTCTGTTGCCGAGGATTGATCACCCTGCGGAGTGACGAGGACACATCAGCCCTTTCTGATGATCGTCACGTTGATGACTAATCACCCTTCTCTGTGGGAACATGCTGATGACTAATCACCCGTCTCTGTGGGAACATGCTGATGACTAATCACCCTTCTCTGTGGGAACATGCTGATGACTAATCACCCGCTAATCAATACCACCTGCGGGGTCCATTCCACGTGGCTTTGGCCCATGCTGTGGGACCCAGCTGACGTGGTTCACCCTTTACAATCTGTCCTCGGTGTCTGAGGACTGGTCGGTACACAAGCCCCCCAATCTCAAGCTATTAACTTGTTTCAGCGAAGAGACTAAGTCATCGGTGAGGACTGGTCGGTACACAAGCCCCCCAGTCTCAAGCTGTTAACTTGTTTCAGCGAAGGACTAAGTCATCGACTCGGGCGACCTACATGGCTCTGCACGTAAGTACATGAACAGTGCGCTGAAGGGACACTTCACCAACCCCCTTTTATCTGCTAACACGTGGCCGCATCAACGGTCTGGGATTCATAACGTTTGCGCTCCCTAGGGCTACGTTAAACCTCTTCAAAACCCCGCGCCACTTCACTGTTCCATCACTTTGCATTCTCAACTTCTGCAAACTCCATCTTCCAGCACACGCTTTCTTCCTCACACCAGCCTTTTCAACCTCTTTCGTCTTCGCTCAACCAAAGGTATGATTTTTATGTCTTCTCCCCTCTTTATAACATAATCTTGATCATCCATGTTGCATACTGTAACTGTTCTGGGCTGCATTCTAGGGTTTCTGTTCTTCTTTTCTGGATTCGTTCTACCTTTGAGTCTTCGTTCCCCACTGTTTTCTTCTAAGCCTTTTTCTCTTCTTGCCTCTCACTTGTTTAGATTCGAGATGGCCAGAACTAAAACTACTTCCAACCCTCCTCCAACCGTAGCGGTTGACTACAAGGCCCTCTACCCCTGGGCTTCTGAGGATCTCCTTGCTGAGACCTCAAAACTCACCTCCTGTGAAGATCTACGAAAACATAGGGATGATGAGAACGAAATCAGAGGACACATCTTTGGCAGAGAAACTGACGCGTACATCTCTATGCGACCCTGTACAGAAGACGAACCCGTTTGCACCGATGATTGCTGCAACAACGGGGAACCCTTCTTCTTCTTCTATGCCACTATCTTCAAACGAGTCAAAGTCCGCCTCCCTTTCACTGGGTTCGAGCGGGCTTTGCTTACAGAGTTGAACGTGGCACCCGCCCAGCTGGGCCTTCATCAGGGCGTTCTCCATCCTTTGCAACAACCTAGGGTTCACTCCCTCGGTAGATGTATTTTTGTACTTCTTCGAGGCGAAGAGCCCTGGCAAGAGGCTTTGGGTGAGCCTGAATGGAGTGGCAGGGAGAGTCCTACTCACCCTCTTTTCACAGTCATACAAAAGCTTCAAGGGAAAGTTCTTCCGAGTCTGCTGCAGCTCCTACGACTCCACCATGCTTGACGGTTTTCCCTTATATTGGGTGGAGAAGTTGAAGTTCAAGAAACCCCGCAGACTCGAAGAGCTGACGGCCTCTGACCAAGAACTGTGCCAAACTATCTCCAGCTGGGGCGTGGTGTTTGACACCACCCAACTGATTAGGCATGAATACGACGCTGAGACCCTCAGCGTATACATCGGTACATTAACTTTGTCTTGCATCTAACTGTTTACATATTTCATGCTTTGTCTTTCTCACCCTTTCTTACTGTCCACTGCAGGCATGGTGCTCAGTGCTGATAAGAAGAAGAGACTGGCAGATGTGCTGAATCGCTGTAATGCTAGCGGCTCGGCCCCTGCTGGCCCTTCATCACCCGCGGGTGCTGCCCTAGAGCGAGTTGCTGAAAAATCAAAAAGGGCAGCCCCAGTAGAAATTTTTGAGGATGAGGACACCTGCTCTGACCTCGTCTTCAAGAGAAAAAGGGTGGAGGTTGCTGCAGAAGTCTCCTCAGCAACGAAGGGCACCCTCCATCCTTCAGGGAGCACCCCCCCAGCGCCTCGTCTCCCCCTGAGCCAATCTTGACACTTGAGGGAGGTGGGGAGAGTGCTCCTTCCACCAGCCAAATGCCTTCTGCCCCGGAGTTGCCCCCTCTACTCCAGCGGTCTCTTGCGCAAATGCCTGGCCAAGCTGCTTTGGAGGCCATGGACAGGAACTCCCTTGAGCACCTTCTCAACCATGGTCTTGGGGAGTTCCTCGCTGCTTCAAACTTCTTGCTGGTCAAGAGCAGCGCTGAGGCTGAGCTGCTTGAGAAGGCTGCCAGATTAGAGAAAGAGCAGGAGCAGAAGGATCTCCAACTCCGCCAAGCAGCTAAGCGCGAGACTGCCCTTAATCAGGAACTGGGTAGTCTCCGCCAATCTGAGAAGGAGACCAAGATTCTCCCCCTCCACAACAAGATCATCGAACTGGAAGAGCAAGCGGAGGGGGCTCAAGCCAAAATGACCAAGCTAGAGGAAAGAGCTACAAACCGAGAAGTTCAGCTGGGCAAGGTTGAGGAGGAACTTGCCCAACAAATCGAATTGCTGAAGAAGACTGAGACCAAGCTCACTGAGGACGCCGCCGACGCCTATGGGGAAGGTTTTGGTGATGCCCTTGCTCAGGTTGCCTACGTGCATCCTGAGATGGACCTCTCACCATATTCTGCAACCATGCAGGTAGTCGACGGGCAAATAGTGCCTAGATAGGTCTTCTGAGCAATTGTAACTAATGGCTGAACATCTTGTAATTACCCTCCTCTATAATGTAATTATCTTACTTATTTTCAATCTTGCTCGCTTTACATTGCACTTCGCTTGCCTTTGTACTCCTGCTACTGTTTAATTGTTTGATATGCTTCATGCTTTGTGGAACTCACTACTTAGCGTAAGTTCAGACCACAAATAACACAACACCTCGTCATCGCCCACATCACCTAGCCTCCTGAGGATCCTAGGGAAGCATTTGATAGGCTAACAAACCTTGCACTAACACTTTTCGCTTTAGGTGATGTGTCCCGGCGAGAGAGGATTTCCTGCTGATTTCACTAGTGAACCCTTCCTTCAAGTTGGGAGTTCTCACTCAGAGGGGAGGTGTCCCTTACGAACCTTTCTTCCCACTCATAAGACTTCTAACCCCAACTGATAGGTTCTGACTGACCTCACATTGTTCATAGGCGAGGGAGGATTTCACTGGGCGAACCCTTCTTTCACATTGGAAGTTCTCACTCGAAGGGGAGGTGTTCTCTACGAACCTACCTCTCCACTTACGAGACCTCTAACTCCAAGTGATAGGTTCTAACTGACCTCGCATCGCTCATAGGCGAGGGAGGATTTCACTGGGCGAACCCTTCTTTCACATTGGAAGTTCTCACTCGAAGGGGAGGTGTTCTCTATGAACCTACCTCTCCGCTTACGAGACCTCTAACTCCAAGTGACAAGTTCTAACTGACCTCACATCGCTCATAGGCGAGGGAGGATTTCACTGGGCGAACCCTTCTTTCACATTGGGAGTTCTCACTCGAAGGGGAGGTGTTCTCTACGAACCTACCTCTCCACGTACGAGACCTCTAACTCCACGTGACAGGTTCTAACTGCATTGTACAAACACATTAAGATATATATCTTTAACTGAAAATTTTATTGGGTGACCTCATTAAAAACCCTTAAAAAGGGAAAAAAGAGTGTCCCCTGCATTGTGTACAACATTACATGGCTTTAACTGAAATAAAACTTCAGGTGATTCACATTCCATGTTCGAGGAATCGGACCACCTTTTAAAGTCTCAAGCCTATACGCTCCATTCCCTAGGGCCTCTGTCACTCTGAAGGGACCAGTCCACTTAGGGGATAGCTTGTTCTCTATCTGGTAGGGAGACGCCTTTCTCATAACGAGGTTAGCCACCTGGAACTGCCGAGCTCTCAACTTAGAACTGTGTTTGAGCTCGACTCTCCTCTTTAGCGCCTCGACCTTGATTCCTGCCTCTTCCCTAACTTCATCCAAGAGATCGAGATTCACCTTCCTCTCTTCATTGGACTCCTCAGCCACGAAGTTCTGGAAACGTGGCGAGCTCTCCTGGATCTCCACAGGGATCATGGCATCTGAACCATACACCAAACTAAAGGGAGTCTCTTTGGTAGTGGACTGGGGAGTAGTATGGTAAGCCCATACAATTCTGGGAACCTCCTCAGCCCACCTTCCCTTTGCTTTCTCCAACCTTCTCTTCAGTCCTCTGAGTAAGACTCGGTTGGCCGACTCGACCTACCCATTGGTCTGTGGGTGCTCGACCGACGCAAACACCTGCTTGATCCCCAACTTCGTACATAGCTTCCCCAATTGCTGGCTTGCGAACTGTGTGCCATTGTCGGACACCAAACGTTTGGGCACCCCGAAGCGGCATACTATATTCTTCCACACGAAGTGTTGGATCTTCTGTGTTGTGATCTGTGCTACTGGCTCAGCCTCGATCCACTTCGTGAAATATTCTATTGCGACCACGAGATACTTCATATGTCGTACTGCCAAAGGGAAAGGCCCCAGGATGTCGATTCCCCAGGTGTGAAATGGCCAAGAGCTGTATATCGACCTGAGCTCCTCTGGTGGCGCCTTAGGCCAATCAGCATGTAACTGGCATTGCTTGCACTGCTGCGCATATCTAGTGCAATCTTCCCTCATTGTCGGCCAGTAGTACCCTGCTCGAATGGCCTTAGCAGCCAAAGCTCGGCCTTCGATGTGACTACCACATATGCCTTCATGGAGCTCTGCCATTATTCTCACACACTGCTCGCCATGCACGCACACTAGGATGGGGTGGGTAAACCCATGTCTGTATAACTCGCCATCAATGAGAGTGTACTTGGCCGAGTTCTTCTTTATCCTCCTTGCTTCCGTCGGCTCTGCTGGGAGCATCCCATCAGCTATGTACCGCTTATAGGGCGTCATCCATGTCTCTCCCCCCTGCAACAGGCATACTTGTGACGACCCCTCTTCTTGTGGCGTGCATGCATTGACCCGTGGCTTCTTTAGTGTTTCTTGGGTCAACGACCGATGACTCCTCTTCTCACCGTCTGCCTGGCTGATCTGATGGACTCCCACCAAGTTGTCAGCTGTATAAGTACGAGGTGCCCTCAGGGTCTCCTGGATGACTGTCCTCTGCCTGCCCCCCTTGCCTGAGCTGGCGAGTTTGGCCAACAAGTCAGCTCTGGCATTCTGCTCCCTGGGCACATGCACCAGTTCGAATGTTTTAAACGAACTCTTCAATTGTTGGACATACTCCAAGTAGGAGGTCATCTGAGGGTCCTTGGCCTGGTATTCTCCTGCCACTTGACCAGTGACCAACAGTGAGTCACTCTTCGCCATAAGGCTCTGCGCTCCCATCTCCTTAGCCAATAGCATCCCCGCAATCAAAGCTTCATACTCTGCCTGGTTATTGCTGGCTTTGAAGGTGAACTGCAGGGCTTGCTCTATCAATAACCCCTTGGGTCCTTCAAGGATCACCCCCGCTCCACTACCTTGCTGATTCGAGGACCCATCTACCGACAATACCCACTTGAAGTTGGGTTCTTCCTGCTGGGTCTCAGTCGAGGACATCTCGGCCACAAAATCAGCGTAGACCTGTCTTTTGATCGGGCCCCTGGGTTCATACTGGATGTCGAATTCTGACAACTCAACTGCCCAATGCACCATTCTTCCCGCCACGTCTGGCTTCTGCAGGACCTTGCATATTGGTAGGTCTGTCATCACCACCACTGTGAAGCTCTGAAAATAGTGACGAAGTCTCCTGGCTGAGAACACCACTGCTAAGGCTGCCTTTTCTATGGCTTGGTATCTCGCCTCCGGCCCCTGCAAAACTTTGCTGACAAAATAAATGGGCTTCTGGCTTTGTTCATGCTCCTGAACCAAGACGGAACTCACCGCCCTCTCTGTGACTGCAAAGTACAGCCGCAGGGGTGTGCCAAGCTGAGGCTTGCACAAGACTGGCGGGCTAGCTAGATACTCTTTGAGCTTGAGGAAAGCCTGCTCACATTCTGTAGTCCAGGCAAATCTGTTATTTCTCCTTAAGCATTGGAAGTAAGGGTGGCCCTTGTCTCCCCCAGCTGACACAAACCTGGAGAGGGCAGCCATCCGACCTGTCAACTGTTGCACTTCTTTGCCGATGTCAGGCTCCTCATGGCTATGATCGCCGCACACTTGTCTAGGTTGGCCTCGATCCCTCTTTCCGTAAGTAGAAAACCAAGGAACTTGCCTGCTTCTACCCCAAAAATGCATTTCTCTGGATTCAACTTCAGCCTATACTTAGCTATCGTATTAAATAGCTCCTCCAAGTCATCGACATGCTGATCACGTGCTTGGGACGTCACCACCATGTCATCTACATAGGCTTGCACATTGCGCCCCAGCATGGGCGCAAGGACTTTGTCCATCAACCTCTGATAGGTGGCCCCCGCGTTCTTCAGCCCAAATGGCATGACCATGTAGCAGTAGCAAGACAGCTCTGTCATGAACGCAGTCTTGCTCTCATCCATCGGGTGCATCTTGATCTGATTATACCCAGAGAAGGCGTCCAAGAAGCTGAGTAACTTGCACCCCGAGGCACTGTCTACCAACGCATCTATGTTGGGCAGAGGGTAGGAGTCCTTCGGACAGGCCTTGTTGAGATCTGTGAAGTATACACACATCCTCCACTTCCCATTGGCCTTCTCTACCAACACGACATTCGCAAGCCACTCAGGATACTGGATTTCCCATATGTGGCCTGCTTTAAGCAATTTTTGTGTCTCCTCCCTGACGACCTGTCTTCGTTCGTCGTTGAACTTCCTTCTCCTCTGGCGGACTGGTCTGACTTGGGGATCCAGTGCCAGGTGATGACATAGGAAGTCAGGGTCAATACCCGGCATGTCTGAGGGGGACCAAGCGAAAGCGTCCAAGTGCTTTTCTATGACCCCTGCTACTTGGTCTTGGGTCTCCTGAGGCAGGGACTTACCCAACTTGAACATCCTGCCTCCAATCTCCTTCTCCACCACCTCCTCTGCCGGTTCAGGTCGCCTCGCCCGGGCGACCTCTGCTCGTGTAACCCCGATGTCCCCTCGGGGCATATCAGTTTCATCGCCACCCCCACCTGGTGGTAAGGTGGTCACCATGCAAACTCCCCTTTTCGTCTTGAGGCTATTCTCATAGAACCTTTTAGCCTCTTTTTGGTCTGATTTGATGGTTATCACCATCCCCTCCATCGAAGGCAGCTTCATTTTCATATGCCTTGTGGACACCACTGCCCCTAACCTGTTTAAGGCTGGTCTACCCAGCAGCATGTTGTAGGCAGACGGGGCGTTTACCACGAGGTACCTGATGTTCTCTGTGTGGGAGGCCACTCCATCAGTGAAAGTGGTCCTCAGCTTGATGTATCCCCGCACTTCCACTTGGTCTCCTGCGAACCCATACAAGCAGCCAATGTAGGGTCGCAGTTGATCAGGAGACAACTGCAACTTGTTGAATGTCGACCAGAACATCACATCGGCCGAACTTCCTTGATCTACTAGCACTCGGTGCACCCTGCGTTCCGCAATGACAACCGAAATTACCACCGGATCGTTATCGTGAGGGATAACATCTCGACGATCAGCCTTCGTGAAGACGAGGTCGATGTCTGGGAAGTGATCTTCCTCGCATGTCTCCACTGCCATCACCGAACGCGCATACTTTTTGCGTTGCGATGAAGTGCACCCTCCTCCTGAAAACCCACCTGATATAGTGTGGATCTCACCATGTATGGGCACTTCATGCCCCTAGTCAGCCCTCGATACAACTACCGCCTCGCCCCCTTGTGCCTCCTTCAGGTAGTCACTCAAGAACCCACTCTTTACCAACTCCTCCAATTGGTGGCCCAAGGCCAGACAGTTGCGAATGGGGTGACCAAAGGCCTGATGGAACTCACACCAAGCGTTCTTGTTTGGCCCCAACCTTCTATCATTCTTTGGGGGCATCTTCAACCTTTCCGCCACATTAGGAATGGCGATCAGCTCCACCAGGAATTCATGCCTAGGGGGCACGTCATCCTTGGCGCGTGCCCTAGTTTGGGGCTTTCGGGGCTCATAGGGCTTCTGTTTTTCTTGAGCCTTCTTCTCTGTGGTCGCCTCATGCACCCGCAGGGGTTGAGGTCGACCAGGCACTCGAGGCCTTGATGAGACTGCGCTTTCTCGTTTCTCATTGAGCTCTCCCTCAGCGACAATGTGAGCCACAGCACGTCGTTTTATGTCGCCGAAGGTCTTGGGGCGACTGCGGATCAAGGACTCGCTGAAAGGCCCTGGCAATACGTCTTTCCTGAAGGCGTGCACCACCATATCTTCATCCTTGGTGTGCAACCTCACCACCATCGCCCCAAACCTGTTGAGGTAATCTCTAAGGGACTCCCTCTGGTGCTACCTTACATCGAAAAGGTGGTAAGACACTGGTGGAGGGGCCCTGTTGACGAGATACTGCTCCCTGAACAACGTGGAGAATTGCACGAAGGATGTGATATGTCCCTCGGGCAAACTCACGAACCATTCTAGCGTCGTTCCTCTCAATGTGGCCAAAAAAAGTTTGCAGTGCACTGCGTCAGACCCTCCTCACAACATCATCTGTGTATGGAAAGCAGTGAGATGCGTTTCAGGGTCTTCTTTCCCGGTGAACACGGTCTTAGGCCCTACAAAGGTGGCTGGGACCACCGTGTCCATAATCGCCTGGGAGAAAGGCATGGGAAAAGCCCTTGGGGGCGTTGGTGGAGCCCAATCATCTCCCCCGCGGTCTCCAGCTTGTTGCATGTGTTGCAGATTCAAGCGCAACTCCTCATTCGCTCTGTGCAACTCCTTATTCCTGGCCTGTGAGGCGGCCAGGTCCTCCTGCATACGCGCCTGATGCACTCTGGACTCCGCCACCATCTCCTGGAGGGCGCGCATCGTTTCCATGAGTTGTTGCATGGTAACGCTTTCACCTCCATTTGGTGGAACGGACCCGTGTCTTGTATTCCTCATCTTCTGTGATTTCTCCTCTCACTCTCGTGTATGGGACCTTGTTTTACTCCGGGCCCCACGGTGGGCGCCAAATGTTCTTGCCGGTTGACTCGCCTGTCAGTTGACTCCACGACACTCACACGCCTCCTTCCTCACGTTGATATGTGCTTGATTCTTTCGAAGCAATCTGCACCTGCAAAAGAGAAAGGGGGCGCCCTAGAGGCCATTTGCACTCCGACGCTCAAGTCAATGTAGGGCAAGAAACACCAAGTGTATTGAGTCTCTCTGTGTTTAGGTCTAGAAACTGCGTACCTTTGTGAAGTATTTTACTGTCCCTTATATAGTCTAGGGTTTACTGCGCCACTAGCCCTAATTAGGGTTCACTGCGCTGCTAGCCATATTCAGGGTTTACTGGAATACCCTTGAGCCGCTATCACCCAACCTTAGGGTAATCTAGCACATAAGGTTTCCTTCTCTGGAGTGCAAACTCTAACAGGGTGACCACCTGGGTGCCTCCTTGTGCACCTAGTCTCTGAGGCCACCTGTTCTGGGAGTGCCTTCACTGTTCACGTGCCATGCATGTAACTTCACTGGGAAACCCTAGTTCTGATGAGTACTCGACCCCTCAGAACTCTACACCTAACTATTCTCTCCCTGCTACCCGCATAGGCTTGATTCAGGCCTCTCCCTACCTCTGGGTATTTAACTGGTCATTGGCCCACTCTGGGAACCAATCTTAGCTGTTCTGGTTATGTTGTTCAAATCACCCAAGACCGATGTCACCTCGTCACACTCTGTTGCCGAGGACTGATCACCCTGCGGAGTGACGAGGACACATCAGCCCTTTCTGATGATCGTCACGCTGATGACTAATCACCCTTCTCTGTGGGAACATGTTGATGACTAATCACCCGTCTCTGTGGGAACATGCTGATGACTAATCACCCTTCTCTGTGGGAACATGCTGATGACTAATCACCCTTCTCTGTGGGAACATGCTGATGACTAATCACCCGCTAATCAATACCACCTGCGGGGTCCATTCCACGTGGCTTTGGCCCATGCTGTGGGACCCAGCTGACGTGGTTCACCCTTTACAATCTGTTCTTGGTGTCTGAGGACTGGTCGGTACAATATTATTCTGGAGATAAAAGATAAAGAGATATTTTATCTGTTGTTGTAAGGACCTGGAAAATTAAATTGGAATAAAAGTGGTATATTTAAATAATTTCGGAAGGTGTCATTATCTAAAATACAAAGTTGGTAAATGAAGTTTCGTAGTGGCAGACATCGGACGTCGCCCTTGACCTGGGACATGATCGCCTGTCGAGTAGGTTGTACATGATCACCGAAAATGCACGTAGTAGGTGGTCACCATCCTGGATCAACCAGAGTGGGTTTCAACAGCCACGCGTATCAAGGTGTGGGTTAAACCTTAGATGCGCTGTGCATGCGAACTCTATGCTTGAGCGAAAGAGATCACCCTTAGTGTAGCATGCATGGAAGAACGAGGAGAAGTGCTGATCTACTCTTGGAAATATGAAGCCACCGACGTCACCGAGTCATGTGGAGAAGATACCTTAGACGTAACATAGTGGAATGAAGGACCTCAAGGAAGGCGTGGCGATGTGTCATCGAGCATCGCCAGGGCGCAAGGCATGCAGGATCGCCTGGGCGCGAGGGGCATGCGGGCATCATCAGGGGGAGAGGTCATCGGTTGCTAGCCTTCGCGCGAGAGGTCATCGGTTGTTAACCTTCGCGCGAGAGGTCATCGGTTGTTAGCCTTCGCGCGAGAGGTCATCGGTTGTTAACCTTCGCGCGAGAGGTCATCGGTTGTTAGCCTTCGCGCGAGAGGTCATCGGTTGTTAGCCTTCGCGCGAGAGGTCATCGGTTGTTAACCTTCGCGCGAGAGGTCATCGGTTGTTAGCCTTCGCGCGAGAGGTCATCGGTTGTTAGCCTTCGCGCGAGAGGTCATCGGTGGATAGTCTTCGCGCCTGTGGTCATCGGTGAAAAGGTCATCGCGCTACGTTAAGTTATACACAGAGAACGTGGGACCCAGACATCCAGCATGAGACGTTCTGCATGCGCGCCACGTAGACAAAAGAGTGGTTCAGAATAGTGACCTCAGAGTGTTAGCCTGCGCAGAGGCACGCTTAGGGGTACTGTTCAGCGAAGCGTACACGCAAACTCCCTGCAGAGTGGGTGGTGGCAGCGGTTTTTGTGGAGAAGTCAGCTTAAGATGCAAAAACCCATTTCTGAGGGAGAAAGGAAAGAAACGTTGCTGTGGTTCCAGAGCTAAAGGGTGCGTTTATCTCCCTTCTCCTCCATTCTCTCCTTCGCGCTGCGATTCTAGTACACCTTCACACAAGAGTACGACGAAGCAACACCATTAGAGCACCTGGGAAAGTCTCTGCAACTCCTTCAAAAAAAACCAGACTCAAGAACAGAGCCAAGGTTCTGCAAGCTTCGTTGGATTTCGGAGCCCCTGGTATTTGCGCAAAAATCCAGGTAAGGGGAAGCTAGCCTTCATCTTTAATACGAACCATCGTTTAGCCTTTTCTGAAGGGTGGGCGACGTGGTCGCCGTCTTCGCTTTCGTCTTCATGAAATGCTTTGTGTTATGTGTTTGGGCGACGTGGTCGCCGGTTTTAAACATAGTCTTTGAAAACGCTCTGTGGTTGAACTAGATCGCCGGTTTTGGCGCTGTTTTACGAAATCTCTGTTTTTGATGTTATTTTGAAACTACTTGAGATTTACATGAGATATTCGAAGATCTGAAGCTTTGAAATGTTTGTGGATGTGATTTGAATCATTTACTTGAATGGTAGGATGTGTTTGAATGCTATGAATGTGGGATCGAGGCATAGTATTTTCAGGAAAGGAAATACCGTGTAAGATCTGTATAGGTGTATTGACTAGGGGCTTGTCTAGAAGGAGATATCCTGACTCTGCTGAGATAATGAAATCACGTAGATGAAGTTATTCAGTTGGTGAGAGTCGAAGGAGGTTCGTATGAATGGGCGAGTTGTTCAAATGGGAACGAGCTCGGCCTGTTATACGAATTAACCTTGTCATACCGAGAGAATGGTAACAATGAGATGGTATATGCGCATGCTGTGTGGATTCACAGTGGTAGGTATGACAGGTGCAAATCTCTGGGCCTGAGTCAACACACGAGTCAAATTGGAAGTAGTGTCATGTGTCTATGCATGGTGGGTCAGTGGAAAGTCTGACATGTGAAATGAGAAACTGGAACATTGATAGACACTTGATGCTGTGTTGTGAAATGGAATGACTATGGGAAATGTAGTGAATTTGTGATTTTGGGCGATCAGCTGAATGCTAATTGTAGTTCTACGTTTTACATGGATAATTTGGAACTTGGTTTACTTTGATTGTCATGTTCATGATTTAAACTCTATTTAAAGATATCTAGCTTACCCTTTATTTTGTATTGCTCTGTGGCTGTTTTCTATTAAAAACTGTGATGATCGTGTCTTTTACACGGGAGCAGATGATCTTCCAGGGAGTAGAGCTCCTCAGTGAGTGGTCGCCGGAAGGAGATCGCCTATCTCCGTCTCTACCGGGTGATCGCCGGTTTATGCCTCCATCGGGTGATCGCCGGTTTTCGTGTCCTGATAGAAGATCGCCCGTTTTGAGGTCTTCTGTTAGAGATCGCCGTTTTAAAGTTGGAGATCGCCGTTTTCTTTTGAGACCGCCTGTCTTACTGCATTTCTTTTAATTTCGTAAAATCTTGCAAACATTTGATTTGGTTATGTATTAAACTCCCTAAGAGGAGTAACTTCATTTCTGATATATATATATATATACATTTTATTTTGCACTCTTCAATATTATTTGATTACACTTAATTTCAATTATACATGGAGGTATGTATTATTTTGGCGGGATGTTACATTAATGGTATCAGAGCAGTTCGTCCTTAGGATGACCTGAGGGCTGTGGATCCATTGTGTTTCTTCTGCTCATAAAAGTTATTTGAGTTTTTAAATAACAACTATAGTGAAAGGTTTTCAAACGTTTTGTATTGAAAAGTTTGTGTGTGCTTCTGTGCTTTAGTGAATGTATGCTCAAATTGAAAATCTTGGTATCAAGAATGAGAAGATCCTGATAAAGGAATGAGGGTGCACACTCATAACTGGATCAAGATAATTCTTAATCTTAATTCCAAAGGTTTGATGTTTAGCCTACATTGAATTCTGGTGTGATTTTTGAGTGTTCTTGAATTTGACTGAGGTGGTAGTTTGGACTGATGTTGCACACCAGTAACTGTTCTGGTGTTTTGTGTGAAGTTATAAGTGTTGTGATTCTGTGGATGAGCTCAAATTCTTAATGATTTTGAGATGCTGACCTTTGTAAGGTCTAGCTGTTACCCCCTTGAATGAATTGATTTCTTATCGATCTCATTCTTTTAGTTGTAGGGAAATATAGGAATCTTATAGTTTCAAAATCTGAAAACGAAGGAGATGGCACGTAGACCTTCTACCCCTCCCCAACCTTCCTCAGAGATGAGCCAGATCGCCAAGGCCATCGAGATGATGGCGACTGCCATTCAGCAGCAGAACGCCGCGATGGCCCAGAACCATCAAGCCACAATGCAGCACTGGGAAACTGCCCGATCTGCTGAGACAAACTCCCACGTTGGTCAGCCCCAGGAACAGATGGGATTAGCCGAGTTCATGAGGCACAACCCAACCCAGTTCCGTGGGAACGTTTCTCCGAACCAACCAGATCAGGGGATCAGAGAGTTCCATGCCTTAGTGGAGAAGGCAAAGAGGGTGGAGACCCTGGAGAGGGGTGGTTCCAGGGTAATCAGATCACACCCAGGGGGTCCCTCCAGTGGGAAAGCCAAGGTACAGCAACCACGAAGCAAGCCTTATGCGAGACCTCCACCACATCGGGCAGGAGCAGTTCCGCCCCAGTTTCAGCAACAACAACCATGGAAACCAAGATGTTTCCGTTGTGGTGGATCACAGAACGTCAAAGTGTGCCCCAAGGGGAATTCAGGGAGAAGATGCTACATCTGCCGAAAGACGGGACACGTTGCTAGAGATTGTCCTACCCAGAATAGGATGACTCAACCCAGTGGATCCCAACAGATGAGAAACGAGGGCAGAAGACCTCAAGCAGCAGGGAGAGTGTTTGCCATGTCTGGAGCGGAAGCCTCTCAATCAGGTAATCTAGTACAAGATACTTGTTTATAGCTGATAGATACGTTATAGTTTTGTTTGATTCTGGAGAGACACACTCTTTTGTGTCAAATCGGTGTGCAACCGAGCTTGGGCCATATAGTGGAGGAGCTGTCGTTTGAACGATTGGCCTCTGCACCTGCTTCAAAAACAGGTTTTGACCTCCCTAGGTTGCTCTGAATGCCCAGTGGTAGTAGATGGAATGAAAGGAACAAGTGTGAGTTAGATTTGGCAGTACCAAGGTTTAGTCCCAGTTACGTATAAGTCATGGAGAGTAAATAAGCAAGAGGCTGGGGGTTTAAAGCTTAAGCATGTGTAACCATGGGAAGTACCAGAGTTAAATTCCAAGGAAGGAATTTTCTTTTGAAGCGTAGAAGATGCTCATGTCAATGAAACAGCATGAGATGGTTCTAGCTTAGGCTTCACGCAGAATGGATGCTGTTTGGCTGACCGGGATTTGAAAGAGGATTATGGAAATGGTGGGTTGAGATAAAAGGCTTCCGAAAATGTAAGCCTCCGAAGTTTTTGGCAAATAAGATGTAGATCGACCTGTGAATGTAGAAGGGAAGGAGGATATGGCTGTGGATAAAAATGAGGGTAGGCCGTGTTATGATGATGTTGAGTCTTTCTAGAGATGTAGTAAATTTCAGAATGATGGGTGTGGAAGGGATTGTGAGTGGAAATAGCCTGTGGTATCTGGGACAGAAGGAGAATAGAGTTATCCTTAGGCAAGAGATTCTGGAGGCAGAGGTGCGTTCGTTCTCGTATGCCTTCTGGATAGGCACCTGAAACCGACGTCAATGCATCCGACGTATACATTGAAGAAGAAGGTCGTAATGGGAACAGGAAGTCGAGTTGGCAAAAGGGGTCATAATAATAATTTGGAAGGTAACAGCAACAGAAACCTTGTCTTTGTAAGGTACAGAATTATGCAGCGGAGTAATGAATAAAAAGTGTCCCTTTTGGGAGCGTGGGAATTTGATCAGCAGTTGAGAAGTCGGTGAATGATTTGATCAAGATGCAGGAGTTGATTCCTAGAAGGACACTTCGGACCCTAGTTTGAGTTCGCTAGGGGGTGGCATGAGTTGTGGACAGCTGTCCCCTTTCCTCCCAATGAAGGGATCTTGCCCGCTTTCTCTAAAGGGGCTAGTCCTGGTTACGTTAAGGACCTAGTTCTAGACTTGTTCAACAAAGTCTTCAAGGTTGGAAGTAGAGTGTGAATGCTGGAGTTGGCACTCTATGGGGCAGCATATCCCATGTACAGGGATGTAAAATGGATTTTGATGAAGTATTGAGGTAGGAAGAGTTGGTTCAATAGATCACCGAGAGGGTGAATCTGATACAGGACAGAATAAAAGTTTCTTAAGGTCAGCAAATGTCCTAGGCAGAGCAGAGGAGAAGACCTTTGGAGGCTGCTGCTGGGGTCATGTCTTTATGAAGGGGGACACCAGCCAAGGGGGTAGGGTAGGCGATCAGATCAAAGAAGCTGTCCCCTAAGTTTGTTGGGCCATATCGGATCTTAAAGAGGATAAGTCTAGTGGCTTATGAGATCGCCCCACCTCCCCAATTAGCAAGTCTACATAATGTATTCCACGTATCATAGCTAAGGAAGTCCCTTGCAGACCCTACTCACGTGTTGGGAGTGGACAACGTGAAGATCGGGTGATTCACCATGGGAATTTGAAGAAACCATGAGAGAAGCATATCCTTACCTCCTTCCTTGTAACCCAATTTTCGAGGACGAAAATTTTTCTTGATGGGGAGAATGTAAGGACCTGGAAAATTAAATTGGAATAAAAGTGGTATATTTAAATAATTTCGGAAGGTGTCATTATCTAAAATACAAAGTTGGTAAATGAAGTTTCGTAGTGGCAGACATCGGACGTCGCCCTTGACCTGGGACATGATCGCCTGTCGAGTAGGTTGTACATGATCACCGAAAATGCACGTAGTAGGTGGTCACCATCCTGGATCAACCAGAGTGGGTTTCAACAGCCACGCGTATCAAGGTGTGGGTTAAACCTTAGATGCGCTGTGCATGCGAACTCTATGCTTGAGCGAAAGAGATCACCCTTAGTGTAGCATGCATGGAAGAACGAGGAGAAGTGCTGATCTACTCTTGGAAATATGAAGCCACCGACGTCACCGAGTCATGTGGAGAAGATACCTTAGACGTAACATAGTGGAATGAAGGACCTCAAGGAAGGCGTGGCGATGTGTCATCGAGCATCGCCAGGGCGCAAGGCATGCAGGATCACCTGGGCGCGAGGGGCATGCGGGCATCATCAGGGGGAGAGGTCATCGGTTGCTAGCCTTCGCGCGAGAGGTCATCGGTTGTTAACCTTCGCGCGAGAGGTCATCGGTTGTTAGCCTTCGCGCGAGAGGTCATCGGTTGTTAACCTTCGCGCGAGAGGTCATCGGTTGTTAGCCTTCGCGCGAGAGGTCATCGGTTGTTAGCCTTCGCGCGAGAGGTCATCGGTTGTTAACCTTCGCGCGAGAGGTCATCGGTTGTTAGCCTTCGCGCGAGAGGTCATCGGTTGTTAGCCTTCGCGCGAGAGGTCATCGGTGGATAGTCTTCGCGCCTGTGGTCATCGGTGAAAAGGTCATCGCGCTACGTTAAGTTATACACAGAGAACGTGGGACCCAGACATCCAGCATGAGACGTTCTGCATGCGCGCCACGTAGACAAAAGAGTGGTTCAGAATAGTGACCTCAGAGTGTTAGCCTGCGCAGAGGCACGCTTAGGGGTACTGTTCAGCGAAGCGTACACGCAAACTCCCTGCAGAGTGGGTGGTGGCAGCGGTTTTTGTGGAGAAGTCAGCTTAAGATGCAAAAACCCATTTCTGAGGGAGAAAGGAAAGAAACGTTGCTGTGGTTCCAGAGCTAAAGGGTGCGTTTATCTCCCTTCTCCTCCATTCTCTCCTTCACGCTGCGATTCTAGTACACCTTCACACAAGAGTACGACGAAGCAACACCATTAGAGCACCTGGGAAAGTCTCTGCAACTCCTTCAAAAAAAACCAGACTCAAGAACAGAGCCAAGGTTCTGCAAGCTTCGTTGGATTTCGGAGCCCCTGGTATTTGCGCAAAATCCAGGTAAGGGGAAGCTAGCCTTCATCTTTAATACGAACCATCGTTTAGCCTTTTCTGAAGGGTGGGCGACGTGGTCGCCGTCTTCGCTTTCGTCTTCATGAAATGCTTTGTGTTATGTGTTTGGGCGACGTGGTCGCCGGTTTTAAACATAGTCTTTGAAAACGCTCTGTGGTTGAACTAGATCGCCGGTTTTGGCGCTGTTTTACGAAATCTCTGTTTTTGATGTTATTTTGAAACTACTTGAGATTTACATGAGATATTCGAAGATCTGAAGCTTTGAAATGTTTGTGGATGTGATTTGAATCATTTACTTGAATGGTAGGATGTGTTTGAATGCTGTGAATGTGGGATCGAGGCATAGTATTTTCAGGAAAGGAAATACCGTGTAAGATCTGTATAGGTGTATTGACTAGGGGCTTGTCTAGAAGGAGATATCCTGACTCTGCTGAGATAATGAAATCACGTAGATGAAGTTATTCAGTTGGTGAGAGTCGAAGGAGGTTCGTATGAATGGGCGAGTTGTTCAAATGGGAACGAGCTCGGCCTGTTATACGAATTAACCTTGTCATACCGAGAGAATGGTAACAATGAGATGGTATATGCGCATGCTGTGTGGATTCACAGTGGTAGGTATGACAGGTGCAAATCTCTGGGCCTGAGTCAACACACGAGTCAAATTGGAAGTAGTGTCATGTGTCTATGCATGGTGGGTCAGTGGAAAGTCTGACATGTGAAATGAGAAACTGGAACATTGATAGACACTTGATGCTGTGTTGTGAAATGGAATGACTATGGGAAATGTAGTGAATTTGTGATTTTGGGCGATCAGCTGAATGCTAATTGTAGTTCTACGTTTTACATGGATAATTTGGAACTTGGTTTACTTTGATTGTCATGTTCATGATTTAAACTCTATTTAAAGATATCTAGCTTACCCTTTATTTTGTATTGCTCTGTGGCTGTTTTCTATTAAAAACTGTGATGATCGTGTCTTTTACACGGGAGCAGATGATCTTCCAGGGAGTAGAGCTCCTCAGTGAGTGGTCGCCGGAAGGAGATCGCCTATCTCCGTCTCTACCGGGTGATCGCCGGTTTATGCCTCCATCGGGTGATCGCCGGTTTTCGTGTCCTGATAGAAGATCGCCCATTTTGAGGTCTTCTGTTAGAGATCGCCGTTTTAAAGTTGGAGATCGCCGTTTTCTTTTGAGACCGCCTGTCTTACTGCATTTCTTTTAATTTCGTAAAATCTTGCAAACATTTGATTTGGTTATGTATTAAACTCCCTAAGAGGAGTAACTTCATTTCTGATATATATATATATACATTTTATTTTGCACTCTTCAATATTATTTGATTACACTTAATTTCAATTATACATGGAGGTATGTATTATTTTGGCGGGATGTTACAGTTGTGATATTATATTTTATCTGTTGAGATATTATGTTTTATCTGCTTTTATATTATTCTGGGGATAAAAGATAGAGAGATATTTTATCTGTTGTGATATTATTCCGAAGATGAAAGATATAATTGTTATTGTTTAAATCTGTTATCATAGTAACAAATATATGTAAATTTGTTATTATGTTATTTTGAAGATAACATAAATGATTACCATTTAAGTCTGTTGTGATATGATTATCATCATTATTATCATGATTTTTCATACGAGAGAAACTATTCTTACCGGATATGAAGTGTTGTAGTGTAAGAGTACATGTCTAGGAAAGTTCTGGTGAGGAAAGACTTGGTATTTAAGCGCGTCTGCTAGTGACCCACCTCTCTTTCCTGGGAACTTACCTGGTGTACTAGTTCACGGTCTACAATCATTGTTCTAGTAAACATTATTGTTCATAATGTATATGCAACAAAGATCAAACACTTTGAAAATTTTGTCATAACTGATGTGTCGAGAATGACAAAGGATGAGGTCCTACCGTCGCTCGACAGTAAAAGGTAGTACAACACGAAACTTTTATACTATACAGGTTCATAGAAGTGTTGGACGACTAAGCCTATTGGCTGGAAATTCAAGACAGTGGAGCCATTCCTCGAGTGGGGAACGCAGCAAGCCTCAAGTTTTATTTTAGATAAGTTATTTTGATCTAATGCTCTCTTGTTGAACAATGTGATGGTAAAGGTGACGCTCTTTTTCCCTGGCTAGGGGTTTTTAGTAAGGTCACCCAATCAGAAGTTGTTTATGAAATATGATTTGTCACTATACTTTATTGACATGCAGGAAACGAACAGGTAAATGGTGATTCAGGCGAGATTCTGAGTATGAGAACCCATGAATCGCAGCTTGCCACCGTTGTGGCTTGAATCACAAAAATGTAATTTCCCCTTGGAAACATTCCTAGTTTGGGAACGAACAGGTACATGAACAAGTATATGGAGATTCAAGCGAGAGATCTCCCCTTGGTAAGATTCCAAGAGTGGGAGCATCAAGACCCCTGAATCATAGCTTGCCGGCGAAATCTCCCTTTGGGGAGCAGTAAAGGTTCATAGTGAACCACAGGGAAATCTCCCTTTGGGAGCAGTAAAGGTTCATAGTGAACCACAGCGAAATCTCCCTTTGGGGGGCAGTAAAGGTTCATAGTGAACCACAGTGAAATCTCCCTTTGGGGAGCAGTAAAGGTTCATAGTGAACCATAGTGAAATCTCCCTTTGGGGAGGACCTATTGCTCTGAGCTCATGTACCTTGAATCATGGTTTACTATTGATTAGTTTGTTATTATGACCGCGTTACTTAAGCACGGACGATCATTGACGTTCAACCGTTCAGTCATGGACATACATTGCTACTAAGCTAGTCGAACTCAGAGAAAGAAGCACATGCGTTTTGAAGAAAGGAGCAATGGAGCAGATGAACAGAGGTATTTATGAGTATCGATACGAGAAATACAAACAGTCCCAGTGCAGTTATGAGCAGATTAAAAGAATTGAAATGGCAAACCAAAGGCAGTCATAAGATAAAAAACGCACCTTGAGACGTTCAAAGCAGAGTGTTCAAAGAGAAGCGCAAGCGGCAACATTTTCCAACCGTTGATGATGGCTATGTGTGCGTTTGTGAGGAAGTATGGTGAGACGTCACCTCAAAACACTGTGTGTTGTGTCATTCACAAGACACGTAGGTGGCCATAGGCAAGCAGTTAGCCTCTTCACAGGAACAAGTTCTAGTTCGAGTCTGGGGGGCTTGTGTACTAGACCAAGGTGTTGAGCTTAGTGCTCAGGTGATCGAATGTCGGGGGTCAGCTCAGTAGAGTTTATTGGCCACGTAAGTAGGCCCCAGGAATGCTTGAGGTGACGTTCATCTCGCGTATATGTATATAAGGCTTGGTAAGCGAGAAAAGTGCAGGTGGTGTGTGTAGTACATTCGGGTCTAGTAAGTAAATGATGTGAGTCTCTCATGAACCTCTCTTGGTTTGGGTTGAGTTGATATAGGTTTCATTGTATTCATGACACTTTCAAGAATTAGGATCAAAATTCTAAAGAGCAATTAATAGGGTTTCTACTCAAGAAAACAAAGGTTCATACTAAAAACACATGAATAGGTAACTTGTAATGTAAGATAACAATGGAATATGAATGGGTAATTCAAGAACAATACCAAACTTCAAAGGAAACACAAGAACATCATAAGAACACCAAGAAGAAGTAAAAATACTGATTGAAATTCAATAGGAATTAGAAAATCACAAGAAACTCATCAAAGAACAAAAAAACCCATGGATGGAAAACAAGAACAACACATGTATATGGAAACCCATGGTTTGGACGAAATTAAAATAGCAAGAAAACAAGGAAATAAACCAAACAAAGTGCAGAACAATGACAGCAAATGAAAGGAAACAACTCATGGAAAAGATTGAACCGATTAAAATTGGAAAAACTACAAGAAAACACAAATGGGTATTTTTAGAAGATGAATAGAAATGACTTATGTGGTTGTAGCCTTTTGGAGATGTGATTCACGCCACTTGGAGGGTGGTTCTTCCAAGATGAGTGGGTGGTGCCGCCACTTGAGTCTCCAAAGCTCACAAGATAAGACATGGAGGAGAAGAAGAGACAAGTCTCACAAACTCACTCTCTCTCAATTTCAAGATAGTTTCTTTTCTTCTAACTTTCAACTTTTTTTTATTCAAAGTACCAAGCACCCCTATTTATAATGGAGAGGGCTGGTCATGTTACAAAGGGGAAGGAGTGGGAAGAGTCACTCTTCTAGCTCCTTCTAGTGCCTAAGAGAGAAAGGAGTAGAAAAGTCACTTTTTCCACTTTTTCCTAAAGAAAGTGCCTAAAATGCCTTACATTTAGAGGTTTCTTTTGGTTTTCCTCTTTGGCATACTCCTAAGGATATTTCTATATTATTTACAAATTTATACAAGAGTATTTACAAAGATTTATTTATACTACTATCTTTTGAATTTTCAAGAGAACCCAAATTGTTCTACTTTTTAAGAAGACTAGTAAGAAGAATTTTAAATGCTTGGGTGGATGACCTCTTCCTCCATTAGTAAAATCCTCTTCTACTTGATCTCCATCAGTAAATATTCCCCATAGATGCCTAGGCCCAAAGGCACTAGGGTTTTGGGGGATAAGTTGCATGCATGTTACGTGAAGGCTAGTGTGCCTACAGAAAATAGATTGGACCCCGGAAGTCGGTACGTCAGTACCCAGGCACTTATTCTGTTAAGATTTAACACACTCCAAGGAGATAAGATTTTGCGCAGCCATGCTGTTAAGATTACACACACTGTAGCGGGATTGTCTCCCATTGAATATGTTATTGAATATGCATTTGTTCGAGATAAGATTCTCAGGAGAAGTTTGTTACAAGAGGTAGCCTAGTGTTAGTCTATAAAAAGGACCAGAGATCCCAGGTGAAGGTACGCTTTTTCTGAGTCTTAAACTAGATACTTCTTGTTTATTATAAGCCTTGTACTGACTTGATCGTCGGAGTGCGACAGGCTAGTAGGGCGCCCTCTGTCTCAACAGGTCCGACTACCCGACCACTAAGGAAGGCGCAGATTCCAGCAAAGGTAGACAGAGTCAGAGCTCACCCGCAGAAGTCTACTGGCGACCAGGTCAACCAGTAAGAACAGTATACTACCCACCTAAGATAAGACCCATAAAATCCAGAGTACTCAGACTCACAAAATTACTCTTGTAGAGTTTCTTTTCTATTTAAATTCAACTTGAGAATACATGAGGTAAGGCACCTATTTATAGGAATGGGTGCCTTTGTGGGCAAGTTGGGCAAGGGCATAAATATAATAAAGGGAGGGGCAGCCAAAGGGGGTTGACCATGGTCAAAATCACCCCTTTGGCTAGGTCTTCACAAACTAGGTTAAAAACCCTAATTCTAGGTGCCTTGTCTTGAAAAAGTGCGCTTGGTGTAAGCCCATTTTGCTAAGGACACTCCCTTTTATGCTCTATGAACCCTACTCTAACTTATTCTACTATTTGGACTCCCAAAGTAAGCCCAAATTATTTACAAACATGTTTTTGTGGAAAACAAGAAGGAAGAAGTTCTAATATTCTGGTTTGTATCTGATTCTTCTTTTGTTGATGCTTTCTCGAGGTTTGGTGGGACCTGGTTTTGTATACTAAAATGACTGACTTTTTTGTGAAGTGCTTGATGTGTCCTTAGTCATCTGCTAGTTGTTGTGGTTTGTGTCAAGTGATTAGTGAGCTTTGTCTCCAAAATTGATTAGTGAGCTTTGTCTCTTAAATTGTTTTGGGTCTGTGACGGCTCCTCACCACTCATCTTAGAAGCATCCACCATTCCAAGTGGTGTGATTTCTTGCTCCTTCTCCATAAGATTTCTTTATCCCTTCATCTTTTTCCTTTCTTATTTGCGCCACTTCCCATTTGGTTTTTATCCTATTTCTTTCCATCTTATATAATCTTTATTTTCGCACATCATCATCTTCATCACCATATAATTGTGTTTTCTCTTTGTCCTCTAGAAGTGAACCTTCACACTTACTTACTCACTTGGTTGAGTTCGTGTTCAGTGAGAATCTTTTTTTAGTTTCTCACTATATTCAGCTTCAAATCTAAAAAGTCATAAATTAAAGTGCAACTCATAAAATCTACAATCTTAAAATCAACTCACATTCAATGTTCTCTAGAGAAGTCTAAAGAGATTTGAAAATCCACCAAATTTGTGCCCATACTACAAAGGAAAGCAAAAGAAGAAAAAAAAAAGCAAAAACCATAAAGAAAATAAAATTGTTTCTTCCTACATTCCATCAAAGTTTTTCCAGCACCCATCAATATTCAAAAAGATGATTTTATTCCTTGTTTTAAATGACTTTTGAATTAATTTTTCCTAAATTTTTCTAAATATCCTTTCCAAAATTTATAAATATATTCTAAAAAAAATTTAGAATTTCTGAAAAATATTTCCAAAATAAGATTTTCAAAACGTGTATAATACATTCCAAAATGTGTTTTTTAAAATAACTTTTTTTAAAATATATTACAAAAAAAATGTGTTTTCTGAAATATATTGAAAAAAAGTTTCCTAAGATTAGATCGAATTAACTGAGATATTTTAATCATTTTACCTATTTAATGGAGGTGCAGTAAAATCTGAGTGAATGCACAAAGAAACACCCAACAAATAAACTTCAACACGCTAGAGCACGAACAAATAACGCTAAGCGAAAAAAATCTGCAAATGAAAAACAAAAAGAGAGAGCAAACAACTGGAAAACCAAACCAGGGTAAAGAAGAAAGAGATCGAGAGAATTCTAGTGCACTTTCACAAACTTCATTTACACTTGAATAATTTTAAGAGAAAAATTCTCTCTTGGAATTTGATCCTGCCACGGACTTGAACGTGGAGTATGTGCCTCGTCACTACTTCATCTAGCCTTCTGCAAAAGTACACAGACACAGATAATACTTGATAAAATTTATGTGTTCACATTTCTACGCTTGCAAAATGGTTCTCTATTACTCTTATCATTACTTATTTTCTGTTACTTATACAATGTTGATCCGGCCGCTTGACTCGAACGTGAAGGACTGCCTCGTCACCCCTTCGTCTAGCCCTCTGTTCTGCAGGAACGCTCCAAGAACCACCGCCGGAACTCCAAACGCTGCCTGCAAAACACACAGACGGCGCCTCTAGCGACCGTTATAGCTCCGACGCTCAAGTCAGGCAACAGGAACACCAAAACTATATCTGAATCTCTCTGTGAGACCCGTGTGAGACTGAAACTCTCAGATGTGTGAGCTATGAGAATCTGAAAAAACCTCCCCTTAATTCGTTAAGAGTTTCGCTTATATACCTGAGTTTTTCTCTCTCCTGACGGTTATTCCTCCTGACACGTGGATAACATCTGGTCGTACACGTGTCATCATCTGGAGTGTCTGCAGCTGCAACGTTACTTCCACTGTGCCCCTGCGACTAAGTTATCCACACAGGGAGTAGCTTAGTACGCAGGCTACTCTGGGCATTGCAGCTCGCACTACACATGGTGGCAGATATGCCACTTATCCTCTGTACTTAGACCATACAACAAGTGCTTGCCAAGTCTTCTCAAACACCCGGCGATGTGCTCTTTCGGCGACTTGCTGACCACCTGATCTCCTAACCTTAACACACGGCGATCATGTGCAATTTCGGCGATTACTGATCATACCGACGATGACCGACTAGTCATCCTCAAGGCGATAGGCGATTACTCATCCTCAACGCGATAGGCGATTACTCACCTCAAGGCAATAGGCAATTACTCATCATCACAAGCGATTACCATTCTGAGTGATCGCCTCCGTGACTCGCCTGCTATCCTCTACCACGTGTTACCCTGTGAATGGTCCACGTGGTCAACTGCTGTTGATGTCATCGACTACCGATGACCGATCGGATCACAAGCCCCCCAGTCTCGAGCTGTGAACTTGTTCTCAGCGAAGAGACTAAGAAATCGTCTTCTGGCGGTCTAGAGGAGCGCACACTCTGGTACTAACACTGTTTCATCCCTGCTTCTTCGCCTTCAAACATTCAAAGCATCTCTCTGGATCATCTAGAGATTCACCTTCTCTGTTTTCTTCTTCTCAAACGCGCTGGAGTTCGCTGCGTTTCTTCTCTTTAACTCTCTGCATGTGACTAACTGTTAACTAGCTTAGGCTTTAGCGCGATCTACCTGCAACCCCTCAAACTTAGCCTCTAACTTGATCGCGGCTAACTGTTGCCTTAGCATTGCCTTCAACATAACTTTGTGCTGGATGACTGACTTAACGGGCCTAAACGCTTCGGCTTCACGCAGCAGAACTTGCTTCTACCACCGACCACCGACTAGCATGTTAGTGCACCACCGATCAGTCATCGCGCTTCTGGCTTCGCTGCACTTCTCTGCCACACCAGCGCTGAGTGCATAGAGGGTCTGAACACCAACTATGACGCCTGTGTTTTGGGAAAGAAAAGTGCTTCTCGATGACCCCTCTTGTCCCAACCTTGCTGTAAGAAGTCGTGGGTGAGGTCTTGCTTCTCTCACCTCAGCGTCGCTGTAAAAAGAAGAGGGAAGGGACTTGGCTCTCTCGCCTCAACCTTGCTGTAAAAAGCAAAGGGAAGAGGACTTTTCCTCATGCCTCAGCCTCGCTGTACAAAGTCGAGGTGAGGACTTGGTTCTCTCGCCTCAACCTTGCTGTAAGAAGCAAAGGGAGAGGACTTTCTCTCTTGCCTCAGCCTCGCTGTACAAAGTCGAGGTGAAGACTTTCACTCGCCTGCACCTCGCTGTACAAAGTCGAGGGAGGACTTTCTTCTTTCTCGCCTGCACTCGCTCAAAGGCAAGGAGGTCTTCCTCTGTTGCCTACACTTGCTCAAAGGCAAGGAGGACTTCCTCTGTTCTCGCCTGCACTTGCTCAAGGGCAAGGAGGACTTCCTCTGTTCTCGCCTGCACTTGCTCAAGGGCAAGGAGGACTTCCTCTGTTCTCGCCTGCACTTGCTCAAGGGCAAGGAGGACTTCCTCTGTTCTCGCCTGCACTTGCTCAAGGGCAAGGAGGACTTCCTCTGGTGCCTGCACTTGCTCAAAGGCAAGGAGTACTTCCTCTGGTGCCTGCACTTGCTCAAAGGCAAGGAGGACTTCCTCTGGTGCCTGCACTTGCTCAAAGGCAAGGAGGACTTCCTCTGTTCTCGCCTGCACTTGCTCAAGGGCAAGGAGGACTTCCTCTGGTGCCTGCACTTGCTCAAGGGCAAGGAGGACTTCCTCTGGTGCCTGCACTTGCTCAAGGGCAAGGAGGACTTCCTCTGGTGCCTGCACTTGCTCAAGGGCAAGGAGGACTTCCTCTGGTGCCTGCACTTGCTCAAAGGCAAGGAGGACTTCCTCTGGTGCCTGCACTTGCTCAAAGGCAAGGAGGACTTCCTCTTGCCTCAACCTCGCTGTATAAAGCAGAGGAAGAGGACTTTCTCTTGCCTCAACCTTGCTGTATAAAACAGAGGAAGAGGACTTTCTGTGTTGCCTCAACCTTGCTGTAAAAAAGCAAAGGAAGAGGACTTTCTCTTGCCTCAACCTTGCTGTATAAAGCAGAGGTGAGGACTTTCTCTGTTGCCTCAACCTTGCTGTAAAAAGCAAAGGAAGAGGACTTTCTCTCGCCTCTACCTTGCTGTATAAAGCAGAGGTGAGGACTTTCTCTGTTGCCTCAACCTTGCTGTAAAAAGCAAAGGAAGAGGACTTTCTCTCGCCTCAACCTTGCTGTATAAAGCAGAGGTGAGGACTTTCTCGTGGGTGCACGCTCCCAGGGGGCGCCAGGCTGGCTGTCTAAGCGCACACACTGGGCGTGCCCTACCTACATTGCCTCATCGCGCGTTCACCGACGTCCCGACCGGCGAGGACTTCTTCTTCTGGAATCATACGAGGTGCATGCTTAACGCTCTCGCTGGGAACTTGGGTCCCAGCTTAACACGTGTTAGCAAGACACCGATGACCGTGCACCAACCGAGTACTCACTCTCTACATGCACCGACAGCTGATCGCGGTCTGCATGCACTGATGGCTGATCGCGCTCTACATCCCAGCGCTTATCTAGGGGCTGATCTGCGGGTGGTGGCCACTTGGTAACTCACCACCGATCACCTGGTCTTGCACCTGGGGCAAGGAGAACTTTAAACTGGGAACACTCGCACACTTTATGTACTGAAAATCTTTTATTGGGTGGCATCGTTAAAAAGAGTGCCCCTGATCTGCTCAACTGTTTAATACACTAAGTGTGTGTGTACAGCGCGATAGCGCATCTACTTTACAACTTAACGAAAGCAGGAAAGAAGCGTGTAGCATCCTAGGTTCTGGGAATAGTCGTTACGTCCAGAGTCGCCAGCCGACAAGCTCCATTCTCCAACGTCTCAGCCACTCTGGATGGGGTCTCCTTTAACCGGCGATGACCGCCCCGGCGATGCACACACGTGGGGCGATCATGCCTTCCGCTTCAGCTCTGGGAGCCCCCCCAGTGTAGCCTCTTCCATCACCTCACCTCCCCAAACACAGGGAGTTCATGCTGCTGGTCGCCTTCCTGGGACCCCGAAGCGCGATCACCTTGTGTCTTCTGCAGGTAATCAGTCAGGAACCCTGTCTCCACCAACTCAGCAAGCTGACGCCCCAACGCTAGGCAGTTACGGAGTGTATGTCCATAAGCTTGATGGAATTCACACCACTCATCCTTCCTCCCTCCAAGTACCCTGTCGATTTTCTCTGGCACATGGAGTCTTGCTGCCACAGCAGGGATGGCGATCAGCTCCGCCAAACTTATCATGAAATCATACCTGGGGGGTGCGTTGCTTGCACGCCCCCTGTTCTGGTCCTTCCTTGGTGCATAAGGGCGAGACCTTCTCTGCTCCTTCCTCCCTTCCTTGACCTCATGCACCCGCGCCTGTTGCTGTTGATTCCCCTGACCTCCACGTGGCTTCGACGGTGCAACACTTCCTCTCTTCTCAGAGACCTCGGTCTCTGCTACTATGTGTGCCACCGCACGTCGCCGTATCTCGGTGAAGGTGACAGGGTGGCTCCTGATGAGCGATTCACTGAAAGGACCAGGGAGGACACCTCTCTTGAACGCATGCACCAGCATGTCCTCGTCCTTGCTGGGCAATCTCACCACCTGCGCCCCAAAGCGATTGAGGTAGTCCCTCAACGGCTCCCCCTAATACTGGCGCACGTCAAACAAGTCGTAGGACACTAGTGGCGCAGGTCGGTTAATGATGTACTGCTCCGTGAACAGCTTCGCGAACTGATGGAAGGAAGTGACGTGGCCCTCTGGCAGGCTCACGAACCACTCCATAGCCACTCCGCTCAGCGTGCTCATGAACATCTTGCAGTACATAGCATCTGAACCTCCAGTCAGCATCATCTGAGTGTGGAAGGCTGTCAGGTGTGCTTCTGGATCTTCCGCCCCCGTGAACGACGCTTTCAGTCCCACCAGATTGGGAGGCACCACCGTGTTCATGATTTCGGGGGAGAAAGGCATAGGGAATGCTCGTGGAGGCGACGGTGGCGTCGACGTCCTCTCTTCAGCTGCGCGCTCCTTCTGCTCCTGCAATTCCCTACGCAGCTCTTCATTCATACGGTTCAACTCTTCGTTTCTTCTTTGCGATGCAGTTAGCTCTGCACGCATCCTCTCTTGCTCAACTCTCGATTCCGCGACGCTATCTTGCAGCGCGCGCATCATCTCCACTACCTGCGCCATGGTAACAGCTCCTTCTTCAGCAGATGACGCAGGTGAGGTTTGCCTGGTTCTTCTACTCATCTCCTCTGCACTTCGACGTAACTTCAAGAAACCTCGACGAAATGATCAAGAAGCTCCAAGAAACTTCAAGAAACCTCAAGAAACTTCAAGAACTGCGACGTGGATGGAAACCAGATTTACACGGGCCCCACGGTGGGCGCCTGATGATCCGGCCGCTTGACTCGAACGTGGAGGACTGCCTCTTCACTCCTTCGTCTAGCCCTCTGTTCTGCAGGAACGCTCCAAGAACCACCGCCAGAACTCCAAACGCTGCCTGCAAAACACACAGACGGCGCCTCTAGCGGCCGTTGTAGCTCCGACGCTCAAGTCAGGCAACAGGAACACCAAAACTATATCTGAATCTCTCTGTGAGACCCGTGTGTGACTGAAACTCTCAGATGTGTGAGCTATGAGAATCTGAAAAAACCTCCCCTTAATTCGTTAAGAGTTTCGCTTATATACCTGAGTTTTTCTCTCTCCTAACGGTTATTCCTCCTGACACGTGGATAACATCTGGTCGTACACGTGTCATCATCTGGAGTGTCTACAGCTGAAACGTTACTTCCACTGTGCCCCTGCGAATAAGTTATCCACACAGGGAGTAGCTTAGTACGCAGGCTACTCTGGGCATTGCAGCTCGCACTACACATGGTGGCAGATATGCCACTTATCCTCTGTACTTAGACCATACAACAAGTGCTTGCCAAGTCTTCTCAAACACCCGGCGATGTGCTCTTTCGGCGACTTGCTGACCACCTGATCTCCTAACCTTAACACACGGCGATCATGTGCAATTTCGGCGATTACTGATCATACCGACGATGACCGACTAGTCATCCTCAAGGCGATAGGCGATTACTCATCATCAACGCGATAGGCGATTACTCACCTCAAGGCGATAGGCGATTACTCATCATCACAGGCGATTACCATTCTGAGTGATCGCCTCCCTGACTCGCCTGCTATCCTCTACCACGTGTTACCCTGTGAATGGTCCACGTGGTCAACTGCTGCTGATGTCATCGACTACCGATGACCGACCGGATCAAATGTGTTTCCATTTTTACGTTTGCAAAATTGTTCTCTATTACTCATATCATTACTTATTTTCTGTTAATTAATTGAACAAATGTTAGAAAGAGGGGAAAGGGAAAAGCTGAGAAGAACAGTGCGTGCCGAGCCAACACTTGAATTATGAATTTCTATTTTGGCCATGTTGTACGTAAAACAGGACAAACTTAAAATTATATATAGATCTGCATGGCATTGTAAATGATTATATGTTTAAGATAAAACGAATGGGGCAACCGTCTCTCAAGTTTCGACCGGAGTGCACTATATATATATATGGATAAACATTGCGAATCAAAATTTTGGGAGATGAATATCCCCCTTTCCAAGGATCTTAGCTTACATTCTAACACAAACAGGCATCAATATGCTTGCATCATGCATTTATTACTAACCCAAAATCATACAAGCAAAAAATTTTGCAGGGGTCCGTTGATATGTAAACATTGCTCGATGCTCAAAAGCTCAGCCATCCTGATGATTCTCTATAGTATGTTATATGGTTCGTATCATCCTACCCTTGGGCCTTAGAATATCTGTGATGCACCATGAGTTTGACTTCTCCACCTACCATGCCTCTGACATCTTATTTCTCTACTTCTTCAGGAATGATTGCTTTGCCCAGATAAACCTGTTGCATCTCCTCCTTCCAAATCTGTAAACAGCACTTAAACCGTGTGATTCTCCTAGACATATCATATATTCAGGAAAAGAATACGCGAAAAGAATTACAGAGTAATTTTAAGTTAAAACCGAGTGAAAAATTAACAGCTATATATAAATAAGTTCATACCGTATCACGGAATTCCAACCGTATGTGAGGAACATTTGTTCTCTGAATGTCATTTCCATTTGGCCCTCTCTTGTAGTACTCCTTACCAATCCAATGTGACTGAAACAAGATACCGATCAGTTATAAAACAAATAGTACAAGGTATGTATATGTATAAACATCTTCCTCAATCGACATTACACTATTTCTCATTATAGTAACAAAGTTAGAGGAGGAAGCATATGAATGATTCATGTAATAAATCCATTAATATAATATATTTCTAATTTTAATTTATTTTACTTCTATAAAAAACAAAGAATGAAAAAAAAAATAACATAAACTAAACAACATTTACACAAGCAAGTCTCAGCCTCAGACTCAGCCTTTCCTTCTTGTATATTGCTCTTTATTTATTATTTTTTTAATTTAGGTTTTGGTTTAATTTGTGCAAATGCATTGCTTAATCAAAATCTGTACAGACACCCAACCCAACTATTGATCCAATTGGTTTGATTTGGATTTGGTGGATAAATGATACAAATCCAACCAAAGTTATTTTAATATCGGGTAAATAGTTTTATGAAACCAAAACCAACCCATTAACATCCCTATATATTGGAGCTCACTGACTCACATACATTCTACCCTATATTTAAATAAAAAATTTAGAGGAGGTTGTTGAAATATTTTTATTTTTTTCTGCAGAACATGTGTCTAAATTATGCAATAAAAAATTCAAACTAATAAATACTTAAAAATAATGGAGTTCAGTAAATCATATTGGGTTATGGTGATATGACAACTCTAAGGAGTTTAACTGAATACTTTAGGCTAAGAATAAAAAATTATGCCTTTAAGGGTGTAAAGAATTTCATTCACAAGAGAATTTTTGATAAGAAATGTACCTTTAAAGCATGTGAGAAACCTGATTGATATACCGAATTCCGGGCTATCTCACACAAATCACACGAGCTCAACTTCCACACCTGTAAGGTTAAGAATTATTTCCTGGCTGTAAGCATTGTCTGTCTATATGCTGTATAGAGAGAGAGAGAGAGAATGAGAGAAAGCTCACAGAAGCAGCTATACTATATTCTTCAACCAATGGTTCCTTTGTTAAGTGAATTTGGAGAGGATCATCAGTAGAAAGCGACACATTCAGACCCCGTAAGAAGAACATGGGAAAAGGATTCCGATGGTAGTCTAAGAATAGGGAGTTATTGCTCAATGGGGACATTGCCAGGCCAATCTAACCAAAAATATTCAACTAAAATTAGCTGCCACAAATATCACAACCAAGTAATCAATTAGAAAAAATATCATACCTGGGCTAAATAATATAAATATTGAAGCACGGGAGACTTTTTCAAATTGATTCCATGTGCAATGTTGTGAGCCGTGAGAAATGTTGCTGCAAGATGGTCGATATCACCAGCCTAAAGCCATTAGATTCATTAGATATACTCAGAACATTTATGAAACAGACAGAATATATTTTCAAATGTATACCTCTCCAGAATGTGGACGGAATTTGATTGTTGTCATTCCCTTTGATTCACGAAGCTGAGAAAATACTTGCATTAGGTTAACTTTGTTGTGTCAAAACAAAGCCCAAAATTTCAAATACAGATTATTATGAAGAAGTTGCAGAAAATTCTTGGAATATATATTCAAGGTACTCTAAGTAACTAGAGAAATGGATAAGGACATGACTATATTCAGAACCAAAAACGGCGCAACTGGAGGAATTCACATTATTTCAGAAATATGTAGAAGTATTATTGGATGAGATTGACTTTATTAACTTGAAAATGCAAACCAAATTAATTAAATTGTCTTAAAAGTAGCTCAGTTATTTGTTTTTACTTCAAACCTGAACTATACCAATTGATTAATTCTGTACTTCAATTTAATTTTCAACCACAACTAATCCATTTGCCCGATTAACCTTTTTTTCAAAAATATTATTAACCTTTTTTTCAAAAGTATTGAAATTATACACGTTAAACTTTTCTAGATCTCTCATCTAGTCTCCTTTTTCATTCATTTTGACCTTATTTTTTGTGATCACATTTATTTGGCCATGTCTACAATCCAACTCATTCAGCATATCTAGGATAGAGATTATTAACAAGATATTAAGTACTGACTTTAATATGAGATACACATAAATCAGATCTAACAGTCTCGCTTGAAATTATTTAAATTATTGATTAAAACTATTAAAGAATAAACAACTTTTTCAGTTAGTAGTAATATAAAATTAAAAAGAATTATATAAAAAGAAGATAAGTAGTAATATAAAATTAAAAAGAATAATATAAAAAGAAGATAATTTGAAGAAAATTATAAAAAAGCTTATGATAATTTCTCTATCTTAAACCTGAAAACTCAAACCAAACCAATCTTAACTCAACTAGATTTGTGTGGTTCGAAGTAGCCCCAAAGATTTTAAAGTGAATTATACCAACCTATTTACATGTAACTTTGAATTTAATTATATTAATCCTACCCATAACAACTTCAGAAATATGCAGCAAAGCTTATCCTGTATATTAAAGATTAAGAGAACAACCCTATTTCGTGCCTTTTTTGTAGTTAAAACAAACTTGTTTTCTTCTTGAAAGATTGAATAGGCACCCAAACTGATACATATTGTGGAGATAAGTTGCATACCTTGTTTAAGGTGTAAAGATTTGCATAACAGTAATAGACATAGTATGAAAATGCCGGATTGAACACATTAGTCCATTGATCAGGTGTAGGCATGTGTTTTGTCGGCCGTCTTTCTGGTTTGCTTTCATCATCCACCAAATCCAACCCAACAACCTAAAGAATGTGAGAGAATGAATACCATGTAGTACTGGAATAAGCATATGTTTGATTCAGCTTATTATAGAGAAATAATCACTTGTTTCTTTGAGATTTGTGAGAGATTTTGAAAAATAAGCAACTATCCCTCTAGGATTAAGCTGAACCAAGCACTCTATACTGCAAAATCAACTTCTGCAAGCACTCAACTCTGGTAACTAACTACAAATTGGCAGAAGTTCTGCAATTTCCAAACTAGATCAAAGCCAATTGCAGTCCTCCAAAACTAGTGTCATCAGATTAGGCCTCCAATGATGAATACATCAAAATATCAAGTTGGTTCCTTTTCAAGGATAACTTGATTTTAAAAAAGTACCTTTTTTAAATATTTATGAAGACTGATCATCTTCAAAATTGTGTTTCGTCAAAAAAGTTAATGCAGATGAGGAACACACCTGTTTCAAGAAAACATGCAGCTGTGGATGTGAATCTGGGTCGACAGTAACCTCAAAAAGTGGAATAAAAATATTGTCAAGCATGTTCTGGAATGATGTCACAATTCCCATTTCTTTGTACACATTGTACAACCGTGGAAGCTGCAAGACATTACAATAATTACTGTGAATTGTTAAGTCCATAATCACCCTGCAAATGAAGCCATAAATGGGAAGCAGGAAAAGGTCCCCAAATTTCACTAGATATTTGGCAGTTCCAAGAGAATGATTAGTACATTAGTATCATTGTTCAGCTTCTCATAATATGATGGTAAAAAATCTTAAATTGGCAACTGTTGAGAGAACTGATTTACACAAGAAAAATAATAAATCATTAAAATATCATTATGAAAATTAAAACCAATTTATGTTCTAGACAAATAAATAAAGCATACCTGAATCAACCAAACAACATTCTCACTATACAGATCATTATTAACTATCCAACTGGCTAGTTGGTCCCACTCACTTTGCTTCCTACCATATATTGATATTCTATATTCGGCCATCTGTGAATAATTAGGCACAGAAAGATAAGTTAACAAACATCTAGATGGAGATAAGTATATAAAAACAACAGTAAAGAAATGGTAAACTAATGCCAACAAGTCCAAACACATTGGTCGACATAGGGTCTCATACTTATAATTTATAAACATTCTTGCACCATTGGGTAATTGTAATTCAAAAACATATAGTGAGATGCACTGTAGGGATCAGTCTGTCATTATTTATGTTATGGTAAGCAGTTGCTTATGTTATGGTAAGCAGTCGTGACTCGTGCAAACATTCACCCAACACCTAAATCCAGGGCTAATGGAGTCAAACCCAGAATAGAATAATCACCCATATTGGAACCATTGCAACAACATTTGTCTGGTGATATTACTGTAATTCCTATTTTTGATGAGGATCTAAGAAATTACACTGGCAGCCAATTTCAGGTGTCTTTGTTATCTACAGTTATTTAAAACCTCTAAGATTCTCTAGTTAACAAACATCTAGATGGGGATAAGCGTATAAGATTTGCATGTTCCCCTCAATCATCATGAAATTTTGGATTGTTAGTATGACAACCCACCGACTCCTTTACGTTGCTAATACCTTGGAAGTAGAGAACCTGGTCCGTTGCAGAAGCTATATTAACCCTAGAAAATGTTTTTCTTCTTAGTCAGTTTATGCCTTCATTGAACTTTCCATCTTTTGACTCAATGAATGAAAGATCTTCTCATTTGATGGAAATGATGCAGATTTTACAATACAAGCTTGCTAATTGAATTAATGTTAATATTTGGTCATCAAAGATTTCAATAAAACTATTAGTAGTATTACGTTATTTAGTTATTATAGTCTATTCCCTTAGGAGTATATTAGAATTATCAGGATAAATAATATATTGCCAAGAGAAGCACTCTAAGACTGTCTTAAATCACCGACATGATAAAAAGATGTACATATGAGTGCATACACACAAATATACAAGGACTGAAGAAAGAACCTGATATTTACTGGCAGCAAGATCCGAAAACACTTGCTTAGTCACCTCACCAAGAAAACGACCTAGTAAATACAAATAAAGATGCTTAGATGTTGAAGGCAACTAACAAATATAAACACTAAAAATTTGATAATAATCTGAGGTTATTCATTTTAAGTATTTTCTATCTTCATTAATCCACAGGTGAATTAGCAATTGCTTTAAAAAAAACTATTAAATTGTTTTTTCAAAGATGACCAGAGTTGTTTGAAATTCAACCGGCGATAAATATCACTACTTACTTCCGTAGAGGGAAGAGAAATGGGATGGATGCAAAAAAGTAGGTCGAGTGGAGACAAATGAGAATTAAAGCGAGAATATCGTGTTTGGATGAAAATAGATGAGGAGAGAGATAAGTAGAATAGATTAAAAATAGTACAGTGGATCCCACCATTTTTTAAAATTATGCCTCTTCACTTCATCAACTACCAACACCCAACCTTAATTTTAATATACAATCAACCACTGCAGGTATAATAAGTTGTCTTAAAAAATCCAAACTTTTGTCTTCAAGTATCGAAATGCACCAATGTAATTAGAAGATTGTATAGAAAACAATAAGAAAAAATATTCCTTAGATTGAAGAAAATCATTGAACTAGAGACCCACCCCATCATGTGTTCAACCTTTTTTTTCAGTATCTATATCAATAAATGTACAACCCACAAAAATAGCATATATCATTGTCTAAAAAATAGAACAACCTAGGATTTCACAATATAGATATAGGCTTCAAGAAACCCCTCCAAATTCAGCTTGTACGCAAAAATATCTTACTACACCAACACAACTTCTGCACAACCAACACACCCAAACCAGTGTATATTAAATATGTTACCTTGAATGAGATTATCCTGCTTTAGAAATATCTCCCTTAGCCTACTTTGACCACAAGGATTATATTTAAGATTAAACTTATCAAAGCGATGAAAAGTGCTCTTGTCAGCATGAACGTCCAAAAGGTCAACATTGAGATCATATCTGTTAAAAAGAGATAAAAACAAGATTAACTCCTGAAACATACAACAATCCAATTATAATTATAATAATGAAAAATCTCATTACCCAGTTAAATCCAAACTCTTGAAAACCTCCTTCAAGGTTAGATATGTCCCATCACGAAATATTACAACCTGATTAAGCGTATGGATAATATAAGTATTCAGTGCATATTAGCTTCATAAAATGTAATCCACATACCATAAGTTAAAAAGGTAAGATAATAATGCATCATTATACATACTACCACGGCAAGTGATGACAATAAGCCAATCATTTTAAACATACCAGTAACATTTCCTAATCTCTTCTAGGCAATAGGATATATTTAAATTATACACCAAACTACATCAATATAAATATTAATATAGTTATATTAATTACTCACTTAATTTACAACTTTATATACTTAGAAAAAGCCAATCTGTGCTCTATCTCTTCTGCCTTACAGTTCAATGATAAGATCTGAGAGAAAAAGAAAAGGCTGCTGCAATGTATGTTTACTTCACAACAACAAAGATCCAAATTATCACCTCATCAGGCTCTTTTCTCAGCTTTGACTTTATGAATCTCAAAAGATGTTTCTGATTCATGCATGCTGAATGGTGGACATGAGTATCAACTTTTCTAACATTATAGAAGTCTCGATGTGGAGCACTTTTCTGAGCAAGAAATTCTCTATCCGCATTTAGCATCAAATGAAGATTGAATTTCTGAAAATATACAGAAATTGTCAAGCAACCATTGCTTCTTGTATGCAATTGAAATACAAGCATAGCCCCCAGTTTGTTACTCATTCGATAAATTAGAGATTTACTTGTTCTAGAAGATTGAGCCTGTGATGGCATAAAGTTCTTATATTCCCTGCTGCTATGACTCGAAGTACATGATGAAGATCAGTGAAAAATGTAGTTGCATCAGCAACAGGAAAAAGCTCTTCTTTCGCTGTAAGTAATATAAAGTATGCATAAGATCCCACCTTGAGTGGTGATAGAATTACTAAGTTTGTCTATAACAAATTCCTTTCTTACTTACCTTCTCTGTTCGGATATACATGAATAACCCCATCTTGCATTTCAAAGTAATGCTGTAGCATAAAAGAAATACGAGTAATTTAATTACAACATATAAAATAGGGAGATCCAAGTTTTCAAAGATGGAGAAAAAACTTACATCAGATTTTCCTTCAGAAGTGTATAAAAATGGATCTGGGTTAGGCTTGGGTGTACTGGGGTCAGATATAACTTCTCTATCCCAAGGCGCGATGGCTTCTCTAAAAATATATCTTTTTCTCATTTCAAGGCATTCTTGAAGAACCACATAAGCTTCAACTTCATCAGGTGATGGAGCCTCTAAACAAAAAATATAACAATTACAGTTTACTACATGACATTCCAAATATGCAAATATTGTCATCCAAAAAGTCTTTGGAGGAGCTGGATTATATACATCCCACGAGAAAACCAATTCAAAGCAATTCATTGGCAGGTAAAAGAATGAGTAACAGCAACATTTCACGGTTCATACCAATAGGAGTAATTTTCAATCTTGTGAAAGTTTCATGCTCTGGCTCTTTCCTCAGAATGTCAGCTGCTATTGGGTCAGGCTGCACACCATGCAGGTCACCAGAAACACTATGAGAACGGATCATACTTGGAGCAATTGTCATCTGCTCTCCATTAGCATTAACATGATTAGGTAAAGTCTCAAATGGGATTTTACCTTCTGGCCCCTACATAGAAATTATTTCAATTTTAACTTCAATATCATTCAAAAAAATTAATTTAGTATAATACAACACTGCATCATAAGTGTAATGAGAAAAGGCTAGAATAATTCCAAGCCCAGGGTTACACACCAAGGGCAAGGAGGCATTAAGAAAGTAGGGAGATAGAAACAGTGAAAGTTACTTGACATGTCAAAAGTAAACCTCCTTTTTTATATGGAATGAAATGAATGATAGAATTAATTCAACAAGTGCATGACCCACTTACAGCATTCCCATTTGTAAGCAAATATGCAGTATCCAATTTATCTTTGTCTGTCATGTTATCTTCATCATCTGATCCTTCTACACTTTCAAAGGCACTAGCACTTGCAACAGGGGACTTGGGAGAAGTTGGTCTTAAAAGGCTTCTCTTAAAGGAACCAGATTGTGTTGATTTTCCTGTCAGAAACATATCTTAGTCGTGAAAAAGATTAAGATAAACACTTTCAAGCAGACATGGGCTACACATATGCAGGTCATCAAAAAGATATGCAGTATAATCCAACATTTGCCGTAAAACCTTTCCAGGGATTAAAAACCGGAACGAATCATTGCCTATGCATGTGCAGGTAAGTGCATCAGAAAGATATGTAGTCTAATGCAACATTTGCCGTAAAAACATTTCAAGGGATTAAATTCAAATGAATTTAAAGTATATCTTAATTATGGGGACACTACAAAGGTATATCAATAAGAATTGAAGAAAACAAATAAATACAATTTTCTAAAAGAGAAGATGATCATCCAATACTGTATAGTTTAATTCCTAGCTGGTTCAGCGGAGGGATATGGGTCCAAGAAGACTGATCCACTGAAAATTATTCCAAAGTGGACAAGTTCTTTCAGCGTTTTAGTCATTCCAATCCTTCTTTTTATTTCACTCATACATTCTTCTCACCTTATCTTTCATTTCCATCTGAAGTTATGTGATGTAAGTTTTGTTTCAGTAGACCTAATACTTTTTTTCTTACTTTTAAGTGAACAGTTATAAGTTCAGCCGTTAAATCATATCAAATGTATTGGTCGACGCCATCTGCATGACTCCAAGAGACAAAATAAATGAACTAAAATTAACAAAATTCATTGAAATATGAATTCCCGACAAGAGGTGAAAATAGGTAAAGAAGTTCAGGTCCTTAAACTCTAAATTCTTACGTAGAAACTCGTCTACGTCCAGCAACAACCTCACTTGTCCGTCTTATTTTCTTCCCAACTAAAAATGATTTATAATCCATTCCCTTGTCATTTGAATTTTTCCGGAAGCCATATCTATGACAGAACCGAAACAAACCAAAACTAGTATCAATTATAAAACTGAGAAACACCGGAATCAATTCCTTCCCATCCATTTCAAATTGATTCAATTCCCCATGTCATCGCAAACAGGAAAAATTTCCACACTCCTTAATTAGAAGTTCTCCATACTGTGCACGACCAAACACAATCCAACACCAAATAACTACCATGACACAGCTCAACTCAATAATCTCGTAAGCAGCAATCCCAACGAACATCAAAAACTACAAAATCACAAATAATCATCGATTAAACCCGAAAAGTTTCACCGCAGCCATACCTTCACGGAGTGTGTGCAACCGCGGCAGCCCTGGCGGAATCCCCTCGACGTGTACCGGCCCGTTCCGCTTTTCGTCCCCGTCAAACCCGCCGGAGATCAAGGTGACGTCAGGCAACGACGCCGAGACACGCCTGTACCCGCCGTTTCCCCGCCTCCTCGAGGTTCCCCGGCGCTTCTTCAAATGCGTCGGCGGTGATTCGGGGTCTGAACCGCCGCCGCCTTCAGCCTCACGCTCGACCGTGCGCGCGAACTCCAGCAGCTGCGCGAGCGTCTTGCGGTGCATGTAGTACGCCGACACAGCCACGACGGAGGCTCCGACGAGCGCCGCCAAGGCCAAATGCACGGCGTGCTCGTCCATGATCAATCTGTCTCTTTTCGCCGGGTTTCTCTCTCTATAACCGAAAACAAGAATACGAGAAACTCTAAGTGGTTAAGAGAGAATAAGAAAAAGGATAAGGAAAAACCCTACTCTATATAGTGAGTAAAAGTGTGAAGGCACTGGGCGAGGTCTGTGTTAAATGGTAGCGAGTGTTGGCTCGCTCTGCTATTTATACACAAACGACGCCAGAGAGAGGACGTGGATGGATGGATACCCTCTCTCTCTTTCTCTATATCCGTATGCTTTTGGTAGAGAGATGTAATTATTAAGACTCAAGCGCTTTCTATTTGTTTCTTCCCAAATTTCACTTTCAGCTTTTTGCTCGTGGGGGATCGGGTTAAAATCAAGGATCCAAAAAGATAACCTCACTCCGGCAACTTTTTTCCTGGAAGTAACTTTTTCACAATACTTTTTACTAGTTAGTTAATTAATTAATTAATAATAGCCTAAATGACTTTGTTTTCTGAACCAATTTTATATATCACCAGCACTGACGTGGTAAACGTATTCCACAATTTACATACTCTATTTCACAAAACCTACAATAAAGTATGAGTGGGTTTTCCTCATATATTTGTAGGCATCAAATTTTATATTAAATATTGATACGAGTATTTTTATTAAGTTTTTATTAAAATATTCATTTTATTTATATTTAAAATATTTTTATTTTTTTCTAAGTATTTAGCTGTTTAATTTTGTAATTAATAGCATAACATAATTGATCCGGTCGGTCATCGGTAGTCGATGACGTCAGCAGCAGATGATCACGTGGACCATTCACAGGGTGACACGTGGAATAAGATAGCAGGTGAATCAGGGAGGAGATCACTCAGAACGGTGATCGGTGATCAGTTGCTAAGGGACCACCACCAGCAGATCAGTGCCTAGATGAGCGCCTGGAAGGAGAGCGCGAGAAGTAAAGAAGCACTGATCCGTCATCGGTGCATGGTCATTAGGGTTTCTTGTTAACACGCAGTTAAGCTGGGACCCAGGCTCCCAGCGAGAGCGTTATGCAAGAAGCACTGATCCGTCATCGGTGCATGGTCATCGGGGTTTCTTGTTAACACGCAGTTAAGCTGGGACCCAGGCTCCCAGCGAGAGCGTTACGCAAGAAGCACTGATCCGTCATCGGTGCATGGTCATCGAGGTTTCTTGTTAACACGCAGTTAAGCTGGGACCCAGGCTCCCAGTGAGAGCGTTACGCAAGAAGTACTGATCTGTCATCGGTGCATGGTCATCGGACTTTCTTGTTAACACGCAGTTAAGCTGGGACCCAGGCTCCCAGCGAGAGCGTTACGCAAGAAGCATAGATCAGTCATCGGGATTCTTGCTAACACGCAGTTAAGCTGGGACCCAGGCTCCCAGCGAGAGCGTTACGCATGCACCTCGCATGATTCCAAACCAGAAGAAGAAGAGTTGCGCGCCAGTAGGGTCGTGCATGAGGATGGCATAAGAGAGCTAGTAAGTAGGTCAGTCATCAGTGACTCTCTTAACCCATTACGTGCATGGCACTGTGCAGTGAGACCATGCATGCAGGATGCAGCGCCTGGTGAGTGTTGTAGTGTCCAGACCTCAGACGTCGGCCAAGAGTTGAGAGGTCAGCACAAGAAAGGTCGGTCTGGTGGGCCCAATAGGACATGGAGAACTGATGACGTCACCGAGCCACGTCAGCTGGGTCCTACAGCGTGGGCCAGAGCTATCTGGGGGTGATACCACAGACGTGGAACAGTGGGTCGATGAGCCCTCAGTAGGATCGATCACCAGAGCGAGGCAATGTGTCCTCGTCACACAACAGGGCGATGAGAGACACATCAGTCATCGGTCAGGATGAGAGACACATCGGTCGACAGGGTGTGACGAGGTGACATCGGCTGGGGTGATTTGAATAACACAACCAGAATAGCTAAGACTGGTTCCCCGAGGGATCGGTGGTTTGTAAGGCGCCCAGAGCCAGGGAGCGGCCTTAGTCACGAAACGTCCTTGCGTGAGGCTGGGAAGGCACAGTTAGCTCATGGAAGAAAGCACTCAAGCTAGGCTACATCACTACTCAAATTACTAAACACACCCTACTCAAATTACTAAGCACACGCTACTCAAATTACTAAGCACACCCTACTCTAGTTTATTCTTCTATTTAGACCCCCAAAGTGAACCCAATTTATTTACATAACTTCTCTTGTGGAAAGACAAGAAGGAAGAACTTCTGATATTTTGGTTTATATTTGGTTCTTCTTCTGATGATGCTCTCTTGAGGTTTGGTGGGGCCTAGCTTTGTATATTGAGATGACTGATCATAGTTTGAATTGTTGATTGTGTTTTTGGTCATCTGCTTGGCTAATTGGGCTGTATCAAAAGGCCTATTTACTTTGTGAGTCAAACATTACAGGGGGTTGAGGTAAGATATCAAAAATTGGAGAAGGCCGCCTTAGTCGTGATTGTCACAGTTAGATGATTAAGGTATTATTTCCAGAATTTCCAGGTTATTGTCAGAACTGACCTACCAATCAAACAGGTTTTGTAAAAAGGACTTGGCAGGAAGAATGATGAAGTGGGCAGTAGAGTTATCGGAATAGGGGATTATGTTCGAAAGAAGGGGTCTTTTTAGACCTCAAGCCCTCGTAGATTTTGTGGTTGAGCTAACACCTTCAGGAGATGAACAAGCAGAGCGTACCTCGAGAAAATGGATCTTATCAGTTGATTGGGCATCAAATATCAACGACAGTGGAGCTGTAACTATATTGGAAGGACTAGATAGGGTCTTGATTGAGCAATCACTTAAGTTCGCTTTCAAGGTGAGTAATAATCAGGCAAAGTACAAAGCTTTATTGGCAGGAATGCGTTTGGCTACTAATATGGAGGTACAAAAATTAGTAGTAAAAAGTGATTCACAGTTGGTAACCAAGCAAGTGGTAGGGAATTTTCAAGTAAGGGATCCACATTTGGCTAAGTGCTTAGCAAAGGTGCAAGTGATGGCAACTGACATTGAAGAGTTTGGGCTAGTGTATGTCTCGCGAGATCAGAACACTCGGGCAAATTTATTATCCAAGTTGGCTAGTACTAAAAAGTCAGCCAACCACAGATTGGTCATATAGGAAAATTTAGCAGCACCGAGTGTAACTATGGAGGAAATCTTGGAAATTCAGGAAAGTTGAAGTTGGATGGATATGTATTTGAAATGATTGAAGAATGGAGAGGAACCATCAAGCCCAGAAAAGCAGATTGTCTTGAAAAGAAATATGGCTAGGTATGTCCTAATCCAAGGAGTGTGTTATATAGGAGGGGCTTTTCAACACCTTTATTAAGATGTGTGAACAAATTTCAGAAGGATAGAATAATACAAGAAATACATTAGGGGGTTTGCGGGAGCCACATCGGAGGTCGATCTCTAGCTACAAAGATTCTAAGGGCAGGATTTTTTGGCCCACTCTGAGGGAAGATTGCTTATGGTATATGAAGAGGTGTGATAAATGTCAGAGGTATTCAAATGAAATAAAGGCACCGACAAAATGTTTATATTGCTTGGTTTCCCCTTAGCCTTTCTACAAGTGGGGAATTGATATATTAGGATCTTTTCCAATATCAGTGAGGCAATTTAAGTTTGTTGTGGCAGTTATTGAATATCTCACAAAGTGGGTAGAAGTCGAACCCTTAACAAGAATTACCACTGAAAAGATATCTAAGTTTATATCGAGGTCAATCGTATGCAGATTTGGTATGCCTAAAGAGTTAGTGTCAGATAATGGAACACAATTTGTCAGTTAGAAGGTGAAACACATGTGTGAGGAATTGGGAATTCGGCAAGTATTTTCATCTATGGAGCATCCTCAGTCAAATAGGCAGGCAGAAGCAGCAAACAAAATAATTTTGCAAGATCTGAAGAAGAAGCTAGGAGCCGCCAAGGCAAGATGAGTTAAATTCCTCCCTGAAGTAATATGGTCTTACCACACAACAGAGCAGTCAACCACAAGGGAAACACCATTCACTTTAGTTTATGGTAGCGATGTTGTGTTGCCTATTGAGATAAAAATACCATCCAAAAGAGTAGAGGATTTTTCGGAAAAAGAATCAGGAGAAGGAAGACTCTTTCAATTAGATACGATTGGCGAGTTATGAAACAAAGCCAAAATAAGAGAAGCAATTCAGAAGAGAAGAATAGAGGCAAAACATTTGAGTAGAGTGCATCCGAGGAAATTCAGAGAAAGAGATTTGGTTTTAAGAAAGGCAGGATAGGCAAATATAGATCACAAACTAGCACCCAGATGGATTGCAAGTCCTAGAGGTCATTAGCAGAGGAGCCTATCGTTTAGAGACATCAGATGGTGGAATCATACCAAGGACATGGAACGTGGCCAACTTGCGTTTTTATTACAGCTAATTAAACTTTTCATGTTATGTTATTCATCGTTTGGTATTGACTTTAGTTTTTTGAACTTTGGGAAGGGAAATTATTGCACTCAGACTGTGTTGATCGGCCATACATATGTCATTTCCTTTATCTTAATTTTGTTTATTTTTTAAAAGAAGGTGAAAAAACCATGGAAGGATCCTAAACCCCAAGGTGCCGAGCTTTAAAGCCTTATTCCACTTGCCAACCGATAAAACAATGGAAGTCTTAACTTTCCGTAAGAAGGTACGAACGTAGATTTCATTTTTTTTGTCAAAGTACCGATATATTTTAATTCTATTTTAAGGCAATAATGATCGAAAGTGGAGTCAACTATTAGTAATTTTGTAGAAAAATTTGTCTATGTATGAGGGTATAAGATCTCGGTATTGTCAAGTGCGAAGAGATACTACTATAGATTGGATGAAAATGAAACGAGCGTTAAGAGTCAAACATGGCGAATTAGTGGATTACGTGTGGAGATAAGAGTGTGTTTGAAATACTTTGAAATAAATAACAGTTATGTATTACAAATCAAGATTCAAATGTCTTAAGAGTTTTTCAAAAGAGATAGGGCACCGAGTTATATCTCATGCCTCATCAACGATCTCTCCATCAATGACACTCTTGAAAGGATCAAAGACCAAGGTATCCAAGTCTGGTTGCACCACTTTGAATTGATCAATAGTACCATTGAAGCCTTCAACAAATGATCGGGAAATTTCATCTTTAGCAATCTCCAAAGCACTGTCCAAAGTGGAAATTTTATCTTGAAGCATGGCCTCAATAGTCACCCAGGCCTGATTCGCAGCTTAATGCTATTCACGATGACAAGCATAGTCTTCAACAATTCGATGGAGCTTGGCAAGAGCATCGTCCCTATCACGAGCCATCTTAGCCAGTGTTCTTGCCGGTTGGCTCGCCTGTCAGTTGACTCCACGACACTCACACGCCTCCTTCCTCACGTTGATATGTGCTTGATTCTTGCGAAACAATCTGCACCTGCAAAAGAGAAAGGGGGCGCCCTAGAGACCGTTTGCACTCTGACGCTCAAGTCAGGATGGGCAAAAAACACCAAGTGTATCGAGTCTCTCTGTGTTTAGGTCTAGAAACTGCGTACCTTTGTGAAGTATCTCACTTTCCCTTATATAGTCTAGGGTTTACTGTGCTGCTAGCCCTAATTAGGGTTTACTGCGCTACTAGCCATATTCTGGGTTTACTGGAATACCCTCGCGCCGCTATCACCCAGTCTTAGGGTAATCTAGCACATAAGGTTTCCTTTTCTGGAGTGCAAACACTACAGGATGACCACCTGGGTGCCTCCTCGTGCACCTAGTCTCTGGGGCCACCTGTTCTGGGAGTGCCCTTACTGTTCACGTGCCATGCATGTAGCCTTTACTGGGAAACCCTAGTTCTGATGAGTACTCAACCCCTCAGGACTTTGCACCTGACTGTGCTTCCCCTGCCACACGCATAAGCTCTTCGCGATTCAGGCCTCTCCCTATTTCTGGGTATTTAACTGGTCATTGGCCCACTCTGGGAACCAACCTTAGCTGTTCTGGTTGTGTTGTTCAAATCACCCAAGTCCGATGTCACCTCGTCACACTCTGTTGCCAAGGACTGATCAGCCTGCAGAGCGACGAGGACACATCAGTCCTTTCTGGTAATCACCTTTCTCTGTGGGGACACGCTGATGACTAATCACCCTTCTCTATGGGGACACGCTGATGACTAATCACTTGCTAATCCAAACTACATGCGGGGTCCATTCCACGTGGCTTTGGCCCATGCTGTGGGACCCAGCTGATGTGGTTCACCCTTTACTATCTGTTCTCGGTGTCCGAGAACTGGTCGGTACAACCAGTTTAGTATCAAGTTGGGCAATCTTGAAGTTGGCATCTTCTACTTCTTTTCTAGACTTTTGAACCTCTTCCGCATCTTGCTTCAATTGCTTCTGCACCATGCGGTCAAAGGTGGACAATGTAACATCCCGCCAAAATACTATACAAAAGTATATAATGAAAGTAAAGGTAACAAATAGATTGAAGTGAACAAAATATTATATATATATGAAATGTAGTTTCTCCTCACAGGGAGTTTAATACAAATTCGGTCAAATTTTCCAGAAACATAAACAAAATACAGTAAAAAAAACAAAGCAGGCGATCTCCTATCGGAAGAGACCGATCTCCTATCGGAAGAGGCCGATCTCCTATCAGAGGACCCAAAACAGCCGATCTGCTGCCAGAACAGAAATCGGGCGATCTCCTTCCGGCGACCACTCACTAAGGAGCTCTACTTCCTGGAAAATCATCTGCTCCCGTGTAAAATACACGATCATCACAGTTTTAAGAGGAAACAGCCAGAGAACAATACAAAGGGTAAGCTAGATATTTTTAAACTTTAAATTTCAAATTGGACAACCAACGTAGATCAGCCTTTTTAAACATTCACAAGAGTCCATCACTTTCTCATTCATATCACACAGCCATCAAGAAATCACATGTTTCACAATATTTTCAAGAGTCGTTCTATTCACATAATGCACCAAGTGTCTATCAATTCAGTGTTTCTCATTTCTCACGTCAGACTTCCACTGACTCATCACACAAGACACTTGACACTACTTCCGGAAGACTCATGCATTGACTAGACTCATAGATCTGCACCTGTCATACTGCCCACTGTGAAATCACACACATTCACAGGGTCGCCGTGAAATCACACACATTCACAAGCGTATAATGAATCTCAATATCATCACCATCCAAGCATGACAGGGTTAATCCACACCACAGGTCGAGCTCGTTCTCTTTCAAACAACTCACCCATACGTATGAACCTCCTTCGACTCTCAACGTCTGAATAACTTCATCTATATGAATTCATTATCTCAGGAGAGTCAGGATATCATGACGAATCACCGGTCAATGCACATCCTACACGATCTTACACGGTATTTTCTTTCCTGAAAATACTATGCCTCGATCCCACAATCACAACATTCAACACATCATACCACTCTCAACTAGATGATTCAATCACCGCAATAGGCATTTCAAAGGTTCATGTTTTCGAATATGTCATTTGAATCTCAAACAGTTTTCAAAGCAACACCCAAAAACAGAGAGTTCGCAAACAACGCCAAAACCGGCGATCTAGTTCAAAAACAAGGTATTTCGAAGACTGTATATAAAACCGGCGACCACGTCGCCCAAACACATAAGAACAGAGCATTTTACAAAGATGAAACGAAAACCGGCGACCACGTCGCCCTCACTTCAGAAATAGCTAAACTATGGCTTGTATTGAAAATGAAGTCTAGCTTCCCTTACCTGGACTTGCGCAAAACACCAGGAGCTCCGAAACCCAACGAAGCTTGAACCACGCCTTGTCTCTGTTTTCAGCGCCTGGTCTGTAGAACTAGCAGAGAACCTCTTAGGTGCTCTAAGGGCAACGTCGCTTGTCGCACTGATGCTGGAGGTTGCCTGAGTCTCAACGCAAGGAAGGGAAGAAGGGAGGGAGGAAGTTTGCACTCACTCTAACACTCTTGAGTCTGTAACGCTCTTTGCCTTCCTGCAGTGGCTTTTGAATCCCAGCTTACCTGTCCACGTATGCTGCCGCTGCCACCCCTTCTGCAGGAAAGCCTGAGAACCACTGCCCTGAACAGTACGACCACTGCTGTCGCTTATGCATGCCAACCACTGCTCTGAACAGTACGACCACTGTTGTCGTTTGTGCATGCCAACCACTGCTCTGAACAGTACGACCGCGAGTGTCTCCTGCGCATGCCAACATTCTGATGTCACCACTCTAAACCACCCTTTTTGTCTACGTGGCGCGTGTGCAGGACGTTTCATGCTGGGAGTCTGGGTCCCACTTTACTCTGTGTGAAACTCGACGTCGTGCGATAACTTTCCACCGCTGACTCATCCTGGCGAACGACCGATGTCTCCTTCGCCCTGGAAGACGACCGATGTCTCCTTCGCCCTGGAAGCCGACCGATGTCTTCCTCTGGGAGACGACCGATGTCTTCCCTGGCGACGCCCTCATAACTCTCGCGCCCTGGCTACGTCCACATGCATCGCGCCCTGGCGATGCCCGCATGCCTCTCGCGCCTTGGCCACGTCCACATGCCTCGCGCCCGCGCGATGCCTGCATGCCTCTCGCGCCTTGGCCACGTCCACATGCCTCGCGCCCGCGCGATGCCAGCATGCCTCTCGCGCCTTGGCCACGTCCACATGCCTCGCGCCCGCGCGATGCCTGCATGCCTCTCGCGCCCGCACGATGCCTGCATGCCTCGCGCCCTGGCGACGTCCACCTGGCGCTCATGTGTAGCAGGCGACCGGCGATCTCATAGCCTTCTAAACTTAACTTTTCCTCCCTTTTTAAATAAAACATACATAGAATTCTTTTAAAATATAACCCTTTTTATTCCAATTCAATTTTACAGGTCCTTACAGACAATATATCAGGCCAGGAGGAGATCTAGTCCTCAAAGTTTGAGGCATTACCCCCCTTCTTGCAGGATTGGGTTGCCGAGGAACCTTTGTGATGTGAGGAATTTTCTTCTAAGTTAACATGGTCAGCTTGGGGCCGACTTGCTGAGGGACATTTCCTTTTTAAAGGTACTGTAGTCGTATGCTCGGAATCCACAAATGTAGGGGCAATGTTTGGTTTTGCTTGGGGGCCCCTAGCACGACGAGCCATCTCAGCTTTTGTTAAAAGCATAGTGTTCTCTGAAAACAAAGCATGTACTAATGTATTAAGAAGGCGGCAAGAAAAACAAATTAAACAACAAAAGAGGAGTGTACCGATGTAGACTTTTAGGTCATTGGGTTGGTACTCGAGCTTTAAAAGGGTTGGAGTTTCAAACAGGATCCCTAGATCATCAAGTTTTTTTTTGCAGTCATTAAGTCACTATTGTCAAGGTCTTCGGGGGATAGTGAAGGTTGACATTTGGGGTGGGATGACCAATATAGGGGAAATCTTTCTAGTAAGCCAAGATTATGATCAGAAACTTGAATTTTTACAAATTTGCCTTTAAAGGACTTATAGGATGATTCAAAAAGAGTCAGCGACCCTCGACCTTGAACTCCACTAACGGAAGCCCAAGAGGTTCGCTTTGAGTTTTTGTACTCAAAGAAATAAAAGACATATTAGAGCTCGGAACGAAACCGAGTTGGTTACACAAAATATAAAAGGCTTGTATGAAAGCCCAACTAGTATGATGAAGCTGTGCGGGGGCAACATTCATGGTATTTAAAATTTCTTTCTCAAAGGGACTTAGAGGTAATCGAACATCGAGCTTTGTAAATAATGTTTCATAAAAAAACCAGAAAGGGAGTTCGTTTACACAATCTTTACAAATAGGTTCCTCAGGCTTACAAGGAATAACAAGAACGTCTCTCTCTGAACCAATGCAGCTAAGAGATTAGGCATGATGAAGTTTTTGAATTCGTTTGATGGAGGTAAAAACAAAAACTTCACAAATAATGTCAAGCTGGGCCAGGGATACATAGAATAATAATCCATGAGCAGAAATGTGAATGTAAAACAGACAGTGATGGGCAAGGTAAGAAGTACATGAATACAAGAGCGTACTTGGGGAACATGATTTTTTGGCAGGATGAATAAAGGAGTAGCGGTTGTTGATGTAACATGGAAACAAAGAGCTAACGGTACTGAGGAGCAAGGAAATGAAGAAGAAGAAGAAGGGGAGTGAAGAAGTAAAAAGAGAAAGTGGGGAAGAGCAAACATTGCGAGTAAGGCAAATCATCACATTTAAATCTTGCCAAATATGAAGGTGACACGTGGACATCCATAAATTGTTAGAATTAAAGGCCTTAAACAAGAGGGGGGTGAAATGTTTATGAAAGATTTTTGCAAAGATTGAAGCTAGAGTGAAAGACAATGAAGAATCAATCAATAAGAAAATTGTTCAGCCAAAAAGAAAAATGTTTTTAGTTTGATTCCAAAAAATCAACTAGTTGTTTTTACGAAACAATAGGTTGTTTCTACCAGCAGTTTAGAAAATCAAAGCTAAAGCAGTTTAAAGAGTGTAAGGATAGAGAGATTCACACAAGATGTTTATACTGGTTCACTCTTAACCAAGAGCTACATCCAATCCTCAACTAACCACTGAGAATTCATTATGTAATCAAACCTAGATTACACAACACACACCAATAGTGATGATCTTGAACCCTTCAAGAACACACACTACTCTTTGGAAAAACACACAGTTTCTAGAACAACCCTCTGAAACTGTAGCACACCAAATCACACAGAAGGACAATGTCAAAAGAAAGAAGGGAACAAATACACCTAGGTAATTCAAAGATTAAAGTTCAAAATACAACTCCCAATCCTATTCCACACTTGAGATGATCCAGAAGCTTTTTGAAATCTTGAAAAGTGTTTTTGATTGATCTCTTTTAAACAGTTTGAATCATTTAAAACAAATTGGTACAACTTAACAAAATTCTGTTAAGGTTTTCAAAAAAACAATCGGTTGAATTGGTTTGACAGCAAAGTCAAACAAAGTTAAGTTTTTCAAATCCTTATCAAAATCCACTAGGTGTAAAACAACTGATTGAATTGACATTTCAATAGGTTGAATTTTCACATTCTTTAGAAAACACATCTTTTTCAAAAGGATTAAGATTCAATTAACCTTGGATCATCATAAAGAGTGGATTAACAAATTCAAACAGCTAAACAACACACACACACATCAGTAGAGTCTTCAAGTTTTCCACTTGGATTTGGAGACATCAAAGTAACTTGTTCAATAGAAATGAAAAAAGATAGATGATGCGACGCATAACAGAAACCAATAAATGTAGTGCGTATACCTATAAAGTGTACAAGATCGGCAACCGATTGTTATAAGTGCAAGAAGTGCCCTAAACCTTTAGCCTCATAGGCTTATGCCTGAGGCTAGGGGGCTCTAGTGTCATGGGTCAAGGCCGATATAGTATATAAACAAATCGCCTATCGATGTTGTACCGACCAGTTCTCGGACACCGAGAACAGCTAGTATGGGGTGAGCCACGTCAGTTGGGTCCCACAGTATGGACCAAAGCCACGTGGGATGGACCCCACAAGTGATAAGGTCTAGTAGGGTGATTAGTCATCAGCGTATCCCCACAGAAAAGGGTGATTAGTCGTCAGCATGATGATCACTAGAATAGGCTAATGTGTCTTCGTCACTCCGCAGGTTGAGGAGTCCTCGGCAATAGAGTGTGACGAGGTGACATCGGTTGTGGGTGATTTGAACAACATAACCAGAACAGCTAAGATTGGTTCCCAGAATGAGCCAATGAGAAGGAAAAACCCAGAGGTAAGGAGAGGCCTGAATCACAAAGAGCTTATGTGTGTGGCAGGGAAAGCACGGTTAGGTGCAAAATCCTGAGGGGTCGAGTACTCATCAGAACTAGGGTTTCCCAGTGAAGTTACATGCATGGCACGTGAGCAGTGAAGGCACTCCCAGAACAGGTGGCCCCAGAGATTAGGTGCACGAGGAGGCACCCAGGTGGTCATCTTGTTAGAGTTTGCACTCCAGATAAGGAAACATTATGTGCTAGATTACTCTAAGACTAGGTAATAGCGGCGCAAGGGTATTCCAGTAAACCCTGAATATGGCTAGCAGCGTAGTGAACCCTAATTAGGGCTAGCGGCACAGTAAACCCTAGACTATATAAGGGACAGTAAAATACTTCGCAAAGGTATGCAATTACAAACCCTAAACACAGTGACTAAAGACTTGGTGTTTCTTGCCCAATCTTGACTTGAGCGTCGGAGTGCAAACGGCCTCTAGGGTGCCTCCTTTCTCTTTTGTAGGTGCAGATTGCTTCGAAGAACCAAGCACAACACAACGTGAGGAAGAAGGCGTGTGAGTGTCGTGGAGTCAACTGATAAGCGAGTCAACCGGCAAGAACAAATGTTATATGGCATTAATACTGGATCAACACAAATCAAGGTGTAACATCCCGCCAAATTACTTTTCATAAATATAAAATGAAGTAAAGGTAAAACAAAAATATTTAAGTGAACATACGTATTTATATAAAATGAAGTTGCTCCTCACAGGGAGTTTAATACATAACCGGTCAATTTTTCCAAAACTTAAACAAAATACAGCCAAATAAATTGAAACCGGCGGTCTCCCTACATAAACCGACGATCTTCGATCAGAAGACCCAAAATAGCCGATCTGCTATCAGAACAGAAATCAGGCGATCACCACATAGAGACAGAAACAGGCGATCTCCTTCCGGCGACCACTCACTAAGGAGCTCTACTTCCTGGAAGATCATCTGCTCCCGTGTAAAATACACGATCATCACAGTTTTAAGAGAAAACAGCCACATAACAATACAAAGGGTAAGCTAGATATTTTTAAAACTTTAAATTATAAACTGGACAACCAACGTAGATCAGCCTTTTTAAACATTCACAAGAGTCCATCACTTTCTCATTCATATCACACAACCATCAAGTGTCTATCAACAATTTCTCAACATTATTCACGTCAGACTTCCACTGACTCATCACATCATAGACACTTGACACTACTTCCGGAAGACTCGTGCGTTGAACTTAGCATCCAGAAACATGCACCTGTCATACTTCATTGGCTGTAATGTTTCCACAGCCATGCGCATCAACAAAATCTCGATCTCAATTTCATCACTCTCACAGTATGACAGGGTTAATCCATATAACAGGCCGAGCTCGTTCTTTTTCACACGACTCACCCATTCATATGAACCTCCTTCGACTCTCACCAACTGAATAACTTCCTCTATGTGATTCCATTATCTCAGCAGAGTCAGGATCGCCTCATTCACAGGATACTCACAGATCAATACACTTCATAACCAAATCTCAACGCGGTATTTCCTTTCCTGAAAATACTATGTCTTGATCCCACATTCACGACATTCCACACATCATATAACACTTAAATGAATGATTCCAATCACAACAACAATCATTCCATGGCTCATATCTTCGAATATCACATCTAAATCTCAAACAGTTTTCAAACAACACCAAAAATAGGGGAGTTCGAAAAACAACGCCAAAACCGGCGATCACGTCCAAAACGGGGGATTTTGAAATCTGTATTTAAAACCGGCGATCACGTCGCCCAAACACATAAGAACAGAACATCATGAAAAAGGGGTTTAAAACCGGCGACCACGTCGCCCAAACACATAGAACAGAGAATCACGAAAAAGAATATGAAACCGACGACCACGTCGCCCTCACTTCAGAAACAGCTAATCTACGGCTTTTATTGAAAATAAAGCTAGCTTCCCTTACCTGGACTTGCGCAAAACACCAAGAGCTCCAAAACCCACCGAGCTTAAAGGATGCCTTGGCTCTGTTTTAGCGTCTGGTTTGTAGAACTTGCAGAGAACCTCCCAGGTGCTCTATGGCAGTCGTCGATAGCCAAGCAGGAACGTGATAGGGCCTGAATCGCAGAGTGAAGGAGAGAAAAGAGAAGAATGAAGGTGAGCTCACTCTTTCACTCTTGAACCACTGAAAACGTTCTTCTTCCTCTCAGAAGTGGGTTTTTGTATCTTAAACCAACTTGCCCCCCAAAAGCCGCTGCCACCACCCACTCTGCAGGGAAGTTTGCGTGTACGCTTCCCTGAACAGTACCACCACGCGTGACTCTGCGCATGCCAACATTCTGAGGTCACTATTCTGAACCACCCTTTTTGTCTACGTGTCGCGCGTGCAGTACGTCTCCTGCTGAGAGCCTGGGTCCCACCTCATCTGTGTGAAACTCGACATCGTGCGATAACCTTCCACCGATGACCGCTCGCGCGATGACTATCCACTGATGTCTCATACTGGCGGACGACCGATGTCTCTCCCTGGAAGACGACCGATGTCTCTCTCTGGGAGGCGACCGATGTGCCTCTCATACCGGCGATGACTGATGTGCCTCATCCCGGTGATGACTGATTCCTCACACTGGCAGACAACCGATGTCTCACCCTGGTAGACCACCGATGTCTCTCCCTGGCAGACCACCGATGTCTCACCCTGGAAGACAACCGATGTCTCAACCTGGCAGACCACCGATGTGTCTCCCATCCTGGTTGATGACCGATGTTCCTCTCATCCTGTTGGCGATCTCTTATCTCGCCCTTGTGTGTGACGAGAACACATCGCCTTACTCTGCTCACCGATGTCATATCGTCACACCTTGCTGAAGGTTCTCCATCCCACTATGTTACGTCCAAGGTATTACCTCCACATGGCTTGGTGACATCGGTAGCTTCACATTTCCAAAAGTAGATCAGCACTACTCCTCGTGCTCCCATGTATGCAACACTAAGGATGACTTCTTATGCTCAAGCATAGAGCTTTGCATGCACAGCGTATCTAAGGCTTAACCCTCACCTTGATACGTGTGGTTGTTGGAACCCACTCTAGTTGATCCAGTATCTTGACCACATACTGAGTGCACTTTCGGTGATCATGTCTCCTCTAGGCGACAGGCGATTATGTGCCAGAGAAGTCGGAGATCGCCTCCACCTTCAAGAACGGCGGTCTCGTACTTCTAAGCTACACTTTCCTTCCTTTTCTCTTCTTGATCCACATGTCAGCCGACCGACCCCTACCAGCTTACCCCAGACCTTGGGCGACGTCCGATGTCCGACTACTACGAAACTTTATTTACCAACTCTTTGTGTTTTAAATAATAACATCTTCTGAAATTACTTAAATATAACACTTTTATTCCAATTAAAGTTTCTAGGTCCTTACAATCTCCCCAACAAGAAAAATTTTCATCCTCGAAAATTGAATTATAAGGAAAAGAGGTAGGGATATGCTTCTCTCATGGTTTCTTCAAATTCCCATGGTGAATCACCCGATCTGCACGTCGTCCACTTCCAACACGTGACTAGGGTCTGCAAGATACTTCCTTAGCTGTGATACGTGAAATACATTATGCAGGTTTGCTAATTGGGGAGGTGGGGTGATCTCATAAGCCACTGGACTGATCCCTCCCTTAGGATCTGATATGGCCCAACAAACTTAGGGAACAGCTTCTTTGATCTGATAGCTCGTCCTACACCCTTGGCTAGTGTCCCCCCTCATAAAGACATGATCCCCAGCAGCAAACTCCAAAGGTCTTCTCCTCTGATCTGCCTAGGACATCTGCCGACTTTGAGAAGCTTTCATTCTGCCCTGTATCAGTTTCACCCTCTCGGTTGTCTGCAGAACCAACTCTTACTACTCCAATACTTCATCAAATTCCATTTTACATCCCTGCATATGGAATATGCTGCTCCATTGAGCGCCAACTCCAGCATTCACACTCTACTTCCAACCTTGAAGACTTGGTTGAGTAAGTCCAGAACTAGGCCCTTAACAGAACCAGGACTAGCCCCTTTAGAGAAAAAGTGAGCAAGATCCCTTCATCGGAAGGAAAGAGGACAGCTGACTACTGCTCATGCCCCCACCCAGCCAATTCAAACTAGGATCCGAAATATCCTTCTAGGTATCAACTTCCGCATCTTGATCAAAACCATCCATCGACTTCCCAACTGCTGATCTAATTCTCACGCTCCCTAAAGGAACACCTTTGGTTCACTACTATGCTACATAATTCTGCACCTTATAAAGACAAAGTTCCTGTTGCTGTTACTTTCTAAATCATCATTATGACTTCTTTTGCCAACTCGGCTTCCTGTTTCCATCATTTCCTCCTTGTTCAATGTATACATTGGATGCATTGATTTGGGTTCAGGTGCCTATCTGAAAAAGCATACGAGAACGAACGCACCATATATCTCAACCACAACCATGTAAGTAGTGGAGCCGATTGGAAAATTTCCTCTGCATCCAGAATTTCTTGCTTAGGGACAACTCTATTCCTCTTCTCCAAGATACAACAGACTATTGCCACCCACATTCCCTTCCACACCTGATTCTACTTGGATGACATACGTATAAGATAAAAGTTCTCAAGGTGGGGCCTCAAATCCTTATGTCGAACAAATAGAACACTTATCCACTTGAAGCACATAGACCAGCCACGTTGCTTTAAAGTTAAAGTTAGTGGCCCACGCATCCTCCTGAAATCTTACATCCCTTCCGCATCCAACTTTCCAAACAATGACTTTTTGGAACTAACCATCATCTTCACCCTCCTCGCACACCTTACGTACATCTCTCCACCACCACGATTGATATTTCAAATGAGCTCGGCTTCTCCCAAGTTCCGAGTCATATTTGGATACAAGAATATATTTCCATTTCCCTTTCTCATCACTCCTCATCCACCATTTCCATTTCGCCAGAAGAGCAAAGTTAAAATTTCTGGTATCTCTTAAATTCTCCATCTGCTGGTATGCAAATTCTGCCATTAATCTCAATATTCCATCTTTACCCGTTACAAAGTCTTTAGCCTGATCGGTGCCTAGCAATTCCACAATACGTTTCAGACTAGGATCCTCTAATTGTTCAATCAAAACTGGTTCGCCCTCCTGGTTCCAACAATAAGGGAATTCTGCATTTCCTCCCATACAAAGCTTCATACAATTACTGTCTTCAAATCTCCATAACAATACTACCACTGCCGATTCTGAATCATAAGTAGAATAATTTCTCTCATGAAATTTGAGTTGCATTGAACATATGCAACTCCTGTCTTCTCTTGTATTCAGACACAATTCGAACTTTGATGTGAGGCATCATACTAAGCAAAATCTGGTTTTATCCAGATTTCAGATAAAACTTTGAGAACACTGAAGTTCCATCTAACTGATCCCTCAAATCATCAATTACGGGTAGAGGATAGTTGTCCTGGATGGTCAACTTATTCAACTTCCTGTAGTCCCTACACAGTTGAGGTTCTTCCTCTTCCTTTTTAACCAACAACGCTGGAAACTCCAAGGAGATATATTGGGCTTGACTAACTGCGTCTCTAACAACTCTTCCACTTATTTTCTTCAATTTAATCAACTCGGCTGAACTTTGGAAACACTATCTTTCGTTGAGCTTAACCTTTGGAAACGTGATTGACAGATCACTAATCCCTTTTCTGGAATAACATCCAATTCATCTCCTACATACTCATCATAAACTAGTGTCCAAATTTCGAATCACATACTGCTTTCAAATCCAAATCAATTAAACAACATCCATCCCACGTGAGACTTTCTCTCTCATCCAAGCAATTTCTCCGCCTGTTGCTTTTCAACAATTTTCTTTGCCTAACTGTAACTTTAAACACAATTAAGATATTTCATCTTTCCCCTTTCCCGAAATCATTGATACATCTCAAGATGATATAATCATCTTGTAAACTTATTCTCTACCAAATCTCAAATTTCCATTTTAAGCCTTGTGTCCAGCTAGAGCCATCTTATGTTGTGTTACTGACACTAACACCTTCCAAGTTCCAGATCAAAGAAAATTCCTACGTTCATCTTGGAACTTAACTCCAGTACTCCCTATAGAAGCACGTGCTTAAATCTTAAAACCCTCAATATACTGTTGATTTACTCTACATGTCTTATATCTATCTGAAATTAAATCATGGTGCAACTAAATCTATCTTGCACTTGCTTTACACTTATTGGGTAACTATCCATTCACCAATTTCTTCTCTTCAGGGCAGGAGGTCGCCTTAAAGATTTTCTCGAACTCTCCGACCCACTGATCTGCTTGATCAAGGTTAACATTCCCACTGAACTTGGGTGGATTGTGCCTCATGAACTCGGTCAGTCCCATCTGTTCCTGAGGCTGACCGACGTTGGGGCTGTTGCAGCCGATCTGGCGGTCTCCTAATGTTGCAGCGTAGCTTGGTGATTCTGAGACATCGCCGTATTCTGCTGCTGGATGGCACTCACCATCATCCCAATGGCCTTGGCGATGTGGCCCATTTCCGAAGAAGATTGGGGAGAGGTAGGAGGTCTACGGGTCATCTTCCTTCGTTCTCAGATTTTGAAACCACTAGTTTCTATATTCCCTACTACTATAAGAATGAAATCGATAAGAAATCAATTCATTCAAGGGGGTAACATCTAGACCTTACAAAGGTCAGCATCTCAAAGTCATCAAGAATTTGAGCTCATCAACAGAATCATAATGCTTATAACATCAAGCATAACACCAGAACAACTACTGGTATGCAGTCATCAATCCAATCAACCATTTTCAATCAATTACAAAGACACTCAAGAGAATGAAATAGCTCACACCAGAATTCAATATGTGCTAAACATCAAACCTTTAGAATTAAGATTGAGAATCATCTCGATCCAGTTATGAGCGTGCACCCTCACTACTTTATCAAGATCCTTTCATTCTTAATACTAAAATTTTCAGTTAGAGCATATATTCACTAAAGCACACACAAAATTTCAATACAAAAATGTTTGAAACCTTTCACTATAGTTTTTATTTAAAACTCAAATAAATTTTATGAGCAGAAGAAACACAATGGATCCACAGCCCTCAGGTCATCCTAAGGACGAACTGCTCTGATACCATTAATGTAACATCCCGCCAAATTACTTTTCATAAATATAAAATGAAATAAAGGTAAAACAAAAATATTTAAGTGAACATACGTATTTATATAAAATGAAGTTGCTCCTTACAGGGAGTTTAATACATAACCGGTCAATTTTTCCAAAACTTAAAAAAAATACAGCCAAATAAATTGAAACCGGCGGTCTCCCTACATAAACCGGCGATCTCCGATCAGAAGACCCAAAACAGCCGATCTGCTATCAGAACAGAAATCAGGCGATCACCACATAGAGACAGAAACAGGCGATCTCCTTCCGGCGACCACTCACTAAGGAGCTCTACTTCCTGGAAGATCATCTGCTCCCGTGTAAAATACACGATCATCACAGTTTTAAGAGAAAACAGCCACATAACAATACAAAGGGTAAGCTAGATATTTTTAAAACTTTAAATTATAAACTGGACAACCAACGTAGATCAGCCTTTTTAAACATTCACAAGAGTCCATCACTTTCTCATTCATATCACACAACCATCAAGTGTCTATCAACAATTTCTCAACATTATTCACGTCAGACTTCCACTGACTCATCACATCATAGACACTTGACACTACTTCCGGAAGACTCGTGCGTTGAACTTAGCATCCAGAGACATGCACCTGTCATACTTCATTGGCTGTAATGTTTCCACAGCCATGCGCATCAACACAATCTCGATCTCAATTTCATCACTCTCACAGTATGACAGGGTTAATCCATATAACAGGCCGAGCTCGTTCTTTTTCACACGACTCACCCATTCATATGAACCTCCTTCGACTCTCACCAACTGAATAACTTCCTCTATGTGATTCCATTATCTCAGCAGAGTCAGGATCACCTCATTCACAGGATACTCACAGATCAATACACTTCATAACCAAATCTCAACGCGGTATTTCCTTTCCTGAAAATACTATGTCTTGATCCCACATTCACGACATTCCACACATCATATAACACTTAAATGAATGATTCCAATCACAACAACAATCATTCCATGGCTCATATCTTCGAATATCACATCTAAATCTCAAACAGTTTTCAAACAACACCAAAAACAGGGGAGTTCGAAAAACAACGCCAAAACCGGCGATCACGTCCAAAACGGGGGATTTTGAAATTTGTATTTAAAACCGGCGATCACGTCGCCCAAACACATAAGAACAGAACATCATGAAAAAGGGGTTTAAAACCGGCGACCACGTCGCCCAAACACATAGAACAGAGAATCACGAAAAAGAATATGAAACCGGCAACCACGTCGCCCTCACTTCAGAAACAGCTAATCTACGGCTTTTATTGAAAATAAAGCTAGCTTCCCTTACCTGGACTTGCGCAAAACACCAAGAGCTCCAAAACCCACCGAGCTTAAAGGATGCCTTGGCTCTGTTTTAGCGTCTGGTTTGTAGAACTTGCAGAGAACCTCCCAGGTGCTCTATGGCAGTCGTCGATAGCCAAGCAGGAACGTGATAGGGCCTGAATCGCAGAGTGAAGGAGAGAAAAGAGAAGAATGAAGGTGAGCTCACTCTTTCACTCTTGAACCACTGAAAACGTTCTTCTTCCTCTCAGAAGTGGGTTTTTGTATCTTAAACCAACTTGCCCCCCAAAAGCCGCTGCCACCACCCACTCTGCAGGGAAGTTTGCGTGTACGCTTCCCTGAACAGTACCACCACGCGTGACTCTGCGCATGCCAACATTCTGAGGTCACTATTCTGAACCACCCTTTTTGTCTACGTGTCGCGCGTGCAGTACGTCTCCTGCTGAGAGCCTGGGTCCCACCTCATCTGTGTGAAACTCGACATCGCGCGATAACCTTCCACCGATGACCGCTCGCGCGATGACTATCCACTGATGTCTCATACTAGCGGACGACCGATGTCTCTCCCTGGAAGACGACCGATGTCTCTCTCTGGGAGGCGACCGATGTGCCTCTCATACCGGCGATGACTGATGTGCCTCATCCCGGTGATGACTGATTCCTCACACTGGCAGACAACCGATGTCTCACCCTGGCAGACCACCGATGTCTCTCCCTGGCAGACCACCGATGTCTCACCCTGGAAGACAACCGATGTCTCAACCTGGCAGACCACCGATGTGTCTCCCATCCTGGTTGATGACCGATGTTCCTCTCATCCTGTTGGCGATCTCTTATCTCGCCCTTGTGTGTGACGAGAACACATCGCCTTACTCTGCTCACCGATGTCATATCGTCACACCTTGCTGAAGGTTCTCCATCCCACTATGTTACGTCCAAGGTATTACCTCCACATGGCTTGGTGACATCGGTAGCTTCACATTTCCAAAAGTAGATCAGCACTACTCCTCGTGCTCCCATGCATGCAACACTAAGGATGACTTCTTATGCTCAAGCATAGAGCTTTGCATGCACAGCGTATCTAAGGCTTAACCCTCACCTTGATACGCGTGGTTGTTGGAACCCACTCTAGTTGATCCAGTATCTTGACCACATACTGAGTGCACTTTCGGCGATCATGTCTCCTCTAGGCGACAGGCGATTATGTGCCAGAGAAGTCGGAGATCGCTTCCACCTTCAAGAACGGCGGTCTCGTACTTCTAAGCTACACTTTCCTTCCTTTTCTCTTCTTGATCCACATGTCAGCCGACCGACCCCTACCAGCTTACCCCAGACCTTGGGCGACGTCCGATGTCCGACTACTACGAAACTTTATTTACCAACTCTTTGTGTTTTAAATAATAACATCTTCTGAAATTACTTAAATATAACACTTTTATTCCAATTAAAGTTTCTAGGTCCTTACACAAGGGATCTCGAATAATTAGTCTTTATTATTGAATTAAGCTAGTGTTAATACCTGATACAAGAAGAGGGAGATAAGGATTTTCAATATATATCAGAGAACACCCAAGAAGAGAAGACAAATTACTCACTGGTAAAGAGTACATTTATTCTTGATCACACTGAGTATTCTAGATCTAAGATCGCCAGGACCTTTGTCTGAGACAACTATATATGTACAAAGTATGAATGTAGATTTGATTTCACGTTTTATATTAATACTTTTTATAATATGTTTTTTATTTATTTGTAATAAATAATAAATTGTTTTTTAAGTTTTTCTTGTAATTGTTATATTTGTAATAAATTTTATTTTCTACAAAATACTTTAATTTTGGATTAAAACCATATGGAACTGTGAGTGAAAAATCCAATTTATCTACGGAAGAATTCCGTAGGTAACAGCAAAAATCTGTAGGTAAAACAACCATAAGTAATGCATCATAAGTAATTCAATATACTTTTTTGTTAAAATTTTAATTATTATTTGAATCTTTTTTTTTAATTTTCAATTATTATTTACAAATATTAATTTTTTACCAACTTTTATGATTATTATTGACAATTATTATTTATACTATAACAATTATAATTAAAGTTTAACTGCAACAGGTGGGACTCGAAGCCAAGTTCCTTAAGGAATGTCTAAAGAAGCTTTAACCATTACACTAGTCAAGTTTTGTTGTCATGTTATGATTATTATTATACTTATTAGTATGATTATCAATATTAAAATAATTAATAAAATAAAAATTAATAGTATTATTCTTATATTTAATATCATTATTATATTTTAATATTATTAAATATTATTAATAATTTTAAATATTATTAATATTTTATTAAATATTATTAATTATTATTAATATTTTATTATTAATATTATTAAATATTATTAATATTATTAAATATTATTAATTTTATTAAATATTATTAAATATTATTAAATATTATTAATATTATGAAATATTATTAATATTATGAAATATTATTAATATTATGAAATATTATTAATATTATGAAATATTATTAATATTATGAAATATTATTAATATTATGAAATATTATTAATATTATGAAATATTATGAATATTATTAATATTATTAAATATTAATAACATTATTAAATATTATTAATAGTGTCAATATTATTAATATTATAAATAATATTAATTTTGTTAATATTTTTATTAATGGTATTTATATTATTAATGTTATTATTACTAATATTATTAATTTGTTAATATTAATACTATTAATATTACTAATACTATTATTATTATTCATATTATTTGTTCTTGCCGGTTGACTCTCTTGTCGGTTGATGTAACATCCCTCCAAATTATTTTGAAATAAATATAAAATGATATAATGAAAGTAAGGGTGACAAATAGATTCTATGAACAAAATATTATATATATGAAATGAAGTTGCTCCTCTTAGGGAGTTTAATACAAATTCGGTCAAATTTTCCAGAAACATAAACAAAATACAATAAAAAAAACAAAGCAGGCGATCTCCTATCGGAAGAAACCGATCTCCTATCGGAGGAGCCAAAACAGCCGATCACCTATCAGGACAGAAAAAAAAAAACAGGCGATCACCCGATAGAGGCAGAAACAGGCGATCACCCGATAGAGACAGAAAACCGGCGATCTCCTCCTCGGCGATCACTCACTAAGGAGCTCTACTTCCTGGAAGATCATCTGCTCCCGTGTAAAATACACGATCATCACAGTTTTAAAGAGAAAACCACAGAAACAAAACACGCAGGGTATGTAACATCCCGCCAAGGTAATACATACATACAGGTATAATGAAATTAAGTGTAATCAGATAATATTGAAGAGAATAACATGATAATATATATATTTGAAATGAAGTTGCTCCTCTTAGGGAGTTTAATACATAAACGAAATCAAATGTTTTTCGAAATTTAAAGAAAACAATCAAATACAGCAAGACCGGCGGTCTCCATACATAAAACCAGCGATCACCAGAAGTCCCCAAAAATAGGCGACTTGCTAGCCAGACATAAAATCGGCGATCTCATAACAGACGACCTCAAAACAGGCGATCTGATAGTAGGGCAAAATCCGGCGATCACCACCGAGAGGTGGAAATGGGCGATCTCAGCCCTCGGCGACCACCCATTAGGGAGCTCTTCTTCCTGGAAGATCATCTGCTCCCGTGTAACAATTACACGATCATCACAGTTTTGAGAAAACAACCACAATAACAGATAAAAAGGGTAAGCTAGCCATTTTAAAGAGAGTTTAGAATAAGGCATTAAAATCATGAACATAATAGAGCAAGGTAAAACATTTTTCAAATATCTATGTAAAACGTAGAGCTACTCATCTCATTCACCTGATCGCCCAAAATCACACTTCACAACATTCACCCATAGTCATTCCATTTCACAATACAGCATCAAGTGTCTATCAATATTCAAGTTTCTCATTTCACCATTTCACATGTCAGACTTTCCACTGACTCACAAAGCATAGACACATGACACTACTTCCGGATTGACTCATGCATTGATTAGACTCGGAGATTTGCACCTGTCACACTGCCCACTGTGGAATCACACACATCCACAGGGTCGCCGTGAAATCTTACACATTCACCAGCGTACGATGAATCTCAACACATCACCATACAGCATGACAAGGTTAATCCACAAGACAGGTGGAGCTCGTTCTGTTTCACACGAGGCGCCCATCATGGACAGGTGGAGCTCGTTCTGTTTCACACGAGGCGCCCATCCTGGATAGGTGGAGCTCGTTCTGTTTCACACGAGGCGCCTATCACATGGACCTCCTTCGACTCTCACCAACTGAGTAACTTCCTCTATGTGATTCCATTATCAGCAGAGTCAGGATATCTCGTTAGGAATCACCGATCAATGCACATCTAACATGGTCTTACACGGTATTTCCTTTCCTGAAAATACTATGCCTCGACCCCACATTCACAACATTCAACATATCATGCCACACTTAAAGGAATGATTTCAATCACAGCAAAACTCAATCCAAGGTTCTTATTTTCGAATATCCCATTTAAATCTCAAGCAGTTCTCAAAACAACATCAAACACAAGGAGTTCGCAAAACAGCGCCAAAACCGGCGATCTAGTTCAAAATATGGTATTTCGAAGGCTGTGTTTAAAACCGGCGACTACGTCGCCCAAGCACACAAACCAAGCATTTCACGTAGTTGAAAACGAAAATGGCGACCACGTCGCCCTCACTTCAGAAAAAGCTACACTATGGCTTGTATGGAAAAGAGGTCTAGCTTCCCTTACCTGGACTTGCGCAACCACTTAGAGTTCCGAAACCCAACAAAGCTTGAAGAACGCCTTGGCTCTGTTCTTGTGTCTGGTTTTGAAGAGCTTGCAGAGAACCACCCAAGTGCTCCAATGGTGGCTGTCGCTCGTCGTATTCCCGCGTGAAGGTGTACTAGAATCGCAGTGCGAAGGAGAGAATGGAGGAGAAGGGAGATAAACGCACCCTTTAGCTCTGGAACCACAGCAACGTTTCTTTCCTTCTCCCTCAGAAATGGGTTTTTGCATCTTAAGCTGACTTCTCCACAAAAACCGCTGCCACCACCCACTCTGCAGGGAGTTTGCGTGTACGCTTCGCTGAACAGTACTACTAAGCGTGCCTCTGCGCAGGCTACGCTCTGAGGTCACTATTCTGAACCACTCTTTTGTCTACGTGGCGCGCGTGCAGAACATCTCTTGCTGGGAGTCTGGGGCCCACGTTCTCTGGGTGTAACTCAACGTCGCGCGATGACCTTTCGCCGATGACTACCAGCTCGAAGAGAAACCACCGATGACCTCTCGCGCGAAGACGATCAACCGATGACCTCTCGCGCGAAGGCTAACAACCGATGACCTCTCGCGCGAAGGCTAACAACCGATGACCTCTCGCGCGAAGGTTAACAACCGATGACCTCTCGCGCGAAGGCTAACAACCGATGACCTCTCGCGCGAAGGCTAACAACCGATGACCTCTCGCGCGAAGGCTAACAACCGATGACCTCTCGCGCGAGGGCTAGCAACCGATGACCTCTCCCCCTGATGATGCCCGCATGCCCCTCGCGCCCAGGCGATCCTGCATGCCTTGCGCCCTGGCGATGCTCGATGACACATCGCCATGCCTTCCTTGAGGTCCTTCATTCCACTATGTTACGTCTAAGGTATCTTCTCCACATGACTCGGTGACGTCGGTGGCTTCATATTTCCAAGAGTAGATCAGCACTTCTCCTCGTTCTTCCATGCATGCTACACTAAGGGTGATCTCTTTCGCTCAAGCATAGAGTTCGCATGCACAGCGCATCTAAGGTTTAACCCACACCTTGATACGCGTGGCTGTTGAAACCCACTCTGGTTGATCCAGGATGGTGACCACCTACTACGTGCATTTTCGGTGATCATGTACAACCTACTCGACAGGCGATCATGACCCAGGTCAAGGGCGACGTCCGATGTCTGCCACTACGAAACTTCATTTACCAACTTTGTATTTTAGATAATGACACCTTCCGAAATTATTTAAATATACCACTTTTATTCCAATTTAATTTTCCAGGTCCTTACAGGGTAAGCTAGATATTTTAAAGAGAGTTTAAATCATGAACATGACAATCAAAGTAAAACAAGTTTCAAAATATCCATGTAAAACGTAGAGTTGCTCATATCATTCTCCTGATCGCCCAAAATCACACATTTCACAACATTCACCCATAGTCATTCCATTTCACAATACAGCATCAAGTGTCTATCAATATTCAAGTTTCTCATTTCACATGTCAGACTTTCCACTGACTCACCACACAAGACACTTGACACTACTTCCGGATTGACTCGTGCGTTGATTAGACTCAGAGATCTGCACCTGTCATACCACACCACTGTGAAATCCACACAGGGTCGCTGTGAATCCACACAGCATGCGCATATATCATCTCAATGTTACCATAGTTCTCCTGGTATGACAGGGTTAATCCATAGGACAGACGGAGCTCGTTCTTTTTCACACGAGACGCCCATCTTATAGACCTCCTTCGACTCTCAACAACTGAGTAACTTCCTCTACGTGATTCCATTACCTCAGCAGAGTCAGGATATCCCCTTAGGAATCACCGATCAATGCACCTACCACAAGATCTTACACGGTATTTTCTTTCCTGAAAATACTATGCCTCGATCCCACATTCACAGCATTCAAAGACATCATGCTACACTTAAAAGAATGATTTCAATCACAGCAATAGCCATTTCAAAGGATTCATATTTTCGAATATCTCATGTAAATCTCAAGCAGTTCTCAAAACAACATCAAACACAAGGAGTTCGCAAAACAGCGCCAAAACCGGCGATCTAGTTCAAAAACAGGGTGTTTCGAAGACTGCATTTAAAAACCGGCGACCACGTCGCCCAAACACGTAAAACAGAGCATTTCGAAAAGAAACAGAGAACCGGCGACCACGTCGCCCTCACTTCAGAAACAGCAAACTATGGCTTGTATGGAAAAAGAGGTCTAGCTTCCCTTACCTGGACTTGCGCCAACACCAGGAGCTCCGAAACCCAACGAAGCTTGAACGACGCCTTGGCTCTGTTTTTGCGTCTGGTTGAAGGACTTGCAGAGAACCTCCCAGGTGCTCTAATGGTGGCCGTCACTCGTCGTACTCTCGTGTGAAGGTGCTAGAATCGCAGTGCGAAGGAGAGAATGGAGGAGAAGGGAGATAAACGCACCCTTTAGCTCTGGAACCACAGCAACGTTTCTTTCCTTCTTCCTCAGAAATGGGTTTTTGCATCTTAAGCTGACTTCTCCACAAAAACCGCTGCCACCACCCACTCTGCAGGGAGTTTGCGTGTACGCTTCGCTGAACAGTACACCTAAGCGTGCCTCTGCGCAGGCTAACACTCTGAGGTCACTATTCTGAACCACTCTTTTGTCTACGTGGCGCGCGTGCAGAACATCTCTTGCTGGGAGTCTGGGGCCCACGTTCTCTGGGTGTAACTCAACGTCGCGCGATGACCTTTCGCCGATGACTACCAGCTCGAAGAGAAACCACTGATGACCTCTCGCGCGAAGACGATCCACCGATGACCTCGCGCGAAGACTACCACCGATGACCTCGCGCGAAGACAACCACCGATGACCTCGCGCGAAGACTACCACCGATGACCTCGCGCGAAGACTACCACCGATGACCTCTTCCTGGCGAACGACCGATGTTTTCCTCTGGGAGACAACCGATGTCTTCCCTGGCGACGCCCTCATAACTCTCGCGCCTTGGCCACGTCCACATGCATCGCGCCCTGGCAATGCCCGCGTGCCTCGCGTCCGCGCGATGCCTGCATGCCTCTCGCGCCCGCGCGATGCCTGCATGCCTCTCGCGCCCGCGCGATGCCTGCATGCCTCTCACGCCCGCGCGATGCCTGCATGCCTCTCGCGCCCGCGCGATGTCCACCTGGCGCTCATGTGTAGCAGGCGACCGGCGACCTCGTAGCCTTCTAAACTTAACTTTTCTTCCTTTACTCTTCTTGATCCACACATCATCCGACCGACTTCTACCAGCTGACCCCAGATCTTGGGCGACTTCCGAGGTCCAGCTACTACGAAACTTCATTTACTAGCTCTTTGTATTTTAAATAATGACTTCTTCTGAAATTATTTAAATATACCACTTTTATTCTAATAAAATTTTCTGGGTCCTTACAGTTGACTGTATGACAATCACACGCCTCCTTTCCTCACCTTGAACTATGCTTTGCTGTCTTGAAACAATCTGCACTTGCAAGACGAAAAGGGGCGCCCTAGAGGCTGTTTGCACTCCGACGCTTAAGTCAAAACTAGGGTAAGCACACCAAGTGTATTGAGTAACTGTGTTTAGGGTTTGAAACTGCGTACCATTGTGAAGTATTTTACTACCCTTTATATAGTCTAGGGTTTCCTCTACGCCGCTACCCATATTTAGGCTTTACTGGAATACCCTTGCGCCGCTATCACCCAGACTTAGGGTAATCTAGCACCTAAGGTTTCCTTAACTGGAGTGCAAACTTTAACAGAATGGCCACCTGGGTACCCCCTCGTGCACCTAGTCTCTGGGGCCACCTGTTCTGGGAGTGCCTTCACTGTTCACGTGCCATGCATGTAGCTTCACTGGGAAACCCTAGTTCTGATGAGTACTCGACCCCTCAGGACTCTGCACCTGTTCTGTGCTTTCCCTGCCACACGCATAAGCTATTCGTGATTTAGGCCTCTCCCTACCTCTAGGCATTTTACTGATAACTGATCTTCTTTCGGGACTCACATCAGATGTTCTAGTTCTGTTGTACCCAAGACCGATGTCACGTCGTCCCACTCAGTTGTCGAGGACTCACCCCTCTGCTGAGGGACGAGGACACATCAGTCCACACTGGTGATCAACACGCTGACGACTAATCATCCCACTAGTCCATTCCACCTATGGGGTCCATCCCACGTGGCTTTGGCCCATGCTGTGGGACCCAGCTGACATGGCTCACCATTACTAGTGTTCTCGGTGTCCGAGAATTGGTCGATACATTATTGATATAATACTAATTATATTATTTATATATTATATTAATATTATTATTTTATAATATTAATAATATGTATATGTTCTTCCCCGTTGACTCGGCCGTCGATTGACTTCGATGACTGGTTCTGGCTCTACCTATCTCCGCTAGAAACTATGTCTTCCTTGGTTGTTTGGATGTTGTTCGTGTGAAACAGAGGGCGCCCTTACGGCCGATCACACTCCTACGATCAAGTTAGTAAGGACTTATGAAAGAATAAGAAACAAAGAGCTTCAGTATTCAAAAAGTGTATTCAAAATTGCATACCTTCACCTGGGACCTTAAGCCCCGTTTATAGAGTGCCGCTAGGTTACCTCTAGCGGTAACAACTTCTGTTACGAGAATCTTATCTCGAGTAAGGACATATTCAAAGGGAGAAGATCCCGCTTCAGTGTGTGTAATCTTAACAGCATAGCGGCGCAGAATCTGAGTCCAAACGCGTGGCCCATCATCTTGGCCCAATAACCAAGCTGAGTTGCCTAACGTAGGCGCCGATGTCCAAAGTCCTCTCTGCGAGTTTTGGTCCACTACACAAGCCCCCCAGTCTCGAGCTGAATTGGTTTCAGTGAAGAAACTAAGTTGCTCGCCAATGGTGACTTACGTGTCTTCGTGAATGGGGTCTTCCTAGTAATTACCTTTCTTATGTAGCCTTCAAAACAATTTCCAATACTCTGTATATATGTATGAACAATTTATTCATGCCATTATGCTTTCCCTTTTCATAGCTTGACTAGCACATGGATAATGCATGCTTTCTAATAGCCACGACTACCATGCCTTAATTAGCTAATGACAATGTGTTCGATTACCTTATACTAAAATAATGCAAATATCATGACGCAACAACAAATCCAAACACAACAGGATAATTTACAATGCATTTCAAGAAATGGACGTAACTAACTATCTTGACAAGATAATTTTTCAGATTTAATGTGACAAGTTACCGTACTCTTGACATAATCATCTTTAGGACGACCTGTACCTCATGGCTGTAAAGGGCGTCTCACTTTACCTTTCCTTCACACATCCCTCCTTCAAGGTAGGGATGCCTAACTTGGGCGTGTGATTCTCTCCTCAAGTCTAATCCAAACATTTCCTATGCCGATGTGGGTTACACTGTATCCCCTTACCTGCACTCTCAGGGCGTGGAGTCTTTACCAAGGCAGGTCGACGTCCCCGATTTGAACAATTTCAGTTACAAAAGACAAATTTCTTTGACACACCTGAGCTCATAGTTTTGCTGAGACAGGGTCACTTTCCTTTCCAGGCTCAAACCAAACCAAGGCGAGCTATGATTCAGGGGTACCCCACACATCCCTCCTTGAGGATGAGGATGGTTGACTGGGGTGTCGATTCTCCCTTCAGGTCTATTCCAAGCTGGGTTACTCTGTACCCATTACCTGCATTCTCAGGGCGAGGAGTCTTTATCAAGACAAGTCGACGTCCCTAGTTTAAACAATTTCAATTACGAATTCCCTTGATACACCTGAGCTTAGTGTTTCACCGAGATAGGGACATTTTCCTGGTCCAGGCTCAAACTAAAATGACAGCGAGCTATAATCAGGGGCATACACGCTCGAAATTTTGCTGGGCGAAAGGTCTGTGCACCTGAGTTGCTATGTACCCGTTCAAAGGCTCGAGCCACAGCGGCTGCGACTTGAGAGTCGCAATGTACCTGTTCAATGGATCAGACCACAGCGGTGGCGAGCAACGACTCGAGAGTGGCAATTTACCTATTCGATTGCTCGAGCCACAACAGTGACGAGCTGCGACTTGAGAGTCACAATGTAGTTGTTCAATGGCTTAGATCACAGTGGTGGCGAGCGGCGACTTGAGAGTCACAATGTACCTGTTCGATTGCTTGAGCCACAACGGTGGCGAGCTACGACTTAAGAGTCACAATGTACCTATTCAATGTCTCAGACCACAGTGGTGGCAAGCGGCGATCAGAGAAGAAGAGTATAATGGCTCGAGCCACAACGTTGGCGAGCTGTAACTTGAGAGTTGCTATGGACTTGTTCGATTGCTCGAGCCACAACAGTGGGGAGCTGCGACTTGAGAGTCGCAATGTACATGTTCGATTGCTTGAGCCACAATAGTGGGGAGCTGCGACTTGAGAGTCGCTATGGACCTGTTCTATTGCTCGAGCCACAATGGTGGTGAGCTGCGACTTGAGAGTCGCTATGGACCTGTTCGAGGGCTCAAGCCACAACGATGGCGAGCTGCAACTTGAGAGTTGCTATGGACCTGTTCGTTCCCAAACTTGGAATAGTTCGAAGGGGGGAATTACCTTATCTGAAATAGAACTTGAGGCTTGTTGCGTTCCCTACTCGAGGAATGGTTCCGCTGTCTTAACTTTCCAGCCGATAGGCTTTGTCGTCCAACACTTCTATGACCCTGCATGGTGTAAAAGTTTGGTGGTGTACTGCTGATGGCCTTCACATGTTGAGCTCTCCTTGGATGTTGAAGATGGTGCGGAAGCAATGGTTGAAATGAGCAAGACCCTCCTAGGAGTGATGGTGATCGTGAAGGTGCATGAAGTGTATGAAAATGAGAGAGGTTTGGCCAACTCTCTTTGGTGGTGAAGGAGTGAAGATTAAAACCATAAATCAAGAGATTTAGGCAAGGGAGTAAGTATGGCACAAATTTGGCAGCATAACTTTACTCAAATTAATCTTGAAAATACAAGGTGTAGGCTCCTCCTTTTATAGGCTAAGGAGGACCATAATGCAACCCTAATGCTAGCCAAATGAAATGTAAATGTGAAGCACATGGGCCACATGGAAAGTGTGAGCACATGGGGAGGGGTGTGTCTAGTTTGTAAGTTCACCCCCTCCATGGGCTTTCTAGAATAGTGGGAAGGTTAACTTCTCCTTAATTCTAATGTGCAGAAAAATAAACATTTGTCCACATGGCTATGCTATTTACACCCCAATTAAAGCTAAACTACATTTGATGGGCCTTCACGGAATATGTGCTAGTATGCCACTCTCCCATTCATAGCTTTGATCCAAGTCTTCTTGTCCTAGACGCTTCTAGCTTGGCCTTCTCGTCCTAGACGCTCCTAGCTTGTCTTAGACGCTCCTAGCTTGGTCTTAGACGCTCTTGACTTGGCTCTTGCCTTTCATGGAAGGTTGTGCTTGGCCCTCTTCCATCATCCCCTCCCTCTTGAAAAAGGATTTGTCCTCAAATCCCTTGCTTTGTCTTCAACTAGGGGGATGGATGGGGCTGGATGGTGTCCATCATCTCCTCCTCCTTTGAGAAGATCTATCCTCAGATCTACAGATTTGATCTCGGATAGCAGCCTATTGTTTCGGCAAGGCTTGTCCTCCCGGATCAAACGTCCACCTATGGAAATCATCAAACAAAGTAAAGGTGTTAGTGTGAGCAATTGGAGAGAACTTAATTGTATGAAGTTGCCATTTTTGTTTTTCTTTTGTTTTTGGCAACTTTGTACAATATTTCTCTTTTGATGGTTGTATGTGTTCTCTAATCCTCTTATGTATTTGAAAATTTTCAATATTGGTTACCTTTTCCTTAGGCACAATACCTTTAGGAAAGGGTAACAACTTAAAAAGCGAAAGAGGATTAAGTCCACATGCAATTTCAAATGTAGAAATATTAGTAGTCTTGTGGACTACTCCATTGTATGCATGCTCAAAAAGGATACTCATCCCAAGAATTGTGATTGTCTTTCATGATTTCTCTAGGCATAGTAAAAAGAGCTATGTTTTCAATTTTATTTTGACCATTCTTTTGAGGATAAAAATTTGAAGAGTACAACTTAATTTCAAGTTTTTCTAAAAGATTCCTCAAATGATGGTTTTCAAATTTTGGAGCTCTATCCAATACTATGCTTGAAGATAAACCATGAAGACTTGTCACTTCTATATAGAAGAGATTATCCATATCCATAAAAATGGAATCAAAACCTTTTGTTGTCCTAGGAAGCTCTAAGATAAAATTGAGGTTTATGCCTTCCCAAGGATCATTTGCAAAAGGTAAAGGAGTATAGAGTTCATGAGACATCACCTTAGGTGTATTTTTAAAACAAGAAATGTATCTAGGGTAATGTCTTTGAACATCTTTTCTCATGGGTGACAAAAGTTTTCCTTTTAAAAGCTCTAGAGTTTTATCAACTCTAATTTGGTCCATGAGTTCTCCTTCATGAAGAATTTTTCTCTTATGTGTAAAGATAGTCTCGTTGTTACAACCATTGTTTATGAGAAGTTGCACACTTGGCAATGGTTGTCTCAATAGGACATGACAAGTTTCTTTAGGCACTACTTCACATAAAAATTTGTTTTTGTAGATGCTTGTAAATAACTTGACATTCACTTGGTGATATCCTAGCACATATGAGAAATAATCCACTTTATCTTTATCTATGCAAGCTTCTTTTAAAGACTCTTTTTTTGTTACTATGCTTGCAAGTGTTCCTTTACAAAAGGAAAGGCTAGGTTGTTCAACAAGACGCATATTTTCAAAGGTATTTTTAAATCTTTTGTCTTGTTGAATGACCTTGTGAGAAGGAACACTATTCTCCCACGCCTTTTGTTTCTCAAGGGTCTTCTCATGCTTTTCTTTTTCTTTTTCTTTTTCTTTAGCTTCCCTTTCGGCTTCCTCTCTTTTCTTTTGTATCTTTCTTTCCTTTCTTTCTTTATGGGAAGCAAACAATTTTTCTACCCTCATTTCCCAATCTAGGCAAGTTTCTATATTTTCTTTTCCATGGGAATGGGGTAGGTCTACCCTAACCTTTCTTGGGCTTTCTTGTTCTTTTCTATCTCTTCTATGTCTTCCCTCCCCAAAAGAATCATGCTTTTTAGAGATAGATGCATGAGAAGGTAATTTTTTTGAAATGTGAGACTTCTCATCCTTTGATTTAGTCAATTCATTAGTTTTGGCCTCATTCTCCAATTGTCTATATGAAATGTGTTGTACGTCCTTGGAGAGTTGTTTCAAAAGAGATTTTATGGACCTTACATCACTTTCAATGGACTTGGAAGAGTGAGTACACATGACTAGAACTTTGTGTATAGAAATGTTTTACTTTTAAGAAAGAAGAGGAAAGTTAATGAAGGTAGCTTTCCAGGTAAGAGAGGTGAGTCACAATGGACTACTTAAATACCAAGTCTTGCCTTAGCCAAAAACTATCCCTCCAAAACCTTTACACAAGTCCTTCTTTAGGTAAAACACTTAGAACACAATGAGGATGAAGAAATCAAATTTTTAATGCAAGAAAACAATGCAAGCTATCAAAGCCTTAAACAAGATTAAACAAGAAATTAACGAAGTGATTAAAGCAAGTTGGTTCAATTAAAGCAATTAATAAAAACAAAATTAAGCTAGACGGCCCTAGGTGAGGCTTCTTGGACACTTGGAGCCCTTGAAGACACACTCACCGACTAATTGCGTGATTAACAAGTAATTAACACAAGCAAGATTGAAAAGAAATTAAATGACACTCCCTTTGTTGCTTTTACTATTTGCACCCTTTTTGTTGTTCTTCTAGTTGCACTCCTTTTGTTGCTTTTCTACTTGTTGGGCCTTCCAAAGTGTGTGGTGTATTTGTAGTATGGTGTTTGTTGCTGCCCTTTGCCTTTGTTCCTCTTGGAATTAGGTCAATAAAATCTTCAATCCAGCACCTATTAAGCAAGCTAGACTCCCCTCAAGTCAAATTCTCACTCAACAAGTACTAATTGATATTTAATCCACCAACAAGCTTAGAGGCCAAAGAAAGAAAGCAAGAAACAAATTAATTTGAAAAACAGTACCACACAAATGAAATTTAAATGTGACACAACTAGAAAGAGTTCAAATGAAATTAGACAAGCAAATAAAAGGTACTCAAATAATGGATGACACACAAAAAGGAACCTAGGAATAGCACTAGATTTGATTTAAAAACCAAAAAAACAGCACCACAGAAAAGCACGAATTGTTGTGGTCCAGAAAGCGTATCTTTAAAAGATTTATGCTGAGCTGACCCTTTTGTATTTGCTTCTGAAAATTGAGACACAATCAGAACAAGATCTTAACAAACTTTTGGCGTTGGTTTCACTCCAAACGCATGTACCAATTAATTTTGGTAAATTTTATAAAATCAGTGCTCAGAGCTGCCAGCTGGAACGTCAGGATTGCACACTTTTTTTGTAATATTTATCTTTTTTTTTCTATTTCTTTTTTTCAGATGGTTCTTTTTTTGTCTTTTTGCTAACACCTCAAATTTGTGAAATCCAGAGGCTCAGAAATTTTTGATGATGTATGTAATTTTCATAAGACAAAACAGTCAGCACAGAAATGTGAAAACAGGGGTTCTGAAAACTGGAATGAAAAACAGAATGATATACCTCAAAAACACAATGGAGTTAATATGATGGAATTTGTGTGGATCTAACACACAAATAAGAACTCAAACTAAAATTAAAAATGCACCAAAGGATCAACACAAAACAGATTTCAGATCAAACATTCAGACCAAAAACAAGAAACAAATAAATCAAAAAGAGTACTACTAGGATTTGATGACAAATATGGAAACACATGACTTAGACAAAACTTATGGATTCATAAAATGAAAAGACACAAGAACATCATATGACCCAAATGAAATTTCAAGCAAGACTCAAATACCTAAAAATAAAAACAGCAACACAAATATATCAAGAATCCTACACAAAATTGAAAATAGATGTTCAAGCACAAGTTTGAACAAACCCACCAAATGAAATGAATAAACAAGCATTCAAATCATATTAAAACACAAAAAACAGCAAGACAACTTGGAATAAAGATGAACAACTTGGAGAAAAGAAGAACTCAAAAAGAAAATGAAAAGAGATACTCATCTTTGAAGAACCATAGCTCTAGATACCAAATGATGGCCTTCACATGTTGAGCTCTCCTTGGATGTTGAAGATGGTGCGGAAGCAATGGTTGAAATGAGCAAGACCCTCCTAGGAGTGATGGTGATCTTGAAGGTGCATGAAGTGTATGAAAATGAGAGAGGTTTGGCCAGCTCTCTTTGGTGGTGAAGGAGTGAAGATTAAAACCATAAATCAAGAGATTTAGGCAAGGGAGTAAGTATGGCACAAATTTGGCAGCATAACTTTACTCAAATTAATCTTGAAAATACAAGGTGTAGGCTCCTCCTTTTATAGGCTAAGGAGGACCATAATGCAACCCTAATGCTAGCCAAATGAAATGTAAATGTGAAGCACATGGGCCACATGGAAAGTGTGAGCACATGGGGAGGGGTGTGTCTAGTTTGTAAGTTCACCCCCTCCATGGGCTTTCTAGAATAGTGGGAAGGTTAACTTCTCCTTAATTCTAATGTGCAGAAAAATAAACATTTGTCCACATGGCTATGCTATTTACACCCCAATTAAAGCTAAACTACATTTGATGGGCCTTCACGGAATATGTGCTAGTATGCCACTCTCCCATTCATAGCTTTGATCCAAGTCTTCTTGTCCTAGACGCTTCTAGCTTGGCCTTCTCGTCCTAGACGCTCCTAGCTTGTCTTAGACGCTCCTAGCTTGGTCTTAGACGCTCTTGACTTGGCTCTTGCCTTTCATGGAAGGTTGTGCTTGGCCCTCTTCCATCAACTGCCCTTTACTGTCGAGCTATGGTAGAACATAATCATTTGTCATTCTCGACACATGAGTTATGGCATAATTTTCAAAGTGTTTGATCTTTGTTGCACATTGTAGATCATGAACTACACCAGGTAAGTTCCCAGGAAAGTGAGGTGGGTCACCAATGGACGCGCTTAAATACCAAGTCTTTCCTTGCCAGAACTTTATGTACTCTTACACTGCCACACTCCATATCTAGTAACAAGAATAGTCTCTCTTGTGTGAAAGATCATGATAATAATTATGATAATTGTATCACAACAGATTTAAATGATAATTATTTATGTTATCTTCAGAATAACACAGTTACATATATCTGTTATTATGATAACAAATTTAAACAATAACAATGATATCTCTCACCTTCAGAATAATATTATAATAGATAAAATATCTCTTTATCTTTTATCTCTAGGACAATATCACAACAGATAAAATATCTTTTTTATCTTTTGTCTCTAGGACAATATCACAACAGATAAAATATCTTTTTTTATCTTTTATCTCCAGGACAATATCACAACAGATAAAATATCTTTTTTATCTTTTATCTCCAGGACAATATCACAATAGATAAAATATCTGTTTTTTTTATCTTTTATCTTTAGAATAATATCACAACAGATAAAATATAATATCTCAACAAATAAAATATAATATCTCAACAGATAAAATATAATATCGCAGCAGATATAACATATCTCTTTATCTTTATTACCTTTTCTGGGCTGACCAATATTTGAGCCGAGCTCATGACTTAGCTCTTGGGTCCAAACACCGAGATAACTCCCTCAAACACTTGGGTCGAGATGTCTAGCTCTCCTACATGATACATATGCCCCCCATCTTACTCGAGTGGTCGTACTGACATTGAGTTAGGTCGACTTACCATGTGCTGATCTTATGCGAAGCCGATCAAACACCCATTGTTGATCAAGGTTGATCATGAGATTTGAACAATCCAAATCCTATGTATTTGATGATGGTTGGTGTTGCTGCTGTGTATGGTGGGAATAGGGGTAGAATATGTCTAATCCACACCTTGTTTGAATCCAAAACAAGTTTGATTTGAAAGCCTTTTTAAAAGAGTTTTTTTTTTCAACTAAGTGAAAAACAACCTGTTGTTTTGTCGAAACAACCGGTTGTTCTTTGGTGAAAAGGTTTTGAAAAGGATGAAAAGATTTGGCTTTGTTGACTAAGCTGTCAAAGCCAAAACAATCGGTTGTCCCCATAAAACAACCGGTTGTTTGTTTTGAAAATCTTAACAGCTTCTTGGTTTTGAATTGAATCTTTTATTAAATGTTTCTAACTAATTGCGCTCCTATTATAAATGCTCCTTGACCAGTCAGTTGGTCTATATAATGTTAGTTAGACGCTCCTAAAGAGTAAGAAACAGTTTTGAGAAATCAGAGTGAGATTTGACTAAGTGCTTTCAAGATTCTATCAAGCTTTAAGATTTTCATATGTGTGGAATAGGACTGGGTTGTAATTCTGATCTAAAAGCTTTGTAACTCCCTGATGAAGACCAAGTAGAGGAGGTGCCTGAGGCCCAAGCCCATGAAGCCCAAGCCCAAGTTGGGGCCCAAGCCCAACCAATTAGCTCAACATCCTTCATGCCTCAAAGGATGACTAGGAGCAAGGCTAAAGCTTTGGGAGAAGAGCATCAATGGATGTCTCTTTTTGTAATTACTTGTGTATAGTTTTTAGTAGAACTTTGAAGGAAGGTGTAGGAATTAAAATAAGGGGTGTTAATGTACAAAAACAAGTCACACCTTCCATGTGACATAAAGAGTAGGTGTAGGTGTAGTTTTAGGAGGTGCCAAAGTAGAAATCAAGTCACACCTCCCTTGTGACATGTGTTTTGGCTCCAAATTCAAATGCTTCTCATTTGAATTTTCCCACTTTAATTTCAGCCCTCTCACACTATAAATAGAGGTGCTATGCTCATGTAAAATATTATTGAAATTAGAAGAAAAGTTACTATACTCAAATTGTGAGTGAATTTTGTGAGACTTGTTCTCCTCTTCCTTGTCTCATCTTGTGAAGCTTTGGGAGCACTCAAGTGGCGGCAAATCTGCACTTATCTTGGATCATCACCTCCAAGTGGCGTGTCCATTCCCAATCCATGGCTACAACCACATAAGTTTCATCTTCTTTCATCTTCCATTGTCATTTCAATCGGTAGTTTTGATTCTATGTCTTGTTCTTGAATTTCAATCGGTTCTTTTGTTTCAATTTGTGTTTCTATTCAGTAATTCTGTTTTCCTTTCCAATTCTGTTCTGTTTTTGTGTTCTTCCTATATCAATTGTTGTGTACAAGGATATAGCACTCATAGTTGAGTTTGGTTCATCATTTTGGAAGGCATTGTCTCCATTGATGATTCCTTAAGCTTCCTTGAATTTGTGTGTTGTTTCAATTCTGTTTTTGTGCTTAATTTCAATTCTGTTTCCAGCTTTGTTTTGCACCATTCAAATCTGGATTCTGCACCTTAATTGTCATCCATTCATATCTCTATTTGTGTTTTAACCTTGGACCTTTGGAAATGAACCTTCACATCTACTTAACACTTGTTAAGTTAATGTCCAGTGGGGATTTTCCTTAGGTGACTCACTCTAAATTGCTAAGAATCTTGATCCTAATTCTAAGAAAGTGTCACAAATATAATGAACCTAAAATCAACTCACATCATGTGGTATCATGAGCTATGGTGATGTTTTGTTCTTGTTGAGTTGAATTGACACTTTCTATTCAAGCAATTTCCATTTTCCAGCATTTTATTTTTGTGCAGAATTTTTTTTTAGGTTCCTTGTTGTGTTAGTTATTCTGTTTTTGCTTTAATTTGAGTCTTTCCTTGCTGTTTTAATTGGTGCAAAATTAATTGTGTTTGAGTCATTTTTGCTTTTTGAATCAATACAAGTTTTGTCAAGTCATGTTTCTCCTAAATTGTCATCACTTCTATGTAGTACTTTTCTTGATAATTTTTGGTTGATTGCTTTTAATTTTGAGTGCAGATTCTAATCTGTTTTGTTGAGCCTTTGGTGCATTTTTAATTTTAGATTTGAGTTCATGCTTGTGTGATAGATCCATACAAGTTCACATACATCAATTCTATTGTGTCTTTGAAGTTTCTTAATATTGTTTTAATTCCAAATTAGGCTTCCTCTGTTTTTGTTGAAACTGTGCTGGCTGTTTTTGTTTACAGAATTTAATTCCGTTTGTGAAAAATTCTAAAATTCTGGATCTGAGCAGATTGATGTGTTAGAAAAAAGTGAAAAAAAAAAGTGAGGAAAAATTCAAAATAGAAAAAAAATGATAAATCAAATACAATCAGTGTGCAATTCTGGCGCGAAAAAAACGGTGAAGTGGCATCAGATTTGAAAAAATTATCACAATTTATTGGTGCATCATTTTGGTGTGATTCCAGCGCCAAATTTGAGCTAAGATCTTGAAATTTCTGTGGTTTAAATTTCAAATTCAAATTTGAATTATCCAGCTCAGCATAATTTGTTTAAGTCACGCATTTTGACACCTTAATATTCTGTAGTACTGTTTTGGTTTTGTTAATCCAATTCTAGTACCATTCTCTAGGTTCTATTTGTGTACTACCTTTTATTGAGTGCCTTATTTTCTTTACTTGTCATTTTTATTCAATATTCTTTTCCAAAGTTTTGTCATATCTTTACTTCCACTTTGGTTTAGCTTTTCTTGCTTATACCTTTTCTTGCTTGTCTTTCTTGTTTCCTCTAGTTTTGTGGTGAATTGTTCTTTGACTAAGTGTGGTTTGCTTTGGCATCTTTCACTTGAGGCTCATCCAATCCACAAGAGAGGCTTGGTAAAGGAAGGATATATTTTCTTGGAGTGGTTTGAGAGATTTTACATCATTGCCGCAAGCTATATTTGTTTTTCACCTTGTTTTTCTAACTTTGTTTTCTATAATAGTTTCTTCTTTGTGTTTTTGTGTTTCATTTTATCATGGCTAATCTTTCTAGTGGAGAATCATCTAAGCCTCACTCACCTCAAAAAGCATACCTAATTGGTGAATTAAAGGATGCTAAACTAACAATTGCACAAAAAGATGAGGCATTAAGACAAATGGAGGCAAGGCTCCAAAGATTGGAGTTGGACCGTGAAGAGATGCATCACCACCGTGAGAGAAGACAACACCATCATCATAGGCATACTTCAAGGTCTTCACAAAATTCTTATGGATATCATGAAGAAAATGCTTGGAGGATGCATCACCATCATGAAGATAGGCGCCAAAATGTGGCTAAGCCTTTTATGCCTTATGTAAAATTACCTAGTTTTAGTGGTGAAGGAGATCCTAATGTGTATTTAGGATGGGAGGCTAAGGTAGAGCAAATATTTTTTGTACATGAGGTCCAAGAAGACCAAAAGGTTAAGCTAGCCTCCCTAGAATTTATGGACTATGCCATGCAATGGTGGCACAAAACTCTCATGGACATTGGGCTAAACAAGAGGCCGCCCGTGGTCTCTTGGGATGATTTAAAAGCTTGCATGCGCGCTAGATTTGTGCCTCCACACTTTAGGAAAGACCTATTGTTGAAGCTCCAACGGCTTCACCAAGGCACGCTAAGTGCTCTTCTCCCAAAGCTTTAGCCTTGCTCCTAGTCATCCTTTGAGGCATGAAGGATGTTGAGCTAATTGGTTGGGCTTGGGCCCCAACTTGGGCTTGGGCTTCATGGGCTTGGGCCTCAGGCACCTCCTCTACTTGGTCTTCATCACTCCCAGGTGTATCCTATTCTCTCTTTCTTGATTATTGTATTTCTGTTTGAAGGTTGTAAGTCCAGATTTAGAGGGGTTCTGAAATCTGTTGTGTGTATTGCCATAGGTAGTGTGTTTCTTGAGGGGTTCAAGGTCACTACTTTGGTGTGTGGTGTATGTAATCTGTGATTGATTGCATAGTGGAATCTAGTGGTTTTCTGGGAACTGGATGTAGCCCTTGTGATTAGGGTGAACCACTATAAAACTGTTGTGTGCATCTCTTTCATCCTTAGCTCTTTTATTAACTATTTTAAAGTTGATTTTAATCTCTGTTGGTATAAACAACCGATTGTTTCGCAGAAACAACCGATTGTTTTTTTTGTTTGTGCCTTAAAATAGTTTTTGTTCTTGGCTAACTTGGTTCCTTGATTTGTTATTCTGCACTAATATTCATTATACCTTCAATATTTGCGAAAATATTTTGTAAACAATTCACCCCCCTCTTGTTTAAAGCCATATATTCTAACAATTGGCATCAAGAGCTAGGTTCTTGAAAGTCATTCAAGTTTTTGATCCTAAAATCCTTTTTCTATGGCTGAAAGACTACCTTTTGGGGAGGGTTCCTCAATCAATAGACCACCTCTGTTTTGTGGTTTAAACTATCAATTCTGGAAGGTAAGGATGAAAATTTTTGTGGAATCTCTAGATAGAGGGATTTGGGATGCAATTGAAAATGACCCTTTTATTTCCATATTTGAAAAGGAAAATGTTTTGATTGAAAAACCTTGGTCCCAATGGACTGATGCAGAGAATAAAAAGGCTAAGTTTGATTGCATTGCCAAGAATATTATAACCTCTGCTTTGAATTCAGATGAATTTTTCAGGGTCTCACAATGTGCTTGGGCTAAGGAGATATGGGACACTCTAGAGGTTACTCATGAAGGAACAAATGATGTAAAAAGGGCAAGGAAGCATGCCTTAATCCAAGAATATGAAATGTTCAAAATGATCAAGGGTGAATCAATTGTTGAAGTTCAAAAGAGATTCACTCACATTGTGAATCACCTCATTAGTCTTAGCAAAATCTTTGAAAGAGAGGAGTTGAATATCAAAATCCTCAAATGCTTGGATAGAAATTGGCAACCAAAAGTTACAGCTATTTCAGAATTCAAGGATTTGACTACTCTAACAACGCATCCTTGTTTGGAAAGTTAAGACAACATGAGTTGGAAATGGATAGACTCAATGTTCCAGAAAGTGAAGACAAGAAGGTAAGGACCATAGCCTTTAAAGCTTCCAAGCACAAGAATAAGCAAGAATCCAGTGATGAAAGTGAAGAAGAAACTCTCAGCCTGCTGTCCAAAAAGTTCAGCAAATTCTTGAAAAATAAAAGGAACAAGGACTTCTACCAAGAAAGGTATGGAAATAAGAAAAATAGTGATTTTAACTCTAACAATTATACCTGCTATGGTTATGGAGAACAGGGTCATATAAAAGCAGATTGTCCAAACAAAGAGGGCAAAGAGAAGAAGTCAAATAAGAAGGAAAAGAAAGGAAAATCCAAGAAAGCCTACATTGCATGGGATGAAATTGAAATATCATCATCAAGCTCCTCATCAAGTGAAGATGAAGAAGTCAATCTGTGTTTGATGGCAAATGGAGAAGATGATGACAGTAGTGTAAGTTCTTGTGCTTCCTTAAATGTAGAAAATTATAGTCAATTACTTCAAGCTTTTAAAGAAACTCATGAGGAAGCCAACCGATTGGCTCTCTTGAACAACCAGTTGAAAGGGTTGAACAACTGGCTTGAGAAAAGAGTCAAGGCACTGGAAGAAGAATTGTAAAATTCTAAAACTGTTTTTGAAAACCCTGATTTGTGTTGCAAAAACTCTTCTTGCTTGTGTGATTCAAAAGTTTGTGAAAATTGTGAAAACCTTGAAAAGAAGGTCCAATATCTTGTAAAAGCTGTGGACAAGCTTTCAAAAGGAAAATCCAACTTTGAAACTGTTTTATCTTCTCAAAAATGTGTTTTTGGAAAGTCTGGATTGGGTTTTAATCAACAAAGCAAGAAAAGTGGAATTTCAAAGCCTTTCTCTAAACTGCCAGAAAAACAACCGATTGAAAACACGAAACAACCGGTTGTTACATGCTTTTACTAAATGAAGAGAGGCCATTCAGTTAGATTCTGTAAAATCAGGAAATATGTTGTGCCTAAAGGTATAATGAGATGGATTCCTAAACCTTCTAAGGATTCAAGTGATAAATGTGATGCAAAAGGACCCACTTTTGTAAGGGGTCCAAATCTTGGAACTTGAATTTGTCTCTTGTAGGGAAACTTGATGAAAGGCATGCAGTTGTGGTACCTGGACAATGGCTGCTCCAAACACATCACAAGAGACAAATCTCAGTTTGTGAATATCAACTTCAAGCAAGAAGGGCATGTGACATATGGAGACAACAACAAAGGAAGAATTCTTGGAAGAGGATCCATAGGAGAGAAGAACAACCTAATAATTCATGATGTCTTGTATGTGGAAGGACTAAAGCATAATCTGCTGAGCATTAGCCAATTGTGTGACAAAGGATATCAAGTCATCCTCAAGCCAAAACCTTGTGAAATCTGAATTCCCAACTCAAAGGAAGTAATGTTGATTGGTAAAAGAATCAACAATGTCTATCTCTTAGATATTTCTTCTTCTAGTTCCATTGGTTGTCTTCTTTCTAAGCATGATGAATCTTGGCTGTGGCATAGAAAGATAACCCACATTCACATGAATCATTTGAATAAATTAATTTCAAAAGATCTTGTAAGGACCTATAAATTATTTGGAATAGAAGTGATAGATTTTAAATAATTTCTGAGTATGTTATTATTTAAAATAAAAAAGACATAAAAATAGAAAATATCATAGTGGTCAGACCTCGGACGTCGCCCAAGGTCTGGGGTCAGCTGGTAGAGGGCGGTCGGTTGACCATTGTACTAACCAAGTAGTCAGGTGCGATGACTTTATCGTGAGGTAATCACGTGGGCGTGCTTGAAAGGGGGGGCACGTGAATCAAGAAGGGTAAGAGAAAGGAAGGTGTGGCTTAGAAGTCGATGAGATCGCCGTTTGTTGAAGAAGGCGGCGGCCTCCGACTTCCCCCGTATGAAATCAGTAATCGCCTATTTTGCGCATGATCGCCGTGTGCAAAGATTTCACATGATCGTCAATCGCCTATGGTGTACATGATCGCCGAAAAGAGCACATCGCCGATTATTCCAGGAGACTTGGTAAGCACTTAGTATGTGGTCTAAATACAGAAGATGAGTGATATAGAAGATAGGTGGCATATCTGCCACCATGGGTAGTGTGAGTCGTGATACCCAGAGTTGACCAGCACACCATGTTAATGTTGTGCCCAGAGTAGCCTGTGCATTAAGCAACTCCCTGTGTGGATAACTTAGTCGCAGGAGCTACACCGGCCGCAGAGGCGCCATGCTGTTCTTCAGGTCTCTTTGAGGAATTGAAGGTGGAAGTCTTTGGTGTCCTTGGACGTAGCATTGTGGGTTAATGAACCTTCAGCAAGGTGTGGCGATGTGACATCAGTCATCGCCGGGATGAGAGGCACATAGTCATCGCCGAGATGAGAGGCACATAGTCATCGCCGGGATGAGAGGCACATAGTCATCGCCGGGATGAGAGGCACATTAGTCATCGCCGGGATGAGAGGTATATTAGTCATCGCCGGGATGAGAGGCACATAGTCATCGCCGGGATGAGAGGCACATAGTCATCGCCGGGATGAGAGGCACATAGTCATCGCCGGGAGGAGAGGCACATAGTCATCGCCGGGATGAGAGGCACTCAGTCATCGCCGGGATGAGAGGCATAAGTCATCGCCGGGATGAGAGGCACATCAGTCATCGCCGGAATGAGAGGCACATCAGTCATCGCCGGAATGAGAGGCATATCAATCGTCGGTGGATGGTCATCGCGCGATGTCGTGTTTCACACAGATAAGGTAGGACCCAAGCTCCCAGCATGAGCGTCTTGCATGCGCGACACGTAGTCAGTGAGAGTGCTTCAGAACAGTGGCTCCAGAGAGTTGGTATGGAAAGTGACCCAGAGTTGGTGTGCGCAGAGACCCACGTGGCCATACTGTTAGAGGAAACCCACACGCAAGGTTGCTCAGAGAGTGGGTAATGGCAGTGAAGGCTAAAGAGCCGTTCGACCTTAAGAGCTGAGGGAATCAGCTCATTTAGTTACCCTTTCTCCTCCACTTGAAGACGCGGCTATCCTCACGTACCAGTGCTACGATCGGCGACTGCCTTTGTCCTTCTGGGAAGTTCTCTGCAAGTTTTCCGATCAGAACGCTAAAACAGAGTTCGGGTATCCTTAAGTTCGGTGGGTTAGAGCTCGTAGTGAGATTTTTACGCAAGTTCAGGTAAGGGAAGGTAGTTCTATTTTCAATAAAACCTTAAGCTAGAAGATTCTGATGTTTGGGTGACGTGATCGCCGGTTTTAATGCAAATTTCGAAATCCCCTGTTTTAGTGTCGTTTTGAAATTGTTTGAGATTGAAAGGTGAAATGCATATGATATTCGAAAATCTGAACTTTGGTATGATTGTTTCTGTGATTGGGATTGTTTAAGAAAAGATTCAAAATATTATATGATGGAATTGTGCTTTTACGTGTGGTATGATGTACTAGATGAATGTGAAATTGTGATCAAGACATAGTATTTTCAGGAAAGGAAATACCGTGTTGAGATTGGTTATGAGGTGTATTGATCTGTGAGTATCCTGTGAATAAGACGATCCTGACTCTACTGATATAATGGAATCACATAGATGAAGTTATTCAGTTGTTGAGAGTCGAAGGAGGTTCATATGTATGGGTAAGTTGTTTGAAAGATAACTAACTTGACCTGTTATATGAATTAACCCTGTCATACCGGGAGAGTGATGATATTGAGATTATGTATGCGCATGGCTGTGTGGATTTCACAGCGACCCTGTGTGGATTTCACAGTGGTGTGGTATGACAGGTGCAGGTCTCTGGATGCTAAGTTCAACGCATGAGTCTTCCAGAAGTAGAGTCAAGTGTCTATGTTGTTGTGAGTCAGTGGATTTCTGACGTGAGAAAGAGAAATATTGAAATGTGATAGACACTTGATGGGTTTTGTGGAATGATTGATACTTGAGGGAATTGTGAAATGTGTGAATATTTGATGGTTTACGTTAATATCAAGTTTCATGTTTTAAAGTTTTAAAAATGTCTAGCTTACCCCTGTGTTTTGTTTTGTGTTTTGTTTTCTTAAACCTGTGATGATCGTGTTAATTTACACTGGAGCAGCTGATGTTGCAGGTGGTAGAGCTCCTCAGTGAGCAGATGGAGAAAAGGATCGTTTTATATTTGAATGTTTTATTTTGGAAAACTTTTGATGTATAAATTTAACCCCCTGCGAGGAGGGATGTTCCTTTTGAAGAATACATTGTATGGAACAGATGTATTTTTTTTTATATATATATATATGAATGTTAATTTTGATATTATTGTTTTACGTTATTCTATTATATAAATATGAAAAGAATTGGAGGGGCGTTACAGATCTTGTGATAGGGTTACCAAAGCTCAAATTTGAGAAGGACCACATATGTGATGCATGTCAAAAGGGGAAACAAATCAAGCATTCCTTTAAACTGAAAAATGTTCTTTCATCTTTAAAATCCCTTGAACTGCTGCATATGGACTTGTTTGGTCCTTCAAGAATTATGAGCCCTGTAGGTAACTATTATGCACTTGTTATTGTTGATGACTTCTCTAGGTACACATGGACACTCTTCTTGGAATCAAAGAGTGATGCTTACTCTGCCTTCAAGAAGCTTGCTAGAAGACTTCAAAACACAAAAGGCAGCAACATAGGCTCTATAAGGAGTGATCTTGGAGGTGAATTTCAAAGTGAAAAATTCAGCAAATTCTATGAGAAGATGGGAATAATGCACAATTTTTCTGCACCAAGAACTCCTCAACAGAATGGAGTAGTGGAGAGGAAGAATAGATCTCTTGAAGAATTGGAAAGAACCATTCTAAGTGAATCCTCCCTACCCAAATATTTTTGGGCTGATGCAGTAAACACTACTTGCTATGTGATGAATAGAGTGCTCATAAGGCCAATTTTGAAGAAAACACCCTATGAACTCTTCAATGGAAGAAAGCCAAACATTAGTCACCTGAAAGTGTTTGGATGCAGCTGCTTTGTTCTGAATAATGGGAAAGAAAATTTGGGAAAGTTTGATGAAAAAGCGGACAATGGCATCTTTATTGGCTACTCCTCAAATAGCCATGCTTATAGAATCTACAACAAAAGGCTCATGACTGTGGAGGAGTAAGTTCATGTTGTATTTGATGAAGTTGATCGCAAAGAAGAGAAATCCTTAAAGAATTGCATAGAAGAGGATGAACAGAACATCTTTTTGAAGAAGCTGGAACCCTGCCTAGAAAAACGACCGATTGAATCGTCGGGACAATCGGTTGAAAATCTGCAACAGGACCAGCTGCCCAAAGAATGGAAAATTCCAAGGGATCTTTCAGTGGAAAACATAATTGGGCAGATAAAGAAGGGTGTTTCTACTCGCAGTACTGTCTTAAACTACTGCAAGCACACTGCTTTTGTTTCACAAGTTGAACCAAACTCTATTGAAGAAGGTCTTAATGATGAGAAATGGGTGGTAGCTATGCATGAAGAAATGAACCAGTTTTCAAGAAATGATGTATGACTTCTTGTTCCCAGGTCAGATGAGACGAATATTATTAGAACTAAATGGGTCTTCAGAAACAAATTGGATGAAGCTGGTGTGATTACAAGAAACGAAGCAACATTAGTTGCCAAAGGTTACAACCAAGAAGAATGAGTAGATTATGGTGAAACCTTTGCTCCTGTGGCTAGATTGGATGCTGTGAGATTGCTGCTTACTTTTGCTTGTATGAGTGGGTTTAAACTGTTTCAAATAGATGTCAAAAGTGCCTTTCTTAATGGATTCATTAATGAGGAAGTTTATGTGTCTCAACCTCCCAGTTTTGAGGATTTTCAACATCCTTATCATGCTTTCAAACTCAAGAAAGCCTTATATGGGTTAAAGCAGGCTCTAAGACAATGGTATGAGAGGTTAAACAATTTTCTCTTATCCAATGGTTATGAAAGAGGAAAGGTTGACAAGACCCTCTTCATAAAGAAGTCAAATTCAGCAATCATCTTGGTTCAAATTTATGTGGATGACATAATTTTTGGTGCAACCAATGATAGTCTTTGTGAAGAGTTTGTGGTTGCCATGCAAGGAAAATTTGAAATGTCTATGATGGGGGAGCTTTCTTTCTTTCTAGGACTATAAATCAAGCAAACCAAAGAGGGAATTTTCCTTAGTCAAGCAAAGTATTCTAAAGAAATTCTCAAGAAGTTTGAGATGGAGAATTGCAAAGAAGCCTACACTCCTATGCCAACTAGCTGTTACATGGATGTAGACCCTGCTAGAAAAGAGGTAGATCACACCAAATACAGAGGATTAATTGGATCCTTACTCTATCTCACATCAAGTAGACCGGACATGATGTTTGATGTATGCTTATGTGCAAGATTTCAAGCTAATCCTAAAGAATCTCATCTCAAGGCTGCAAAACGTATTCTCAAATACCTCAAAGGAACAATCAACGTGGGCCTATGGTATCCTTCTCATTCTCCTATTCATTTAATTGGTTATTCTGACTCTGATTTTGCAGGATGTAAGTTGGATAGAAAAAGCACAAGTGGGACTTGTCATCTCCTTGGTTCATGTCTCATCTCTTGGCATAGCAAGAAACAAGCATGTGTGGTTCTTTCCACTATAGAGGCTGAATACATTGCTGCAGGGAATTGTTGTGCACAAATGCTTTGGCTAAAACAACAATTAGAAGATTTTGGTGTAAAGATTAGCAAGGTTTCCTTACTATGTGATAACACAAGGGCTATAAACCTCACCAAGAATCAAATTCAGCACTCAAGGACCAAGCATATAGAAATTCGCCATCACTTCATAAGAGATCATGTCAGCAATGGAGATTGTGATGTAAAATTCATTGAGACAGAATTGCAACTTGCTGATATATTCACAAAACCATTGCCGAAAGACAGGTTTTTCTTTTTGAGAAATGAGTTAGGTATACTTGATTCTCAAACCCTTTCTTAAATTTGTTTACCTCTTCCTAAAACTATTTGTGAAGACAAATAGGGGGAGAATGGTTTATGTGTTGTCTTTAAAACTGCTACACTCTGATCTAGTTTTATATTTTCTGCTGCATCTGCTGTTTTAAGGATTACTTGTACTGGTTTTTGGATGTTTTATTTTTGCTCATATGTTTATGTAGAAATCTGGTTTTTAATGCTTAATACCCCGTTGTTTTAGACTTTGGATCTGCATAAGTTTGTTTTGCAGGTACTGGTATAGATTCAAATAAGACCAATACAGGCAATCAGGGATTTGTCTTCATCAAATAGGGGGAGATTGTTGATCAAGGTTGATCATGAGCTTTGAACAATCTAAATCCTATGTGTTTGATGATGGTTGGTGTTGCTGCCGTGTATGGGTTGGAATAAGGGTAGAATATGTGTAATCCACACCTTGTTTGAATCCAAAACAAGTTTGATTTGAAAGCCTTTTTAAAAGATTTTATTTTTCAACTAAGTGAAAAACAACCTGTTGTTTTTTTGAAACAACCAGTTGTTCTTTGGTGAAAAGGTTTTGGAAAAGGCTGAAAAGCTTTGGCTTTGTTGACTAAGCTGTCAAAGCCAAAACAATCGGTTCTCCCGATAAAACAACCGGTTGTCCCGATAAAACAACCGGTTGTTTATTTTGAAAATCTTAACAGCTTCTTGGTTTTGAATTGAATCTTTAATTAAATGTTTCTAACTAATTGCGCTCCTGTTTTAAATGCTCCTTGACCAATCAGTTGGTCTATATAATGTTAGTTAGACGCCCCTAAAGAGTAAGAAACAGTTTTGAGAAATTAGAGTGAGATTTGACTAAGTGCTTTCAAGATTCAATCAAGCTCTTGGATTTTCATGTGTGTGGAATAGGACTGGGGTGTAATTCTGATCTAAAAGCTTTGTAACTCCCAGGTGTATCCTATTCTCTCTTTCTTGATTACTGTATTTCTATTTGAAGGTTGTAAGTGCAGATTCAGAGGGGTTCTGAAATCTGTTGTGTGTATTGCCAAAGGTACTGTGTTTCATGAGGGGTTCAAGGTCACTACTTTGGTGTGTGGTGTATGTAATCTGTGATTGATTGCATAGTGGAATCCAGTGGTTTTCTGGAAACTGGATGTAGCCCTTGTGATTAGGGTGAACCAGTATAAAATTGTTGTGTGCATCTCTTTCATCCTTAGCTCTTTTATTAACTATTTTAAAGTTGATTTTAATCTTTGCTGGTATAAACAACCGATTGTTTTTCTGTTTGTACCTTAAAACAGTTTTTGTTCTTGGCTAACTTGGTTTCTTGATCTGTTATTCTGCACTAATATTCATTATACCTTCAATATTTGTGAAAATCTTTTGTAAACAATTCACCCCCTCTTGTTTAAAGCCATATATTCTAACACCCATCGTATGGACTCGACTGGTTAGCCTTGGCTTCTTCGTTTGTTGCTTGGAGGGTTTTCATGGTCTCCATGAATTTCTGCAAAATGGGGGCCTCACTCCTTTCGGATCCCAGTGGACCTTGCCTAGTAGTCCTCATACTGCTTAGTAGCTTCAATCACTAATCCTGCCGCTGACTTGAATGTGGAGGATATGCCTCGTCACTCCTTCGTCTAGCCTTCTGCAACCGCGTGTTCTACAAGATCGCTTCAAGAACCTTCTCTGGAACTCCAAACGATGCCTGCAAAACAACACAGACGACGCCTCTAGCGGCCGTTTGCACTCTGACACTCAAGTCAGGTAACAGAACCACACAAAACTCTCTCTGAATCTCTCTGTGAGACTCGTGTGTCCTCTCAGATCCACTTGCTCTCTCTATAACTGAATTCTGTTATCACTGTGCAATGTGTGTAAACCGTGCTCACAATAACTCAGAAATGTGTGTAATGAATATTTCCCGGTAAATCTGTGTACCTTACATGACGTGGAGTGCTTTTATACCTGGGTCGCGCCTCTCTCTCAGATGGTGACACGTGGAGGCATGCAACTTACATCTAACCGTACGCGAGTCACACCTGAAGGGCCTTTGCGCTTTTCTCTGTGCGCCTAAGTTATTCCCTTGCGGAGTAACTTAGCATGTTTCTTCCCTCTAAGTGAGTCGCATGCTCCCAGGAGAGCACCAGGGGTGGCTGGTCTAAACACACTCACCAGGCGCTGCATCCTGCATGCATGATCTCACCGCACAGTGCCATGCACGTAATGGGTTAAGAGAGTCACTAATCACTGACCAGTTTACTAGCTCTCTTATACCATCCTCATGCACGACCCTACTTGCGAGCAGCTCTTCTTCTTCTGGTTTGGAATCATGCAAGGTGCATGCGTAACGCTCTCGCTGGGAGCCTGGGTCCCAATTTAACTGCGTGTAGCAAGAAACCCCGATGACCATGCTCCGATGACTGATCGGTGCTTCATTACTTCTCGCACTCTGCTTCTAGGCGCTCATCTAGGCACCGATCTGCGGGTGGTGGTCACTTAGTAACTGACCACCGATCACTGTTCTGAGTGATCTCCTCCCTGATTCACCTGCTATCTTATTCCTCGTGTCACCCTGTGAATGGTCCACGTGGTCATCTGCTGTTGACGTCATCGACTACTGATGACCGACCGGATCACAAGCCCCCCAGTCTCGAGCTGTGAACTCGTTCTCAGCGAAGAGACTAAGTGGTCACGCCCTCGGTCCATGTGGCAGGTGGGGCCACGTCACGTGCTGCTCACGCGTCTGCTCTTTAACGTTATGGCTTCCACGCTTTATCTCTCGACATGTGGACGCATCAATGGCCCACACTGAGTGTCGCTAACATTTCCTTCATTCAAAAGAGGCGCGCACATTCTCCTCGATCTTTAGACCTCCAACCCTTCTCCGATCATCTAAAGGTTCGTCTTTTCTTCTCCCTTGGTGCATTTAGAGCATTTCTACCATTTGCATTCATGTTTTTCATCACTGTTCATTCATCTTCTCTGTTTTCTTCTTCTCAACCCACGCTAGGGTTCACTGTACCTCTCTCTCACTCTCTGCTTCTCCTTCTTCCTCTTCTTCACCTGAACCTTCCTTCTTGCTTTCTCCCTCTGTTTTTCACCGAACCATTCATCATTTCCCTCTTCTTTTATTCATCTGATCTTGCTCCTTCCTTTCCTCCATTGCAGATTTTGGCAATGGCTCGTGTAAAGCAAACAGCACGCCTCGTTGCCTCTTCTTCTGGTGCCCAGCCCCCAAGGCCTGCACCATCGCCACCCTCTGCCCTAACTCCACCCCAACCTAACGCAACGTCCTATAGAGACCAAACCAGGGTGTATGAGTGGGCTTCCTTGGCGCTCCTAGTTGAGACCTCCACGCAACTCCCTCCACATCACCTAAAAACCATACTTAGCAACGACCCAAATGAACCCTCGTGCGCCAATCATAAGGAGAATGACTTCCAAGTAGGCGTACGTATTCCTCCATGAGGGATACCCATCTGCACCGATGACAGGGCTACCAATGGGGTACCCTTCACCTTCGTGTACTTCACCATCTTCAAGAGGTTGAAGCTGCGTCTGCCCTTCACCTTCTTTGAGAAAGAACTGATGATGGAGTTGAATGTCGCACCATGCCAGCTTCATCCAAATGCTTGGGCCTTCATCCAAGCATTTGAAGTTTTGTGTGATTACTTCGGTCACCATGCCTTCGTCGATGTCTTCCTACACTTTTTTGAGGCGAAGAACCCAGGGGACAGGTCTTGGGTGAGCTTAAATGGGGTTGCTGGTAGAGTCATCTTAGGCTTATACCAGCAATCCTTCAAGGACTGGAAAGGCAGATTTTACATGATCTCTGCCACCCCTCGAGACCCCACACTGCTCGAAGGATTCCCACTTTACTGGGTCCCAGGGGTAGAGTTCAAGAAGCCCAGGAATTTGGAAGCCTTGGCCCCCTATGAACGTGAACTGTGCAGACTTCTGCTAGGGGTAAAATACAATTCTACTACACTCATTAAACATGAGTTTGATGTAGTATCCCTGAAGAAATACATAGGTATATCATCCTTCCACTTAACTCTTACATCACTCCATGCATCTACATGGCATTCTCATGTGCATTTGCTTTCAACTTACTGATTCAGTCTTGTTATCTGATTTTTCCTCTTAACCTTTGATGCAGATATGACTTCAGGGAAAGATAGGAAGAATGCCTTGCTAGCACTGGCTCAGTCCATGCTTGCTTCTGCACCAACCAGGACCGAGAATGCTCCTGTCTCCACCTCCTCCACCTCTGAGCCACTTGTGGCTCCTCCACTCTTGGTGGCACCTGCAAGAGGTCCTGAGGCTGGAAGGAAAAAGAAGAAGCTGGTTAAGGCATTCCCTACTCGTGCAGCCACTGCTGCTGCTGCTGCTCCCTCGCCGAAGAGGAGAGTTCTGATGTTCCCCTCCTTCTCCGTAAGAGGACTCGGCAGGAGATTGGGGGGTCTTCAGCAGCTGAGGCTGGAGAAACTAAAGTGGTGCAGGTTGAGGAAGAAGAAGAAGATGGAGCCTTAGCCCCTACCTCTCAACCTGCACCTGCGCCTACCCCACCATCATCTCCCCCACAGCTACCTTCTCCCACACCTCCGTCACCAACCCCTCAACAACCTTCTCCAAGCACCCTTCCTTCCCCTTCAACTCCACTTGCACCACCACTCCCAATGGGCCAAACGCCAAGCTCACTCAATCTACCTGCTGGGAGTGGACCTGCTCACTCAGGGGGTCCACCAAGGCCTCATGCCTCTCCACCAATGCAAACCACTGCTGCAACCTCTCAAGGTGGTGGGGCCTCTTCTCAACCGGGCATTCCTGGGGCTAACAACGAGAACCTCAGCAAGGTAATCTCCTTGGCGAGGCGTTACATTCAAAACCAGGAATTGATCGCGTGGAGTGGGCAGGATGTGGATGCACATCTGGCCAAGAGCCTGGTACTCTCCCTATAATTCTCCACCCAGCAGCACAAACAAGAGCTCTTAGAAAAGAAGATCCAAGAGCTTGAGCACGACAAAGACTCCTTGATGAGTGACTTTGAAGCTTTTCAAGGTATGGTGAACATGCTGAGTGGTATGTTGGAGAAGGCCAAGAAGGACTACTTTCTGCAGGTGCATGTGTAAGGACCTGTAAAATTAAATTGGAATAAAAGGGTATAATTTAAATGAATTCTAAGTATGTTTTCATTTGAAATAAAAAGGAAGGAAAGTGTAGCTTATAAGACTATGAGATCGCCTGTTTTCTATATTTGTTGGGCGATCACCCCTTTTACTGCTTTCTGATAGGAGATCGCCTTTATGATAGGAGATCGCCCTTCTGTTAGGAGATCGCCTTTATGATAGGAGATCGCCCTTCTGTTAGGAGATCGCCTATCTTTCCATTGTATTGTATTTTGTTTACGTTTTAATGGAAAAGTGATCGTATTTGTATTAAACTCCCTGTGAGGAGAAACTTTATTTACATATATAAAATTTTGTTCACTTCAATCTATTTGTTACCTTTATTTTCATTATATAAACATGAATAGTATTTTGGCGGGACGTTACATTAATGGTATCAGAGCAGTTCGTCCTTAGGATGACCTGAGGGCTGTGGATCCATTGTGTTTCTTCTGCTCATAAAATTTATTTGAGTTTTAAATAACAACTATAGTGAAAGGTTTTCAAGCGTTTTTGTATTGAAATTTTGTGTGTGCTTTGGTGAATGTATGCCCTAACTGAAAATCTTAGTATTAAGAATGAGAGGGTCTTGATAAAGTGGTGAGGGTGCACACTCATAACTGGATCGAGATGATTCTCACTGTTAATTCTAAAGGTTTGATGTTTAGCATATATTGAATTCTGGGGTGAATTATTTCATATTATTGAGTGTTTTTAGTAATTGATTGAAAGTGGTTGCTTGGATTGATGGTCTTAAAGCAGTAGCTGTTTTGGTGTTATGCTTGATGTTATAAGTATCATGATCGGCTGATAAACTCAAATTCTAGATGACTTTGAGATGCTGACCTTTGTAAGGTCTAGCTGTTACCCCTTGAATGAATTGATTTCTTATCGATCTCATTCTTGTAGTTGTAGGGAATATAGAAAACCTGTAGTTTCAAATCTGAAACGAAGAGAGATGGCACGTAGACCTTCTACCCCTCCCCAATCTTCTTCGGAGATGAGCCAGATTGCCAAGGCTATCGAGATGATGGCAACTGCCATCCAACAACAGAATGCCGCGATGGCTCAGAACCATCAAGCTACAATGCACCACTGGGAAACTGCTCGGTCGGCTGAGACAAATTCCCACGGCGGTCAGCCTCAAGAATAGATGGGACTGACTGAGTTCATGAGGCACAACCCACCCAAGTTTAGTGGGAATGCTACCCCTGATCAGGCAGATCAGTGGGTCAGAGAGTTGGAGAAAATCTTTAGGGCGACCTCCTGCCCTGAAGAGAAGATGTTGGTGTTCGCCACCTATTTGCTATCTGGAGAAGCTGAGTTCTGGTGGATGGGAGCTCAGCAGATGATGGAGGCCCGAGAGGATGTGTTGGACTGGGAAAGCTTCAGGGTGAGGTTCCTGGAGAAATACTTCCCAGACAGCGCAAGGTTTGCGAGGGAAGCTGAGTTCCTAAGGTTGGAGCAGGGGGATATGTCTGTGAACGCCTATGCTGCTCGGTTTGAGTACCTCGCCCGATTCTATACCCAGGCGACCTCTGAGGCTTGGAGGTGTAGGAAGTTTGAAGAGGGACTGAAGCATGGGCTGAAAAGGACCATAGCCCCGATGTGCATCAGGGAATTTCACGCCTTGGTAGAGAAGGCGAAGATGGTGGAGACCCTGGAAAAGGGTGATTCTCGGGTGATCAGGTCACACCCAGGGGGTTCTTCCAGTGGGGAGGCCAAGGTGCAGCACCCACAAAGCAAGCCTTATTCGAGACCTCCACAGCATTGGGCAAGAGCAGCGCCGCCCCAGTTTCAGCAACAACAAACATGGAGACCCCGGTGTTTCACATGCCAAGAGATGGGGCACATTTCTAGAGATTGTCCTAACAGAAAAAGGATGACTCAACCCGTTGGTTCCCAGCAGTTGAGGAACGAAGGCAGCAGACCTCAGGCAGGAGGGAGAGTGTTTACCATGTCTGGAGCGGAGGCATCTCAGTCAGGTAACCTAGTACAAGGTACTTGTTTATAGCTGGTAGATACGTTAGAATTTTGTTTGATTCTGGAGCGACACACTCCTTTGTGTCAAGCCTGTGTGTAGCCGTGTTGGGCCTTCTGGTGAAGGAGTTACCGTTTGAACTGTGGGTCTCTACACCTGCGTCAGGACAGGTGTTGACCTCTACAGTTTGCCCCGAATGTCCAGTGATAGTAGAGGGACGCAGATTCAAAGTGAACTTGATCTGCCTACCTCTTCAGGACCTGGATGTTATCCTGGGAATGGATTGGCTAGCTGCCAATCACGTTCTCATAGACTGCGGTAGTCAGAAGGTAGCGTTTCCAGACCCCCAAGAATCAGAGGTGATATCAGTTCAGCACGGGTGGTCAGAGTTGGAAGAAGGGGCGAGGTGCTTCGTGAATCCTAGCTCGGTTGGGAGTGAAGAATGAAGAGGACGTAAGTAGGATACCTGTGGTGAAAGATTTCATGGATGTAATTCCAGAAGAAATATCTGGATTACCTCCTAAGAGGGAAGTGGAATTCTCTATTGATTTTGGTACCCGGGGCTGGACCAGTGTCAATGGCACCTTACAGGATGGCTCCAGCCGAGTTGGTAGAGTTTACCTATAATAACAGTAATCATGCCAGCATTGGGATGGCAACGTATGAAGCTTTGTATGGAAGGAAATGCAGAACTCCATTATGCTGGTACCAGGAGGGCGAAGCAGTATTGGTTGGACCAGAGTTGATTCAGCAGATAACCGAGAAGGTGAAACAAATACAAGGCAGAATGAGAGCTTCTCAACGTAGGCAGAAATCCTATGCAGATCAGAGGAGAAAGCCTTTGGAGTTTGCTGCTGGAGACCATGTATTCATGAGACTAACACCAACCAAGGGTGTAGGACGGGCGATCAGATCAAAGAAGTTGTCCCCTAAGTTCGTGGGACCATATCAGACCTTAAGGAGGATTGGTCCAGTGGCCTATGAGATCGCCCTACCTCCCCATTTAGCGATTCTGCACAATGTCTTTCACGTATCACAGCTGAGGAAGTACATGGCAGACTCTAGTCATGTGCTGGAAGTGGACGATGTGCAGATCAGGGATGACTTGTCCTTTGAAGCGAAACCAGTCAGGATTGACGATCGTCAAAGTAAACAGCTCAGAGGCAAGACCATCAACATGGTGAAAGTGGTGTGGGATGAGCGATCGGGTGATTCAACTTGGGAGTTAGAAGAACCCATGAGAGAAGCCTATCCATATCTCTTTTCCTTGTAATTCAATTTTCGAGGACGAAAATTTTTCTTGTTGGGGAGAATGTAAGGACCTGTAAAATTAAATTGGAATAAAAGGGTATAATTTAAATGAATTCTAAGTATGTTTTCATTTGAAATAAAAAGGAAGGAAAGTGTAGCTTATAAGACTATGAGATCGCCTGTTTTCTATATCTGTTGGGCGATCACCCCTTTTACTGCTTTCTGATAGGAGATCGCCTTTATGATAGGAGATCGCCCTTCTGTCAGGAGATCGCCTATCTTTCCATTGTATTGTATTTTGTTTACGTTTTAATGGAAAAGTGATCGTATTTGTATTAAACTCCCTGTGAGGAGAAACTTTATTTACATATATAAAATTTTGTTCACTTCAATCTATTTGTTACCTTTATTTTCATTATATAAACATGAATAGTATTTTGGCGGGACGTTACAGCATGAGACCATCAGGACCGAGCTCGTGATGGGTGAGGCTGTGACTGCTTTAGATGGTCAAGCCATGGAGCTGAAGGGGCAGAACATCCATTTAGAGACTGAGACTTCTTCCTTACGCCAACTGAACAACATGCAGGCGGAGGATCTCAAGGCTTCTAGGGAGGAGATTGCTCTGAAGGAGAAGAAGCTCGAAGAGGTCTAGGTCCAACTCCTCGAGGCGCAGAACAAGCTAACAAATGTGCATAGCGAGTTGACCAAGACACAGGAGGAGCTCAAAGGAGCCAAGGGCAAACTGGAAGAGGCTGAGTCTTCCTTTGCCAAAGAGAAGAAGGAGCTTGAAGCCGATGTATCCGAGACCATGGCTGCTGGTGCTGAGGCTTTGATAAATGGGTTCAGGATGGCCTTAGAGGAGGTTCACTGCATCCTACCAGACTTAGACCTTACCCAATTCAGTCTCCGCCATTCAGTGGTCGATGGCAAGCTCATTCCTCCTCCTTGAGTTTCTTCCCTTGCAACTTCTTCTTTTGTGTGATTTCTTTTTCTGCTACACAACTTGTGTATAAACCTTTTAACTGTAAAGGCTCTCTGTATTGACTTCAATGTGAATGAAATCTATTTGCTTCAGCTGCTTGTCTCTCTCCATCTTTAACTCTCTGCCTGTGACTAACTGTTAACTAGCTTAGGCTTTAGCACGATCTCACTGTAACCCTTCAAACTTGGTTTCTGACTTGATCGCGACTAACTGTTACCTTAGCATTGTCTTTAACAGTTTTTATGCATAACTTCATGCTGGATGACTGACTTAACAGGGCCTAAAGGCTTCGGCTTTTCGCACAAGAACTTGCTTGGAAAAGCTTTCTTACTCAAAGCTTTTACCACCGACCATCGACTAGCATGTTAGTTCACCACTCATCAGTCATCGCGCTTCAGGCTTTGCTTTACTTCTCTGTCACTCCAGCGCTAAGTGCATAGAGGGCCTGAACTGATGGCAGAGCCTCTAGCCACACACAACCACATAATAAGGAGGATAAAGACCTAGAGGTTATTTTGGGATTTACTTGTAGATATGGGTCTAATTGGGTTTTTGTTTCTTTTTGTAGGCCCAATCAAGAGGAGAACTCTAGGGTGAAGGAATGTACAAACATATCCAAGAAGACCTCCAAGTCATCAAAACATAAACTAAAGCTTTGGTCAGAAGAACACAAGAAGACTGAGTTCCTGCTGACTAGTCAACATTATTTTTGGGCCAAGCTTTAGCTTAAATAAATTGTATAAAGTTGTTTAGAATTTCATGGGCCATGTATTGGGCCTAGTAGCATAAAATAATTGGACCAAATATTTGGACCAAGTAGCATAGGTTTTTGGGCTTGTATTTGGGCCAATAGTAATATATGACTAGTTAGGGTTAAAAGTGACTAGTTAGGGTAACAATTGGGCTTCTTTGAGCCCAATGTAACCCTAAAACGTCTAGGGTATATTGGAGGACGAAAATCACCTTGGCATGGAGCACATGGACGTCCACATGGCAGCCTAGGAGTGGAGAGGATTTAGCATGGAAGGTGTGAGCTAAAACATGGAAAGCATGACTCCACATGGCACCTTCTCATTGGAGAGTTTTATTTTGAATTTTCAAATTTTTGGCTCCAAAATGTCCAGCCCTCTCTCCTATATAATGAGGTGCTTGGCTCATGTAAATAAGAAGATTAATTTGAGTGAAATTGCTGCCAACTTTGTGTCAATTATCACTCTTGTCTCCTACCTCTAGGATAGACACCTTAGTCTTCATTCTTCATCTTTTCCAAGTGAGATGGCCTCACCACTCACTCTCCACACCTAACACTTCACCTTCAAGGTTTCCACAGCTCCTAGGAGTGCCTTGCACGCTTCCAACCATTGCTTCCGCCACCTTCAATTGTGTTTTCCAGCTCATGGAAGAAGGCACTCAAGCTAGGCTACATCAGTCATCGCGCTTCAGGCTTTGCTTTACTTCTCTGTCACTCCAGCGCTAAGTGCATAGAGGGCCTGAACGCTAAAGATGATGCCTTGTTTTGGGGAAGAAGAATGTTTCTCGTTGACCCCTCTTGCTTACCCCAAGGCCATTGACCTTAAGATCTGAACGTCGATCACCGTCGATGACACCTTGTTCTGGGGAGGAAGAGTGTTTCTCGATGATCCCTCTTGCCTGCCCCAAGGCCATCGACCTTAAGATCTGAACGCCAATCACCGTCGATGACAACTTGTTCTAGGGAGGAAGAGTGTTTCTCGATGACCCCTCTTGCCTGCCCCAAGGCCATCGACCTTAAGATCTGAATGCCGATCACCGTCGATGACACCTTGTTCTGGGGAGGAAGAGTGTTTCTCGATGACCCCTCTTGCCTGCCCCAAGGCCATCGACCTTAAGATCTGAATGCCGATCACCGTTGATGACACCTTGTTCTGGGGAGGAAGAGTGTTTCTCGATGACCCCTCTTGCCTGCCCCAAGGCCATCGACCTTAAGATCTGAATGCCGATCACCGTCGATGACACCTTGTTCTGGGGAGGAAGAGTGTTTCTCGATGACCCCTCTTGCCTGCCTCAAGGTCATCGCGAATCGGGTTATTCTATCCCTTTCTCACTCCTGGTGTGAGAAGAGCCTTAACTAAGGGCTTTACTAAGCCAATATTGGTATATGCCAAGTAGGTAAGAACGTTTCTCAAAATCCTCCCTTTCCCTCTCTTGGTCTTACTAGTACCCTTGGCTTTTCAAACCTTAGCTGCCTGCACTCACGCCTGGGGTGAGGAGGATCTAGGTCGGTTGTCTGTACTCGCGCCTGGGGCGAGTAGGCTCCAACCGATCACCTGCACTTGCACCTGGGGCAAGGAGAATTTTAAACTGGGAAACACTTGCACACTTGATATACTAAAATCTTTTTTATTGGATGGCTTCGTTAAAAACCCTCCTTAGGGAAAAGAGTGCCCCCTGATCTGCTCAACTGTTTACAGTATATATACTGAGTGTGTGTACGGCGCGAGAACGCATCTACTTTACACCTTAACTAAAGTAGAATTTCAAGTGTGTGGCGTTCCACGTCCTGGGGATAGCTGCTCCATCCAGAGTCTCCAGCCGATAAGCTCCATTCTCCAACGCCTCAACTACTCTGTATGGACCCGTCCACTTTGGAGATAACTTGTTCTCCATCTCATTATGATGTGCTTTCCTCATCACCAGATCGCTCTCCTGGAAGCGCCTGAGCCTCACCTTGGAGTTGTGCCTGCGTTCTACTCTTCTCTTGACAGCTTCGGCACTAACTCTGGCTTCTTCTCGCACTTCATCCAAGAGATCGAGATTCACCTTTCGCTCTTGATTGGACTCTTCGGCGATGAAGTTCAGAAATCTAGGTGAGCTCTCCTGTATCTCCATGGGGATCATAGCATCTGTCCCATAGACAAGACTAAAGGGTGTCTCATGGGTGTTAGACTGTGGAGTGGTATGGTAAGACCATACAATTCTCGGAACTTCTTCTGCCCAGTTCCCCTTAGCTTTCTCTAGTCTTCGCTTCAGTCCCCTGAGTAGCACTCGGTTGGTTGACTCCACCTGCCCATTGGTCTGCGGGTGTTCTACCGAGGCGAACACTTGTTGTATCTTCAACTCTTCGCACATCTTTCTCAACTGATGACTGGTGAACTGAGTGCCATTGTCGGATACCAGCCTCTTGGGTACTTCGAAACGACAGACGATGTTCCTCTAGACAAAATGCTCGACCTTCTAAGCGGTGATGTGCGCCACTGGTTCTGCCTCCACCCACTTGGTGAAAAACACGATGGCCACTATGAGGAACTTCATCTGCCTGATCGCCAGAGGAAAAGGTCCCAGGATGTCGATTACCCACGTGTGAAATGGCCACGGGCTATGGATGGACTTCAACTCTTCAGGGGGGTGCCTTATGCCAGTCTGCATGAAGTTGGCACTGTTTGCACCGTTGAGCATACTTCACGCAGTCTTCCTTCAGCGTTGGCTAGTAGTACCCCGCGCGGAGGATCCTACTTGCCAAAGTGTGACCACCGACATAGCTTTTGCACACCCCCTCGTGCAACCCTGACATGAGTCTGGTGCATTGCTCCCTATGCACGCAGATTTGTACAGGATGGGAAAAGCCAAATCTAAACAAATTCCCATCAATTAGAGTAAACTTACTCGAGCTCTTCTTTATCTTCTTTGCCTCTGCCGGGTCCAGTGGAAGCACACCATCTTCTAGGTACAACTGGTACAGTGTTATCCACGTATCGGGCTCCTTGACAGCGCAGACTTCCATCGCCTCATCGGTCCTTGCCAATCGCACCCTCACCCTCGGCGCTTTCAGCGTTTCTTGAGTCAGGGACCGATGACTGATCGCCAGACGCTCCATTGACTTGGATACTTGAAGCACTTGGTTGTCTGACACGAACGCTCGTGGCACCTTTAGAGTCTCCTAAATGACGGTCCTCTGCCTTCCCCCCTTGCCTGAGCTGGCCAGCTTGGCAAGCAGGTCTGCTTTGGCATTTTGCTCTTGGGGCACATGAACCAATTCAAACTCATCGAAGGACGTCTTCAGGAGCTGTACGTACTCCAGGTAAGCTGCCATCTGAGGATCTTTCGCCTGGAACTCTCCTGTAACTTGTCCAGTGACTAGCAACGAGTCGCTCTTAGCCACCAGACTTCTTGCTCTCATTTCTCTTGCCAGCAACATTCCTGCGATCAGGGCTTCGTACTTCGCCTGATTGTTGCTGGCCTTGAAGGCAAAGCGAAGGGACTGCTCGATCAGTACCCCGTTCGGGCCTTCCAGAATGACTCCAGCACCGCTCCCCTGCTGATTGGAGGAGCCGTCCACCGATAAGACCCATAAAAAATCTACGCTTTCTGCAGGTGTCACGACCGACGACAGCTCGACCACGAAATCGGTGAACACCTGCCCTTTGATCGGTCCTCGGGGCTCGTACTGGATGTCGAATTCTGAAAGTTCCACAGCCCACTTGACCATCCTTCCTGCTACGTCTGGCTTCTTCAACACCTTCTGGATGGGCAAGTCTATCATGACCACTACGGTGAAGCTGTGGAAGTAGTGTTTGAGCCTTCTAGCTGAAAAAACTATCGCCAGAGCAGCCTTCTCCAGAGCCTGATACCTTGTTTCAAGGCCCTGCAACACCTTACTCACAAAATACACAGGCTTTTGGACCTGATCTTGCTCTTGTACCAGGACTAAGCTGACTGCCCTCTCCGTCACAGCAAAGTACAGACGAAGAGGGGTGCCCACTTGTGGTTTACACAATACTGGTGGGCTCGCCAGATACTCCTTCAGCTTTAGGAAGGCCTCTTCGCACTCTTGCGTCCAAAGGAATCTGCTATTGTGCTTGAGACACTGGAAATACGGATGACCTTTCTCTCCTCCAGCAGACATAAACCGTGACAATGCGGCCAACCGACCGGTGAGCTGCTGCACCTCCTTCACCGTCGTTGGGATCCTCATCACCACGATTGCTGCGCATTTCTCTGGATTCGCCTCGATCCATCGCTCTGTTAGGAGGAAGCCCAAGAACTTCCCAGCCTCCACGCCGAAGATACACTTTTCAGGGTTGAGCTTCAACCTGTACTTGGCGATGGTGGTGAAAAGTTCCTCCAGATCAGCTACATGATGCGCCTTCTCTCGCGATGTGACTACCATGTCATCTATGTATGCATGCACGTTCCTTCCAAGCATGGGCGAGAGCATCCTATGCATAAGCCTCTGATAGGTAGCTCCCGCGTTCTTCAGCCCGAACGACATTACCTTGTAGCAGTAGCAAGATCGTTCCGTCATGAAAGCGGTCTTGCACTCGTCCATGGGGTGCATCCTGATCTGGTTGTAGCCTGAGAGCGCGTCCAAAAAGCTGAGGAGCTTCCTCCCTGACGCGCTGTCCACCAATGCGTCTATACTAGGGAGAGGGTAGGAGTCCTTGGGGCAGGCCTTATTGAGGTCAGTGAAGTCCACGCACATCCTCCACTTGCCGTTTGACTTCTGCACCAGCACCACGTTCGCCAACCACTCGGGGTACTAGATTTCTCTGATATGTCCCGCGGCAAGGAGCTTCTGCGTCTCATCATGGATCACCTTCCTCCTCTCTTCATTGAATTTCCTTCGCCTCTGACGCACCGGTCGCACCTTGGGATCCATCGACAGGTGGTGGCAAAGGAAATTGGGGTCGATCCCTGGCATGTCAGAAGCTGACCATGTAAAGGCGCCCATGTGCCTTTCAATCACACCGGCGATCTGTGCTCGTTCTTCTGCAGCGAGCGATCCCCCCAACTTAAACTTCTTCCCCCTTATTTCCACCTCCACCCATCCCTTGACTGGATGGGATCTCCTTTCATTGGCGATGACCGCCCTGGCGATGCCTGACTCACGAGGAGCGATCCTGCCCTCTACTTCAGCTTCCATCTGAGCTACCTGGGAGCCCCCCAGCGTAGCATCTTCCATCACCTGATCTGCCTGTGTACCACGAACCACCGATCGCTCCTTGAGCACGCCTGATGGTGGTGTTGTAGTGACATGGCAGATGCTTCTCTTCTGCTTGAGGTTGTTCTCATAACAATGCCTAGCCTCAGCCTGATCTGACTTGATGGTAATGACAGCCCTTTCCATCGACGACAGCTTCAACTTCATGTGCCTTGTCGATGGCACTGCACCCAACCTATTGAGCGTGGGTCTTCCCAGCAAGATATTGTATGCAGATGGGGCATTCACCACCAAGTACTTTATCTTCTCTGTGCGGGACGCCACTCCATCGGTGAACGTTGTTCTCAGCTCTAAGTAGCCCCGCACCTCGACCTGGTCCCCTGCAAAACCATAAAGACACCCAACATATGGCCTCAGCTGATCAAGGGATAGCTGCAGCTAGTTGAACGTCGGCCAGAACATGACGTCCGCTGAGCTTCCTTGGTCTACGAGCACCCTGTGCACTCGTCTTCCTGCTGTCACAAGGGAGATGACCACAAGATCGTTGTCGTGGGGTACAACGTCCTGCAGATCAGCCCTTGTGAATGTGATATCCACCTCGGGAAAATGGCTTTCATTCACTGAGTCTACAGCCATCACTAAGCGTGCGTACCTTCTTCTCTACGATGCGGAGCACCCTCCGCCAGAGAAGCCCCCCGCGATTGTCCTCACCTCCCCATGCACAGGGATTTCATATTGCTGATCACCTGCCTGGGACCCCGAAGTGCGATCACCTTGCGTCTCCCGCAAGTAATCGGTCAGGAATCCTGTCTTCACCAATTCAGCGAGTTGACGCCCCAATGCTAGACAGGTGTGGAGTGTGTGCCCATAAGCTTGATGGAATTCACACCACTCATCCTTCTTCCTTCCAAGTACCTGGTCAGTTTTCTCTGGTACTCGGAGTCTTGCAGCCACGGCAGGGATGGCGATCAGCTCCGCCAACTCTACCATGAAATCATACCTAGGGGGTGCATTGTTCTCCCTTGCACGCCCCCTGATTTGGTCCTTCCTGGGTGCATAGGGACGAGGCCTTCCCTGCGCCTTCTTCCCTTCCTTGGCCTCATGCACCCGTGCCTGTTGCTGCTGCTTCCCCTGACCTCCGCGCGGCTTCGACGGTGCAACTTTGCTTCTCTTCTCAGAGACCTCTGTCTCTACCACTATGTGCGCCACTGCGCATCGTCGAGTCCCAGCGAAGGTGGCAGGGTGGCTCCTGATGAGCGATTCACTGAAAGGACTAGGCAGTACGCCTTTCTTAAATGAATGCACCAGCATGTTCTCATCCTTGCTGGG